>KZ505641.1:331618-475680 GCA_002844005.1 Limosa lapponica baueri | reverse complement strand
TAATAAAGATGCTATAAAGTTGAGGCACAAGTGGTTAAGGGTGAACTTGATCAGTTCTAGCAGCTGGTTCTTGGACATGTCCTGGTGGTAAAGGCTGATCACCTCCCGCAGGATGTTTTGGTGTATCTCCAACTTTGTGTTCCCCAGCTGTAAAACAAGAATAATAACATTTGTAACTTCTCAAATGGGCCCCAAATGTGAAAAGTCTCTAAAGGAAAATTTCTAGTGTAGGGACAATCAAACAAAACCTTCTGGGTTTTGGTTTTTAAGTGGAATCAGGCATTTTGTATGTGACTAACAGTGACATCGGATTGAGATCACCCAATAGACTGCATCGGTGGACATGTTATATATATATCTCTCTCTATATATATTTGTAATATATTTTTATCTATTTTAACTATTTTTAATATTCTTATATATTTATATTTTTAATATATTTTTATATATATGTATCATATAATATTCAGAGTTTCCTCTTAGATTATTAGTTGTTCCTGTGAAATATTTTCACTTATAAAACACATTGGTTCTTTGGAGATTGTTCTTTCTGAAATATACTATGTGTTTATGAAACTTTCAAATCTCAATATAGGAAGCCTGGGGGGAAAAACAAAACAAACCTTGCTCCTATATTTACTCCTCACTGTGTCAACAATATTTACAGCATTATCCCTTTGGCTACCTTTGAATACAACTAATGTTCATAGTTTGCTGACAACTTCAGAACTTGCAGCTGCATTTTTGTGATTTTCTTTTTTTCCTTAGATTACTCTTAGTAGCTCCAGTAGCCTACAGATTAGAAATATTGTCTACTTGGATCTCCTTAACTCAGTGAATGAGTAGTGACTGGTTCTGGCTGATATAACAAATTCTTATGACACCTCATTAAATGACTTTGCAAAAAGTTTTTACCTGAAATAATACATGTGTTAAGAACAGTATATACTACAATATTGCCAGTATCAAAAGATGTATCGTTAGTCCAGCTCCCAGGGCATCTGCTATTATACATGATGTTTTTATGAAGATGAGGGGAGGCTCTCAGAACTAAGGATCATAAAATGAAGTTACCCACAGGTAGTTTTGAAGCAAATGAAAGAAAAAATTCAATTGGTACTGAAATGTCATTATTTCTTTTCACAGAACTGCGTGGCTTAGGGATAGAATTTCAGGGTACTCAGCAAAGTAAGGTGTAATGACTGAAGCTAGCATTTAAGGTTTGAAAACCCACTGTTGGCCCTTGCAGGAGCGGTTAAGAGCTTCCAGTATTCAAAAGGCTGCCTGGATATAGTCTGAAGTGTTATGTTTGAGACTAATGTCAAAAAGTTCTTGAGCTCTACTATACTGTTAGCACATGAACATGGAAGCCAACACAGGCATATTACTTTCAACCTTTCCAGAGGGGGAGAAAAAGCTAAGTTAAGATGCATGGGAGAGCAAAGCCCCTTTAAAGCACAAAAGAAACATGGACAATGTGTTATGGATAAGAAATGCTAATATATACCTCACCATTTTGTTGCCACCAATGAGCCAATGCAATGATTTCCTATGACACTGTCTTCTGAGGATGTTGAAGCAATTAGTCATTCATATTGTGTAAAATTACCTTGTCATGTCCCATTGTGCCCAACTGCTGCTCAATTGGCCACAGAGGATAGACTTGTGGAAAGCATTTAAATGCTTTGAGTTGTTCTGCAGTCTGAAACTGGTAATGCAGCCACAGAACATTGGACAGACCTGGTCATTTGTATGCCCCTATTCTTCTCTGGATGCTCAGAAGTCCTAGACCTTAATACTTTTAGACTGATAGGTACAACACAATCCTCCTCCTCTGCCCATTGGATGTCTTGAGTTAGAACTCTGTTTTTTCACTATGGATTTAAAAGCATTGAGATTTCAGGAATACTTTAGCAGAGTTATACTTCCCTTTCAAAGACAATTTAGTGAACCTCTCTACAGAGATCATTAAAACTACCTTATAATAACAGTTTGAACAGAAGATACCATTTTAATGACTTGGAGATCTGGTTTTAAAGTTTGTGTATCTACACAGAAAGATACATACGGGGTTGGAGTTTCAGTTCTCCAGCTGGTCCTGCAGGAGGATTTCCTTGCTGTAGTTTCTTTTGTTCCATCTGTTTTACAACCTGGTGAAAAACAAAATGCCACAGTTAAAAAAACTTAAATATGTCAACTTTCTCTGATGTGACATAAAAGAATACACTTAAACCAAATTTTGCAGTCAGTATTTAAAATCTTTTTTAATGGGTATGCCACTGAGTTGAGATGCTTCTATTGTTTGCTATATTCCTGAATACTAGATTATGTTTTGCTGTGGTACCATTAGCTTAGAATTCAGCTGGGACTCATATGAGAAATCAAGATAAAGAATGCTCCAGAGTTGGGGACTGTCATGAGCTGTCACACATACAAGGATACAGAAAAGGAAAAAAGAAAAGAAAAAAGAAAAAATTCTGTTGTCTTAAGTGTACCTGCTGAAGCTCTTGTTTCTGAGCCTGAAGCTGGTCATGCTGCCTCTGTAACTCTTCCTTCTGCTTCTGAAGATCTTCTGCCTTCTTTCTAAGTTCATCTTCCTGCTGAGAAATATGACTTTCAAATTCCTTCAGTTCATCCTCAGTGAAGAGCTGCTGTTGATCTAGTGTCTGCAAGAAAATACATACAAACGTGAACACCTAGGCAGGAATGTATATATATTTTTATTATCTTCCCACTAAAATTACTATCAGCTGAGTTGTACAATTCACCGAAAAACCCTCAGAATTTTCATCAAAACATCCAGACACGACACTGTAAAGGGTCAGTACACTCATTGTAAGAAACAGCAAAATAACAGTTTCTCAGCTATTTTCTCAGCAAAATTCTACTACAGATTTAGGGGAAGGAGAAAAAAGAATTCCTTTTGCTTCCAGCTGAGCTCTTATCTTCCCTTTAAAGTAATTCATAAACCAAATGTCCATTTTCTGTTCAAAAAGCATGTGGGAAAAGCTCTTCTAGAATCCACAGGGTGGCGCAAGACCTTTTCTGTTTGTGTGGGGACCATAAAGATTACATCTGCATTACATTATCTGCTACATTTTGTACATTACATACAGCTAAGGCACTTAACCACACACATACCAAAACAGGTCTGAAAAAAAGCAAAGGTCAAAGACATGCCATTTGCTTTCCTGGTTAGAGTGATGGTAATGGTACAGTATGCTGCACTTGGAACACCCTCACATTACCTCCCAGCTATCCGGCTCCAAAAACTCCTTTTTCTCTGTAGCTCGCAGGAACTCTTCCAAAGTCACTAGCCGGTCCTTGTTGATGTCCACCTATTTGAAGCAAAAAAATTAAACTCAATCTAAATTATAGGTTTTGGTAGAGCTAATGTTAAATTTCGTTATGCAAATATCTTCAAATACAACCATTTAATTTTTAAACTGTCCCACTTTCAAAGGAGTGCCTGCAAAATCTTCTGAAAGTTTCCCTCACAACCTCATATAGCTTAACAAAAACTTAAATAAAAAGTAAATCCTCATATTTTACTTCAAAATCCATTGGCTTTATTGAAAACATTATTTGTGGTCACAGCCCCAGTGCTAATAGTGGCATGATTTTTTTTGAGTGAAATGTTTTGTAGGTTTCTGGTAATAATTTTGTAACTGTGAGTCAGAGTAATCTCTGCTGTTGGTTAGGGAGGTTTTAAAAGATAAAAAAAAGGCCAACTGAATTGTGTCAGAATCCTTAAGGGGAAGGGAGGAAATGCTTCCCTTTATGACTAAGAGAATACCAGGCTTGCTCTGTTACTCAAGCTTAAGGAATAAATATATTTGAATACAGAAAAGTTACGAGTGAAAAACACGGTGTTTAAAACATCATCTGCCCTTTCCTCTGTCTTCTGAGCAGAAAACCTACCAGCACTATTAAAGGCATTCACTGTCACAGGTGACACCTGGAGCTATGAGCCCCCCTTCTGAAAGGACAAAGGTGAGCTACATGAAAGAAGACACACCTCCTTTTTCCTCACACCTCAATCTTTCATTTGCCAAGTGCAAAAGCACATTTAGAGTCTTCCCTGCCTGACACAAAATTCACAGGGAATTTCTATTGAATCTCAGTATCTGCAAAAGATGGGAGGCTGCAGCGCAATTCCTTCTCTGGAACTTCTTTTTAAAAAAATTAGCCAGCAGGCATTTACATCAGAATATGGGGACAGGGCTTGACAATTGTAACTTTATGTGAATCCCAGCACAAACAGCATTCAGTGTGACAGGTTGTCCCTTTCTGCTGTACTTGGACAACCCTTCTTGTTAGGAGGACTGTATTTATTGAACATAGAAGGAAATTGGCAGCTCTACTGAACATCAGTTCCCACCTCATTCATTACATGTTCTCTCATTCTCAGCCTTTCTTCTTCCATTTCAACCATGTCATCCTCTTCATTTTTGGGATCGTAAACTTTTTCTAGCTGAAATTCAGAATTAGCAAATGTTAGTTCTGAGAAAGGGCTGATCATTCAAATGACAGAGCATATTTGAAACAGTAGTTTGAGATTTTGCTAAAAACATGAGTTCACCATTTTTCTCATAGAATGAGTGTGTGTGTGTGTAATTCTCCTCTTTTAGCATAGTATTTAAGCAACAAGTGAGCCTCTCATTGCTAAGAATGAAGTTTTCAGTTAATTCATGTGCTCTGCTGTAATTTCATGCTCTGGTCTTTACAGTAAAGATGACGTTGGCATGCACAGTCTGATCCTACATGTGATTCAAAGCAGGCAGATTTTCCACATGGTTTCTGGAACAGGAGAGAGTAGCTTTTTTTATCAGAGCATGCAGCTGACCCTATAAGCATTCACTATACTACAAGATAAATTGAGTGCTTAATTTAATGGTCCATTTCTCTTCTTGAACAATGTCTTTCTGATGAATTTAGGCTTATTTGCTTCTATTTAGCTTTCTTAGTCATTTAGCTTTGCTTGTTTAGCCATAGGTAATTTTAAGGCCCCAGACTATTTGTTTTTAAACTACAAAATTGCAAAATGGTGGGACATATCTGTCAAAAAAGACTGCCATATATCTTCATTGTATTGGAGAGGATTATGACAAAGTATTGTTAGAAATCTGTGTTTCCAAATTTAATTTCTTCAAAAATTTAGGGTAGTTTGAATTTATAAGCTTCTATATACACTATATAGCACTTTTCCCCCCTGACTCATGAAATTTAGAAAAAATTGTAAGACTAGACATTGACGGCCATAGCACCGGATCTCTGAATGGGAAGTTTAGGGTTTTTTTTCCTGCTATACCGTAACAGAATCTACTGGAAAAATGAAGACCAAGGCCCTTTGTGCACTCATTGATTCTGCAATTCCCACCACCGTAGAATTTCAGTACATTGCTATCATTACCTTTGGGAGGCAAAGAAGTACTAATATTTGCATTTTCAGATATCAAACTAAGGCTTCAAGAAACTAAGAGCCTGTCTACTTTATCAGATGTACATACACTCTGAATTAGCTAGATACAAAATACGTGAAATTTCTGTAGCAGCTTCCACAATGTGCTTTGAGCTAACTCACATACAGACATCCTTGTAACCATTTACTGAAACAAGTTAAGTTTTTGAACTTTTTTTTCTTTACCTCTTTAGTAAACAGGGCTTCTAATTCTTGCTCATCCAGGAAACCATCATTATTGACATCTACAAAAAGAAGTGTTGAAAATCAAAGTTGAGTGTTTACAGAAAGTAATACATGTAAACAGTTCTCCATGAGTTAAGTAAGTATCAGCATACACATCTCACGTAAATTAATACCCTCATTTAATAAGATGCTGGTTACATAGGTTATTTTTTCTCTTTAGGTTTTTAGCAGGCATTGGCTGAACCATATTGCCATTTTTGGTTGGTTGATTGGACAAGTCTGGAGCAATCTCCCTACTTCTTAGATTAGGAAACTGAAGTAGGTCACAACAGGATTGCACAGAGTGCAACTGCCAAAAAATAGTGCTGAGAACAAGTTGTCCCAATTTAACAATTAAATTTGTAAATAGATTCAGGAGCAACAAAAATCTGTAGAAAAACTTTGTTAACCAACAGTATGACTCCCCAAAAAAACTAAAGAATTATGTGAAAATCTATATAAATATGCAACACTTGAGAAAAGATCACTGTAAACTGACTTTTCATGACAAATGCAGAGGAGAATACTTGATAACTAACGATCCATCTTTTACCCTAAATTCTACTCTGAATAATGTTACACTACCTCTGGAACTGAAAGAGAATGTCTTCTTCAAATGAGTGTTATTATGCAATATTTTTGTTTAATTGCTTCCAAGTTTTTTATATACTAAGCTCTAAGGCAAAAGGTTGTTTCAGGTATCTCTGTTTTGGTAAGAATTGCACAAAAAAGCTACCAAAAATTTTCAGAGTATTATCTTTCAAGATCTCTTTCTAGAAAGAAGAAATATGGTTCAATAACTGTAATACGTATTTATATATTTTATAAACAAAGATAAAAGGTCAGACTCAAGCTAGAGCACTTTTTTTTTCAGTTAAATTATCATCTGTGGGTTAGTCAAATTCTGTGTACTGCTCAACCCCTCACAGCCCAGTGCCAGGCAGGATCTGCTTAAGGGTACTTTATTATGAAGCATTTAACAATGTCAGGATATAAGGTTACACATTTATACAATCACATTTAAAGCAAAATGCTCATTGAGATGCATCCTCTGCTACTATTTTATTGTTTCTAGCTGCATACTGCTCAGAAATAGAGACAGGACTGGAGGTCATTTTGTTTCCATTTTGGTTTTCTGGGGTGGTTTTTCTGTGGTTTGGTTTTGTTTTGTTTTTTTTTAATTAAAGGAATCTTGCAACTACTGAAGAGGGTTGACACTTCTATGACCATTCCAAAGATAAGGGGAGCCTGGCACTTAACTGCAGAGATGATGAAAAAGCAGGTTTTCCCACAGACACCTCTAAGCATTTATTCTTACTATGTAGTGTGTAAGCAAAGTTATAGTTATGGACAGCCCTCTAAGTGCCCATACTTCCCTGAGCAATCACTACTGGTTATTGCCTGTATGATTTTATGAGTAGTTAAACAAAACATTGTTTTCAACTTTTAATCCCCATTTAAAACTCTGCAGTAATCTTACAAACAATAACATAAATATTTTCTCCTCTATACTCTTCAGATTAATCCAAATTGTTTGAGGTACAAGACTTCATCCTAGCATAAGACAAACTTGCCCTCAGTATAAGGTAACAGCAAGTCATTTCACTTGTTTATTAAATTAAACTAAACCTCTTACCGTGTAATTTGAAAAATGTTTTTGGGTCAAATTCATTGGGATCTAGTCCATCTGCTTCTTCCCACACCTCTTTCAGCTGATCTTTGCTTCCCTATAGATTGGTTACAAAGAAAAACTATTAAAAAATTGATTAACTGTAATTTTTCTGCATTACCTTGTCATTATAGTTTCTCCAAAATGATTTATTTTCTGATTGGTCATGTTGCAAATGGAATCAATGGAATTTTCTTTAATTCCCCTTTGGTCAGGTCTAATACTTTCATTAGACAGAAAGGCCCAGGGAAAGGGGGAATGTCAAGGAAATGCATGTTTTGTGGAAAGGAACACCTGTAATAATCAGTCATGGCCACACAGACTTATCTAGAAATAACAGCTGAATGGAGTAAAATTAGTTTGCCTTTTCTAGAGCAAAAGGTGCTGCGAAACAGTTCCTTGCAGGTCAGGCATACCATGAAGGCATCCCTACAGTTTTGAATATCATTCTGGCTTCTTCCTCGTGAGTTTTAGCCTCTTTGTAAATAATAACTCTGCCAGCAAATAGCAAACTTGTACAGAAAAAAATGGGGGGGGTATATATAGTGGGTTTTTAATGCTTTCAACAGTATTCCCACAATCTGCTCCTATGTCAATGAGAAAAGGCAAATGCTGAGAAGAAATAAGATACACCCTTCCCTTCTTTAGCTTTTTCTCTCTGGAAAGGAAAGCTTCCACCCAATCATCTAAGAACAGACTGCGGCCTTACAGGATGGTGAACTTTAGGGTGATCTCCGTGTTTTTTCTTCATCTCCTCAAATTTCGATTCTTCTCGCTGCCTCTTTTCTTCATCCAGTGTTTTTAAATACTCTCTCCTCTCATGTTCTTTCATCATCTCATATTTTTTAAACTCCTCATGGCGGGTCTTATCATAGTTTTCCAGGTCACTTGTAGCCTAAAAATATAGATATAAGTAGACATATGATTATGCCACACAACTATGTTAACACATATGACATTAAAAACACTGTATTTTTCAAATCTGCGGGCAAGGCTGGCCATATCGCCACTCTGGTCTTAAACAGGAGGTAGACTAGTCGGTGGTTTCCTTTCACGTGACAGTGATGCAAAAATATCCCTCCTCACTTTGTTGTTTTCACAAAAATTAATTTGCAAGGGTTCAAATGCTGGACAATTTTTGCAAATACACAGTAATGTAAGAAGGCATCAAGGTGTCCTTTCTTATCAATTAATAATAAATTAACTCAAGTTAAGTATGTCCCATACTAATTAAGCACAGCTTCAAATAGTGGCATTAAGTCCTTGTTTGTTTCAGAATAAGAACATTTGTAGCTTATCCTACAGTTTAATGAAAAAAGTGCCTTCGTTAATAATGGGAGTTAGTAAATGAGAAGACAGGAAAAATAATATAATAAGAGAAAGAACTGCCTCACTGAGGATATGCTTCTCCTAGCCAACCAGAATTTTCCCAGAAGTGATGCTGAGAAATGGCAAGAAACTTTATAATATCTATATAAAAGACAATCTTACAGAAACTGAGATAAAATTAGCCAAGGGTAAAAAAAATCCACAAAAATTACAGGAAGCTTAAAATATACTTTAACTTTCCATTTATTTTGAAAATATAAAAACTGTCAAATTCTCATGTCAACCATGCAGTGCTCTCTAAAGCATATCTGAAATTAAAGCCTTTTTTACCCTTGGGAAGTGTATTTTTTCCGGCAGTTGAAAAAAGCCGTGTTATGCTTCGCTTAACTGCATCCCCTTAATAAACATGCACTTAAAAAAAACCCCCACACCTGTGGTTGATACTGAACCTGCTAAACAGACAATGAATGCCATGCCCACCATATGCAATTTCTAATATTGATATCTTAAATTCTGCTCTGCTGTGGTTTTGCAGCTTGATGTATAACAGATCCCAAAATTCAAATGGCTAGTTATGGGATGATTTTTTATGTCATTCTGTGAGACACTTAAATAATTTAGAATTAGAAATCAGAAAATATACTTGGGAAAAATGTAACCCTATCAAAACTGCATTTAACTTAAATGCTCCTAGAAAGGCTTATTTTATTCCCAAAATTGTTTGTACTGGCACATGAATTCAAGTCCTGTTAAGATGCCACCCCAAAAATTATGCGTTCTTCAGCATAATGCACACTGATAACAGTTTTCAAGTGTGCAATGAAGACATTTTTCTCTGAATTACTTTTCTCTGAAAATGAAAACTACATCTCACTTATAAAAAAATGGTGTATATATGGATTTGCTTTTACCAGAGAAAAAGCATAATAATTAATATAAAAAAAAAAACCACAATAGTTTATATCTAGCACTTACTGCTTTGATCAACATATCTAAATCTTTAGGTTCAAACGTGTCAGGATTCTGATGGTTCAGGTGTTCAAACTGTTTAAGGAGAGCTTGATGGTCTATGCCAGTGTCTGAAAGAACAAGGTAGAAATGTAAAACATTAAAATAAGTTTGAAATCAAGCAAGATCAGGAAGTTAAAAACTTTTATACAGGAGTTTGTGCCTTGTAAGTACCTGAGGCTCCTTGAGGACTGAATACCTTTTTTACTGTTGGAGGAAACTATAGCAACACTTCTGAAGTTGCTTTTGCTGAAGGAGATGGCAAACTTGATAGCAATTTGCACTCTATTCCTTCTGATGTGTCAGTGTTTCACTGCACATAATAATTTAACATGCACAAAGTAAGGCTTGTGCTTCAGCAAGAAAACGTACAATCAATTTGAGCTTCACAAACTAAGAAAAATATTTTATTCCCTTTTATATAGATGGCATAATTGAAGTTATGTGCAGTATCAGAGCCAACAAATTGCATCTTTTTCCTGAACTGGGAGAAATCTCACTATTCTACTGCCCTGTACATTTTGCAAATGACTTATATCTGTCCAAAGATGGATGTACAATATGGTGCAAAATTCTATCAAATCAGATAAGCAGATATTCAAATTTCATTTGTGCACAATGAGAAGTGCAAGACAGTGAAGAGTCAGGTCCTGTGTCTAAAAGCTGCAAACATTTATCTCGTCCTTCAAACAGGAACTATACCCAACAATATCAATACACAATGTACCTAAAACACATTTCTGCAACACGCTTTTCTGGCTGTTACCATGGTTTCTGACTGCTAATACTAGATAATAATGTTAACTTCAGCAACCTTCACTTCGATATATTATGTATAACAATTTTAGATAAGCTTTTACTAGATCACTTAGCAAAGAGTATTTTATTTGTTTGAAAAACAATTGGAAAACATTTTGAATATGTTATTCTTTGGTAAACTATCTGTCTTATACTCAGTGCTGTGTTTGTATTATCACAAAACAGCAAACACTGGCTGGGGCAGATTTCAACCCTCATTCCTCTCTGATGAGATCATAATTTCTGTTGAAATATATGTGACTTAGCCTGGTTTTGAAACATTTTTTAGAAGTGTAATAATAGGCTTTTTAACAAAAACAAATAAAAAACCAAAACAAAACCAGACCTGCCCCCAAACCCATTTTCCTCCATTTCTTATATTTATGGGGAAAGACATATCTATTTGACACTACTTACTTGCTACATTACTGTATTATCTGAGACCCAACCCCTAACATTCTTCTGTCCTGTACTGATCAGTCTAGTAGGATCTTGATGCAAATGTTTAAAAACACATCTGGATCAGGACTGAACATATGCATAATATAATCTCAAGTCTGGTTGTTTTTTTTTAAACCTGATACATATGAGAGGGAAGAAAATGGGGGGGGGGGGCGTGTCTGTGCTTTTTTTCCTTTTTTAGATCTGATAGAAGACTAAAATACTAAGTGGTGTTACAGGGAAAAGATTAACAGAACAAATAAAAGGAAATCAAACAGCTCTGCCTGCTGTTACCACACAGTGCTCTTTTGTACATGTTCCAAGATGTTGCACAGGTGTACAGATGCAGCTGTATTTTATAGATAATCTGGCCATACTTGTCGCATGTGGTGTGGAGTACTTGCTGGCAGGGCTGATTATAAAATTTACAGAATGTTTTCCCACTGCCTTTGTTTTCACATTTTAGAAGTCATCTGTATATTTTCAACTGGAATAATCTGATCTTGTTCTTTCCCAAATGTGAGATCTCATACACTGTAACAGATCTGATCTGTTGGGGGGAATTACCTTTCTAAAGCACTCTTGACTTATGGAAGTAGAGAGAGCTAGAAGCAATCAGTCCATTAAGCTATTAAAAAAATTCAAAATACACAAAATTACTACGTAAACAATCAGGTATCATTACCTGCTGTGAATTAGCTCACTGTGACTGTCACCATGATGTCACTGGACTGTTTGCCTGCAATAGGAGCATGAAACTGAGCTCTTGGCGGCTAAAGAGCCACCTGAGGAAGCTGAACACAAAGTCTGGCAGGTATGTGAGGAAATGCACGGACTCCTATGGAGGTGCTACCGCTGGTCTGCACTGTCAAGCTACCAGTGGACTGTACTCTCTTGAGTAGAACTTTCATTAAAAGAAAGCAAAGGACAGAAAGGTGATCTCTGACGCCCTCAGCCAACTCTGTTATTATTCATTGTAAGCACCTGAAGACTTCGTTAGAAAGGTACTGCACTGTAAATATCTTTTTTCCCAAATTAATCTGATGCCTTCCTGACCCTACAAACATCCCCATGAACACATATTTACACATGCATACTTCTTCAGTTTACTTGCCACCTCTAAATTCGACTCAGCCTAGAAGACAGATTCTTATTCTTGAAGTATTTTAAATTGATACATTATCTATTCAATTCAGTGGGATGCCTCCCCATAACTTGCAAATATTTTTAATTATAAAATTTTAAAAATTAAATAAATAATAGGCAAATTAAGCCCTTTTTGTTAGAGCTTCTTTGTGAAAAACTGCATTTCAGGAACAAAATCATGCAGTCCACCATTAGGTTCTTTGTTTATGAGCAACTAATTATCTTCAAAAAGAAACCACTAATAAGAAATTTACAAAATTAGTCCTAAATGCAAACTTCAAAAATTCTTTGGTAATAAGAAATAAAGAGGGATAGCACCATTTCCCACACAAACATAGAGCTATGTCATCATGTATTCTTAAACATAGACCTACTATGTTACTAGTTCTCAGTGGGTAATCTATAAATTGATGCACTACAAAAATAAAAAAGAGGTTGAAAAAGATTATAAGTATCTGAAAAATCCAGTGCCAGAATCAAGTTTAGTTATTCATAAAATAGAGGTGGCTTTTCTCACCTTCCCAGTTTCCTGTAAAGATGGCTCTTTACTGGCCCTAGGCCAGCTCGGAAAGGACACTAACTTTCAGCTTACAGTCATTATTGTTGACAACAAACAAAGCATAAGAGATCTTGGGCACCTCTCCAACACAATCCCATCTGTTAACTCACCTAGTTACATTCTGTATTCTTACCTTGAACAGAATCCATTTTAGCTTTAATTAACATTCTTAATCTTGCAACCTCTTGTCTTTTTAGTTCATCCAGCCGTGTTCTCACATGGTGGCTTACTAAATCAAGCTCTCTGCTTAGTTTTCCACTCTGTCAAAAAACAAGTTATATGTAAAAACGACTTGCCTTTAGGATTCCCATTAGACATGAGCTGCAAGACAGCAGACTACTGTCAGTCTTTGGCAATACTGTAGCCCACATCATAAGAATCTCAAAATTTTTCAAAGAGTATATTCAATTTTTTTAAGCCTATGGTTATAGAAACAGAGAGAAATCCTAAAAGCTTTCTGAAAAGAGAATTTCTAAAGTAACTTGCTCCTTCAAAGAGCAAAAGCATGACCTTGAAGCAGCAATACCTCATAACGTTTAAGAGGTGGCAAATTTCTTGATCAAATGTTCTCAAATTAGTTCAAAAGAACTGTGAGGTGCACAGGAAGTGCTGTGTTCTTCATCCACTTGATGACGGCTGTAAGACTTGAGAGAAGGTACAAGCACAGCAACAGCCACCAATGTGTATTGCAAGAATATTTATCAGGATCTGGAAATGGATAGTAATCTTCAAGGGTTACACTAGATCTAGTACAGAAGAAAAAGGAGCCAACAGCTGCCAATGGCAACATGAAGGATTAAAAAAAAAGGCAAAAGGCAGGATCTCCTCTTTAAGTCTATCACTTTAGACTGTTTCCTACCTGTCCCTTGCTGAATTTCTAGCTCATAAAGGGGAATGCAGAACAGCCACCACCTAGAGCCAGGAACTAAAGTAGAAAAGACAAGAATGTGGTGAGGTTTTGGAGAGTGCGCTATGTGGATTGGCACAAAAGAAAGGACAGCAGTGGAGAAAGCCAGAGGTCTATTTTATTCCTCTATACACTAACTTTACCTCTAGCACAACTCCTCAATTTCCTCAGATTTTAAAGTATGACTTTCTTGTAATTCTCTTCCGTGTCATCATATTTGTTTGTGACACATTATCGTAATCTCAAAAGACAGATACACCTCTATGTTCAAAACAGTGTTCCAAGTCACTCAGCAGGCAAAGTGAGGGAGAGCTACACTTCCAGCTGTTTTGATGTACGTGAAGGTTCACCTACCTGTATGAAGTCTGAAACTGGCTTTTTAGTAGATAGGCAGAAGGCAGAAACTGCATTCAAGCATATGTTGTTGGGGTTTTTTTTATGCTATAGGATATTCTTTAATGAACAGCAGTTCTGCTGTCCCTTGACTAAAGGCTACAATCTAGTAAGAGTTAAATACCTAAGTAAATAAAAATGAGAGGAAATTTAAGATCACAAAAATTGAGAGTAGTATAAAGAAAGAAAAGGAAGAAAGACTACAACATACATAGCTCATGATTATGGATTTAATTAACCTTAGTTTAATTTTTTTTTGTACCCACCTTTATTTCTTCTATGTCAGCAGTCTGGAGTTTCTCCCTGAAATGCTTATCTGTTTCCAAGACATCTATTACTTGCCTGAGATATTCATCATAATAAAGTCCTGTATCCTTTAAAAAAAAAAAATGTGAAATTGAGGAACAAATATACTACCAAACAGAATCACAGAATCTCATTTTGTTTAAATACAATGATTAAACTGAAACTCAAATCTTAGCAACACAGGCATTATGCTCTCTTACATATCTTTGTTTTTTCTGATTTGCATCATTGCCCTATAACAACTTATTCTAATGATCCATTTGTTTCCGCAACTGACAAGGAAGAGGAGAAAATTGTTTAGGAATCCATGTTATACACAAGCATCTTCATGTTAATATAGTTTGGGTTGTTTTGTTTTTTTTTAAAAAACAGTGCAATTCATTCATTACTGTTCTATTTTAAACACTGAACTGGAAAAATTGAGTGGAATTTCCTAAGCCACCACTCAATTGCTTGTAAGAAGTCTTTGTGGAACAGCAAGCAGTCCTTCCTATTGTAAGCTGGGGAATTCCTTCCATGTGCCACCTCACCTTTAGCAGCTTGTGGAAAAAAAATAAGAGAGAACAAATTTAAACAGAACCTCACCATAGTAGATGGTAGACTGTAAAACAATACTGATTAATACTAGTTTCCTTCCTGCAAGTAACTCCAGTAAAGAACCTCTAAATTTTACAAGGGAGTTTGCTATAGCCAGATTACTAACAATTAGGGAAAAATACTTAATTAGATAAATTTCATTACACTTACTGGATTTTCTACCTTCTCTCCTTCTACATGGCCTTCTCCTTTGACTTTTGTCTTATCTATGTCTATAGGTACAGCTTCCAAGGCCATTAGGAGACATGTCATCAGCAAAATACACTGTTGGGGCAGGATAGACAGCCACTTCATCTGAAATGAGACAAAGACACAAAAATTAACATAAATGCGTTATCATACTGTACTGATTAGAATTTTTTCCTGCATAGGTACCTGTAAGAACCCACTCTCCAGATGTTCTACTGCTCTCAAGGAACACTAAAGCTCAAAGAATTAAACACAGCTTTAATTTTTAAAGGTGATTATTACATAAGTAGATTTCCTCATATTATCTTACAGTTGTGTGGCAAACCTAAATTGTACTGTAAACAGGGAGAAGTTTTTAAGATGTTGAGGTATTATCAATGGCTCCACAGAACAGGTGGAAACACACAATGTTCATACACTTGTTTAGGATGGCCAAGTCTTGCATAACTAATACTGACGTTCCCACTCTGATCACGACTTTTCTGAAGTTATTGGCAAACTCCTAAAGATAATCATGGACACTGAATCAGATTTTAGTGTAGTAATGCCAGTAGTTTTTATGTTTCAGTAATGGAGTATTTTCCCTAATTTGGAGCCATGATCTCTTCCAAAATTTATTTGGAGGAAAAATATTTTACAATCCATGTTACATCCATATTTACTGTTGACAGAGATTCCTGAAAAAAGTGTTCACACTACCTGAAATTGTTGCTGAGGCTGGGGCTTTATTAAGCTAGTCTCCCCTGGAGTTTCTTTGGTGTCTTATATAGGGCTAACTTACACAGTTTCATGAGCACCAAGCCCTGTCTTCCTCTCTATCAAATTTCATTGAAAATAGCTCAATTCATTCAGAAACTGGTAAGATGGAATACTTAAACAGTGCGAGCACCAGAAATCTAGCAACAAAAGCAATGATGGTAATCCAGCATCTGACAGTGAAGTCAGGCTTTTGAGACAATTCAGCCAATTTAGCCTATGACAGTCCACAGTCTCTGGGTATTCTACAAAAAGCTTGAGCAAACTCCAATGTTACACTGGTAACATAAATCACCTCCTAGAAAGTGAAAGTTGCCAGTCAAATACTGTCTAAAATTAGCTTAGATACGTTGAAGAAAAAGACATAACATTCAAGAAATGTGCAGTCAAACAAATCAAAAGTATGCCTGCTACAAGGAGAATTTCTGCACAAGTGCTTTAACTAGTCATGCAAGTAATTCTATCAAAAGTACTTATGTCCACCAACAGCAATTTTTTTTGGGGGGGGGGGGAACATGGACAAACTGTAATTACAGTGTCAGTACCAGTTTTCCTGACTACATGCTCTGGTACTTGACACTGAAGCATTACTTTTGCCTGGATTAAACTGCTGCTTTACTAAGGCAATAAATGTAAATAATGGTACATAACTAATACTAAGTATTGTTGACACCCCCTATTCATATAAGTATTATGTAAAAGAAAGCACTCTTATTAAGAAAAAAAATGGGAAAAGCATAGAAGATGTGCAGAGATATTCTTTCTTTTGTCGGGGACGAGGGAATTGCTGAAGATAAAAATATATCCACCTATCCATCTTTTGGTTTATATTTCAAAGGCTCAAGAATGACAAGAATACTCTGGGTTTTTTCAATTACATCTTCAGCAAGAAGAGCCTACGTGGATTCTGCTCAGTTAAAGCAAATGCCTATTACTTGCATTTAAAAAACGACTAACATCTGATCATTACCAGATGGGATAGCAGGAGCTATTGTTGTTGCCATATTGAGCATATTAGATTCCATGTCAGCACTACTGTCAGATGCACAACAGCAATGTCTGATTAGCTTTGTCTAGGTCATTCCTTTAAAACAAGCAAACGTACAAACAAAAAACCCAAACCCAGACTGATTTGCTGGAACTAGTAAATTAATTTCTACATGACGACACAAGCTGTTGGCCTGCAGTGACTTCATAGAGTTGATCAATGAGGAGTTACTTACTCACTGTCCCTTTTTAAAATGCCAAAGTTCCAATACTTCAGATGTTTTAAAATACAGAACATTGTTGTATAAATCAAAGAATCATTTAATGGTTAGAGTGGAAGAGACCTTTGCTTACGCTTGTTAGTCTTCCCTGAATCTTTTCTATTCCTTTGATATCCCATTTGAAATAGAAGAAACTTGGGAGGCCTAGGCTATGCTACAGATTTTATCAGAGCATTGTTTCTTAACAAGAAAGGTTTATAAATTCTATAGGTAGGACTAAGAATATTTGCAAGGTTGTGGCTCAATTCCAAAGCAGATTGAGACACAGTTGCGAGGAAGCCATTGTACTTTCCTTTTCAGATGAAAAAAACCAGCAAAGAAAGTAAAAGCAAGTCAAACACTTAATTCAATTTCTGTCAACTAACTGTATTTTAAAAATGAATAGGAGAGAATGGAACCTCAAAATCTACTTTGAAAGATTCTGGATAAACAGCCTGGGCAATAACATGTCTAAACACAGAGCAACACAGTAAAAAAAAAATTGGTAAAACAAAAATCCACCTTGTTGAAATTCCAGCAGAGCATGAATGGGGCAGTCTAGTAAACTGGTAAGTGAAAGGCCATAAGTATGCAATGGATACATAACAAAACTAATAAAAAAAAAGACTTACAAAGTATATAGGTATAATAACATTTCTAAAAATACTGAGAGTATAGTTATTTTTTAAAAGGTTATGTATGTTTGAAGTATTCATTTAAAGAAACTGTAGCTTTGACAATGCTAAAAATTTGTACCCCTGATTGATGGATAAATATTTTCCCAACCAAATTATTTTCATATATACAAAATTACAGAAATAAAAGTAATTTAGTATTACAAGCCATTCTAGTTGTGTATGGTGTGTAAACAGTGTTTTTTAAAATCATACGTGGCTATTATTTGAGCATGCTCATTTCATGTAAGACCAATAGGTCACTTAGTTAGATGAACCATGGCAGAAAAGCCAGAAACTCAAGTGCTAGCCATAGTTATGGCACTGATTCGTTCTTTGCCTACAGCAAGTACTAAAGCCAACACTTTCAACAATGACACCTGATCTTTGATCCATTTTAAAGATATAAATAACCTTTTTTAAGCTGCTGACCTACAACTTCTAGTAACACAAGAAGTTGTGGAGATGGGGATTGTCCATTTAGGCCAAAGGAGGGCACACCATTAAACTTTTAGGAGGTTTCCTTTGCTACTCAGGAAAGCTGACACATAAAATGCCCATGCTATACTGAAACAACTGAGGTATAAGCAACCATGCAGGTCTGCCAAACCTCATATAAGGGAACACTAATCTCCAGCAGATTTGGGATGGGCAACTGGAGCTATATCATCTTAAACTACCTCTGCAGCGGTCAGCAAAGCTTATCTATAAAAGGCACTAATCAGACTAAGTGCCATTGGGTCTGCTGACTTCCTGTGGGACTTGAGCTCCTGGGCAATTTGGGTTCCCTTGGAAATACCAACCTTTGTAATTACATGCTGTCACACCTAATGGGAAGGACTGGATGATATCACAATATATTCTCCATATCTACTTGATGTAATAAGCTGCTCTGAAAAGAGGGCTATCTACTGCCCATCAAGTAGTTTTGTTTCAGGTTGTGCACGGGGTGTTTTTATTGTAGCCCTTCTGATAAAACAGGCAAAAAAATCCACAAGTACCAAGAAGAATTAAAAGCAGAGAAGACAAAAATGAATAAGCAAAAAATATCTGTCATTTCAGCTGACTTTGTAGACTACTATGCTCAACACTGGACTTCCAGTAGTATTTTGAGGAACCCAACTGTTTACACAATCTGTGCTATAACATACATTTATTAGAATAAAAAACAATTACCTAGTGAAGACAGAGTTACTGTATTAGTCCAAGACTATACTCATCAAAATCCCCTCAATAAAAGCAGGTGACTAAGACATATGTTAACCTTCAGAGTGTGACAGTCACAATTGAGTCACTGAGCACATTCTACTCTGCCACATATTAGAAGACAGAAACCCAGCCCATTGCAAATTCTGACATTAATTAGCTGTAAGAAAAAACTCAGGATGATTCTCAAATTCAGCAACTAAAGGGAAGAGTGACAAGAGGCAGTATGAGAGGAAAACTGGGGTTCTAGTTTTTGTTCCACTAAACACTTTAATATTAAAAGTTCATCCCACTCTCAGCTTGTTACCAGCTACTTTGCACAGTTCCTGACTTTTGAGAAACTCGTTCCTGGATGCCCATTTCTTCCCAGGCACTTTAGGGTGAATCTATGTGTCTGACCCAGGAATGTGATTTCTTCTGTAAGGACTAGGAGCAACCAAGTCAACAGACAATCACAGTGCTGCAGAGGAGCAATGTCGATTCGATCACTGCCAACAGTGGTACATAACACACAGCATACATCCTTGTGCCCTGCCACGGGTGCATCGCTTGAGCCTGTCATGATTATTCCTACTGCTATATAGTTTAATAAAAATACAAATTGTCATGAATCTGTCCAGCTGACTGGTTACTATCTTAGCGACAGGACAGAGCTAGTGTTACAAATGTCATCTGGAATTTCAGTGATTTTAGTCAAAAAGACATGTATCCCATCTAGATGAAAAGGTAGCACAACTCAAATCTGTTTGTATCAGAATTCAATCTCATCTTTCCTAGAAGGATAAACAAACATTTCTACTTGTAATACATAAAGAGAACTAATCATAAAAGTAGTGCTCTAAAACTGACAAATACTGTAGTTCATAAACAAAGCCTATATCCTAAGCTTTCAGGGAAAGCAAAAAAAAAAACCTGAGTATAAAGTATTTAAAAAAATGAGAGCAAGAGCTAAAGAATGAGAGTCAGCAGAAAACAGAGCCACCAATGTACTTGCATGAACAGAAAAATACAATTGGAAAAGAAAAGCAGCAGGCTGTCTGCCAGCAACCTTGATCTTGACCCCACCAAAGTTAATCACAAATTCCTATCAACTTCAGTGGAACAGGATTGGACATCTAAATTATAAAGAGCTAGGGGCTTTGAAAGATAAGTACAAAATACAGCTTCGAAATTTTGTTCTAGAAACATTAACACAAGCAGCTAAATGTGGGCTAGCACACCTATTTTACAAAACTGCCAGGTGTTTATAATATAAACCTGAAAATTTACTTTTCATTAACTTAACACCTATTGCCCAGAAAAAAAGCATGATTCTGGTACTGATGCCTCCATCACTTTCCTAGCAAAGCACAAATATTTTTAAAGAAGTAACACCCAATGTCAAATTTTCTAAAACTGAGATAGGCAAAACCATACAGTGATATCAGTGTATAGTGTCTAGTGTCTGCACATGTAGAAGCTCAGTGGATGATTATGACCCAAGATAGCACAATGCTGTAAATGTCATATTGCATATTTGCACTTGCCAAACACCTGTGTACCATGATGGCCGATGTAAATATAAATCCAGACTTACAGAGTACACAAATAAGCCTACCTATTCATAAAATTTCATGTACGTCTGCTGTAGCTGATATGGAAGTTATCAAATCTGTGTAAGATACAGTTCACATATGCAGGATGATAGCAATATTCTCTATTGTTATGACTGTACTGTGACTTCCTATTTTAATGCTGCACATTGGAGAAGTGAACAATCTTCATATGCAGTGCTTCTCTTTACAGTTAAAAGTTGGCTGATAACAGCTTCTTTTTTCAGCTTCTCAGTAAAGACAGCATGCCTCAACTGTGTGTAGTACAACATTTGCTGACAAAACCTTTTTTTAAAAAAAGACAGTTCAACTGGTTTATTAAATGAGTCACCTAAATGCTGGGGGATACTATATAGTAACACAAACTATGAATGCTCGAGTGGGAAGGAAGCAAGTACTATTTACAATGCTATTGTGTGTCCAGAAATAAAAATGGCATTGAAGCAGAACATATGGCCTGCTGCTACACGTGCTTAGCTCTGTCATAAGTTTGAAAACACAACTATTTTTTCTTCTTGTTGCAATGCTAATGGTTCATTATTTAAAAACCTGTGTGCACACACACAAATACATATACATATTCATATACTACCCACCTCCAAGGCACTTCTGTATCATTGTTTCAGAAAAATAAGTATCAGTGTCTACAAATCTATCTTACTAACTGAAAAATGCTGAAATATTAGTCTTGTTTTTAAAAGGAACTTGTATGATCTTATCAATGTTTTTCAATAAAGTAAGCTCAAAAAAAGATGTACGAAACCAGTACTCGCACAAAACCTTGTACTGAATTCAATGCATACTTGATAAAACTCTTATCAACTTCAAAAGCAAATTTTTTTTTAAATTACCTAGTACAAATATAGCTTCCTGTACTACTAGTTCAGTTCCCATACAGAACAAAATACAACGGCAAACCTGGAATCTCACAAGTTCTTTTTGTGTAAATCCAAACAGTAATTTTGCCAGTGCTGGCATAAAACACAACTTCATTTAAAATATGCTACTACTAGCAACCAAAGTGTTTGCTTAAGCCCTAATCTCAAATCAAAAAGTATTTCAATTATTCTACTAATACACGTTTCACTCTAGTCAACAACAAATGATGATTCTAAAGTAAGCCTTCTATGCCCCAGGACTTCAAGGTACTTCTTTTTCCCCCTTTGGAAAGAAAATACAAAATAGCTAACAAGAATAAATTTAGATCTAATGATATGCAGCCAGATTTAAAAATATTTAGGTGCTTAATGATAGCTGCCTAATGGGATCTATTTCCATAATTTGTTAATTCCCATTGATTCCTACTTACTTAGTAATCCAAATATGCATAAACATCCCACTCTTGTTTTATAAAGAATATAAAGCATGAGAAATATAATCATGAAAAGGGCCTATATATTTCCTGAATCCTATGATGAAGAATAATATTTCCAACTGAGTATGACTAAAACAGTTCTAATAAAATGCAGTTTCTTTCATTCTTCCAACTGTCAAATCATGCATAGTACCTAACAGCAAAACCTGTTGACATTAACATGAATTTTGCCTCTGGTTTCATTCAATTTGGCTTAAGTACCTGGCCATGCTTTTAGCTACATACAAGCATATCCCTACCCAGAAGACTTGTGTCTACTACGTATCTAACAGGAACTTCACAGAGATTTCTTCTGCTTACTGAGCAATCAAAGAGACAATACCTCACTAGATAAACACCTTTGCTGCACGAGTTCAAATCAAGGCAACACCAATGTGGTCTTTTAACTTAAGTGTAAAGGATTTTATCTTTCTTTTGTAAAGCACATTTGTTTAGTCAGTGTATCACTAGAAGCATGGGTCAATATTTCCACACCTCTAACACTTGAGTCAATATAATAATATTTTATATTTTTTATTATCTCAGAGAACTACCGGTCTCCCCTTTCATGATCACAATTTTAAGTTATACACGTATTACTTGGGGGTAGCTTTTGACACACCTTTATCTTGGTTGATATGAACAAATTTATGTTCAGCAATACTACTATACTACACTACTATACAGCTGGGGTATGGAAAATTATCCATCTTATTTAAAAATAATCCTTTCTGTTGTTCTGACATAGTCACAGTTAGGAGTTACCGTATATAATGAGGTTAATAATTTGTAGCCCATGGTGGATGTTGCACTATGACCATACAAGATCATTGTGTAGCAACTGACAGACAGAGATATAAGCGGATCTTAAGTGCTCATAGAAATGTGGGCTGCTCTCATAAACCTTTTGTGAATCTCAAGCAAAGGTCAATAAAGGTTACCACAAAACCTGGTTTCAAACAATTTTTGAGTGTCTCTTCATCTCCCATCCAGTCTTTAGAGTAGGAATATCTCCCATGCTGCTCTGTTTAGTTGAAAAGGCCAGTCACATCAGAATTCGGGGTAGAACTGCAACAATACTGAATCAACTACAGGTCTTTTCTATAAAGTGGGAGAAAACAAGATGACAAACAAGATCCAAAGCAAACCTCTGCATTGAACTTGATACTGTGGTGTACTGGTGCTTCACTATTGTTACTGTGATGGCCTAATTTTGAAATGCTGGACATTATTTCTTCACAGCAAACACTTACAACTCAATCGAGGCTTTTTCTCCTACAGGCTTACTAAAACGTGTTGCCAAACGTGAACACTTTTGAAAAGCATAACTTTTTTTTTTTTTTCCTGAAAAGAACATGGCCATCTCTCTACCACCATGTTTCAACCTTTCCTCTTTTGGAATATTTTCTGAGTGAGTACAGCGGCTAGCCTGACGCTGGAGTATTTTATCTAGCTCTGCCAGCGGTACTATAGTAAGCACAATGCTGAGAAGCTATACCCTTTCTAGTGAAACCAGTCTCCTGCACAAAGCAGCCAAAATTTTTCCTGCTATTGTGCAATTACCAGCCAGTCAGGATTTGGGTGCTGCCGCCGCCGCCAGGTATGCATCAATTTCTCCCGGTGCTTTAAAGCCAACCGCTTACGCGCCCGTCAGCGGGGCTGCTCAAGTGCTACTTCCTGCAAAGCCCTTGACTCCGGCGGACGGCACCCGTGCAGAACGGCCGGCGGGAGCACGGGGACCGGCGGAGCCTCCTTCCTGCCGGGCGGCAGGACACCCTCGGCCAAACTTCGGCCGCTCCTCGCCTTCTCCCGCCACCTCCACCCCCGACACGCGAGAAAGCCCCTGGCCCCGGCCGGCTGCTCTCGCCTGCCGGCCTCCACATCGCGCACCGTTTTCCCCCTCCGCATTACCGTTATTTCGCGTTTTCAAACCTGGTAGGAGGGAGGGCGGTTAAACCCCCACGAGGGAGCGCGCGCCCCCTCCCCACCCCCCCGCGCGGCCCCAACGGCTCTCCCTGACAGGAGCTCCCCCCCCGCCCCGCCACCCCCCTCCCGCCAGGCCTCCGCTCTGTTCCGCGCCCGCGAGGCGCCTCTCGCCGGTCCCCTCCGCCACCGAGGCCGGGGGGGACCCCTGCCTCCAGGGCGGCCTGGGACGGGCGGCACTACCTTTCGGTCCCGCTGCGGCGGCAGAGGAGCCGCTGGCTTTCTTAAGGGCAAGGTGTCTCCTTGCGCGCGGGGATGTGAAGGGGGCGTCCCCCGGGGCGTCCTCCTAAGGATCGGCGTGGCTCGGCGGGACTGTACGGTACCGTGTGGCGCGGTGCGGTGCGGCGCGACAGCCCCACGGCACTCCGGCGGCCCCGGCTCCCGTTGCCATGGGGATAGGTCCCGCCCCTCAAGGCGCGGGGATTGGCCGGGCCTGACCCCCGCCTGGGCGTCGCGGAGGGCTCTGATTGGGCAAGCTAGCGGACATCGGGGCCGTCTCGATGGCGGGAGGGGTTGGGCCTCCAGGGCAGCCGCCTGCGTCGAGAAGGTACGTGGCGGTCGCCGCGGAGGCGGGACCGGGCCGGGCCGCGGGCCTCTGGCGTCACGGGGGAGGCGGGCGCGTACCTGGGCCGCGCGGGGGGGTTGGCGGGGACTGGGCAGCCCCGAGGGGACCGTTATTGCGGGGGGGGAGGGGGGAACGGACACCGGAGGGCAGCCCGGAGGGGACTGTTATTGCGGGGGGGGAGGGCGCCGGAGGGCAGCCCCGAGGGTGTCTGTGTGTGTCTGTGTGTTCCCCTGTTGGAGCCTTATTCCTTTCACACTTGGTGTTTTCCTGCTTCTCAGAGATGGAGGAGGAAAAAGTGGAGAGTCTTGAGCTCTCTGCCGATTATAAACAAGTTAGGAAACTATTTCCAGCCTGAACATTTGTTTATGCCTTGGTGTAAACTTGGGGTTTGATTTCTGGATTTCCATTCCCACCCTCTTTTGAAGTGTGGTGCCTGTTTTTTTGGACTAATACCTTTTCTACACTCTGGGCGCTAAAAGTGCTCATACAATATTCAGAAAATGTATTTTTAGCAGATAGGTAAATACCAGCTGTAATAGCAAATATTCTATAATTTGTATAAAAATAACTATTTCTGGAATAAGCATAGATTCTGGTTGTAACCCGTGACGTGGTTCCATACTGTGAGCCATGCCCTTATATTTAAACGAAGAGGGATTGACATGTACACATTGTTGAAAAAGTTTTACCACTGTGCATTGTATTTCTGTAATTCTGATTTACAAGATAATTAAATATCTGCAAGTTATTTAAGTTTTGTTTAAGAAATTGTTGCAATATACAAATGAGAGAAAAAAATACATTTATGAGGGATTTGTGCATTCCAGGCAAGATACTCAAAACTGTCATGGGGTTTTGATTGCTTAATTATAATGAGAATTGGTGTCCGAAGTGGCAGTTGAAATTGTGGCTTCTGGGTTATGCATGTGAAAGAAAAATGGGGATGTAAACTGTCTATAATGACACCCGTGGTAATAGAAAGCTATTAAAGTAATAGGGCTGACACTACTAACACTACTTGGAGCTTTCCCTCTTTCTCAAGGATATACTATTAAATCATTTTTCCACAATATTTTTCACTTTATGAACAGAGTTTTGTGGTCAGTTAGCATTCTTTACTAGTTTGTAAACTGTCATTTTTGGGACCTGGCAGCACTGCAGTTTTTAAGCATAAATTCATATGTACATGTCAGTAATCACACACAACTTACATCAAAAAACTAAATAGCTGTTCTGATGAGAACAGTTGAACCAAACATACAATGATACTTAAAGTTCAATTGAAAAGGTGCCACAGATACGTGCAAAAAGAACCTGGAAACTTGTGGCTCTGCATTTTATCAGGGTAAACCACGACGTGTCACCAGGAGAGCTGTTGCGACCAGACCTTTTGACATGTCACAGGCTCCACAAGCATGACTCACTGTAAGCAGGGAGATTGTGCTCTGCTTGCATGGCAGTGACCCAGCGTCCTCACCTACGCCTTGTCAGGAGCTGGTTACGTGCTGAGGCAGGAAAGAAATCCTTTAGTGCTCTGGGTGGTGTTTGGCCATAACTGACTTAGTTGGCCTTCTGGGAGCATGATCACCCTCATCTTTTGCAGCTTAGTTTAAGGTTATAGCTGGCCGCACGGTGCTCTGCCATGCTGCTGTCTTCTGTATTTGAATAGGTGTTTGCAAGGCTGCAGGACAGACCAATTTGCTGCTGGGTATTTAAAGCATATGCTTTTTTTTTTTTTTTTTCCTGCCTCTACAAGCAACAGTGAAGAAGGGGAGCATGGGGGAAGAGAGGGAAATTCTTTAAACAAGTATTGGCATCAAGAAGAAAAAAGCTGTATGGAGTTGTGCCCTTGTTGCTAATGTTAATATGGGACATCCAAAGCTGTTTTGCCCAGCCAGCACAATGTCAAGCTCTTCAGCAGCTGATCTAGAATACACAATGGTAAAAATGTCTATGGTCAGTTTATGCAAACAGCCTGTAAACCAACAGGGTGCCTAGGCAGTAGTGCAGTTGCTCTACTGGTACTGGTCAATACATGAGAAACCCCAGCATGTCTGAATGCAAGAAAATTCACCTTGCTGTATACCATGAGATTAAAATATACTCACTTTAATGCAATGGCAAGGTTTGTTCTGTTATGATTTCCTGCTTTCTTTCTAAATTAGTTTCTGAGTTTCTATCTAAATTTCTAAAGCAGTTTTTACTTCTGTTATAAGTTACAAGATGGTGTTATGCTTATTGAGATTGATTCTCCTTTTTCTGGCTCTTCCTTTTTTTTTTTTCTTAATTGCTTTGGGTTTGTGTGTTGGTTTTTTGGGTCTGTTTAGCTCAGATCTCCGCTGGATTTAGCCACACAGCTTCTAAAGCTGTTTGATTGCTGGTTTAGATGGTTTAGAAGATGATTTTTGGATTCTTAAATGTTACTTCAGTTTCAACGTGCAGGAAGCTGCAAGGTTTGAAAACTGCTAAGGATTTGAGTATCGCAACAGAAGCAGTTACCTTCATCTGAAATTGAGAAACACTGCTCTTAAAGGTGGACTTAACATGGCAAAGTGGAAGAAAGCGACTGTCTGTGGCTACAGTTTTGTTACACTGTTCCATACGTTAGTAAAAATTAGTAGGGTTTAAGGAGGGCTCCTATATATCAGGATGCCCTTGATACTTTTTGCAGTTGTTTTTATTTTGTGGAAGGTTATTGATATTAAAACTCCTATCAGCAGGATGAAGAGTTAGGTAGTCAAATGTCCCTGAAGCAGTAGTCCTAGACCCTGGCTTCTAAATCTCCCTCTTCTGTCTCTGCTAAGGGAAACCCAGTAACAGATGCTACTTTTGACATTGGCAGCAGCAAACATTGTTTTCTCAGAGCAAAAGTGGGTAGAAAGGGTAACTTATTAGCATTTGTGTTTTAACCACAAGACTAAGCTGGTAACTTCAAGGCTGGTGCTAAAGCACTTTTTTTTTTTTCCCTTCTCCCCTCTCCTCCACCCCCCAGCTCTGTCCATCAGAAGAAGCAGTAGTGACAGAAGCCATATTGTAACTTGCTTCATTTGAGTTAGGAAAAAATACCTAGAAATGAGAACAGAGTTTATTCTGCACGCCTATATGGCCACGGCAATGCTGGTATTGAAAAACTCATGCTTAACTAGCACAATGTGTGGTTTCCTGTGATGTGTACAAGTTCCTACTGGCCACAAAGCTGAGACTTCTAAAGTCATTTGCTGTGTTTCTTAACAGCAATGAGTTAATAGACATAACCACAGACCTGAAATGGAAAAAAAAAATAGAGATTTTAAAGTTAAGAGTGTGATGGTTAAGTGCCTAATTTATCTGGTGTGGGAGGGCTATTGACTTCATATGAAAGTATGTAAGGGCATGTAAGTGATATTAAGGGCATGTAGTAATAGGATGAGGGGCAATAGCTTCAAACTGGAAGAGGCTTGATTTAGATTAGATATCAGGAAGAAAATTTTTACTATGAGAGTGATGAGACACAGGCACAGGTTGCCCAGAGAAGTTGTGGATGCCCCATCCCTGGAAGTGTTCAGGACCAGGCTGGATGGGGCTTTGAGCAACCTGCTCTAGTGGGAAGTGTCCCTGCCCATGGCAGGGGGGCTGGAACTAGGTGATCTTTAAAGTCTCTTCCAACCTAAACCATTCTGTGATAAAGTGGCAGACAAGAATGCAATTAATTCAGTGGTGTGAATTAAGCTGTGGTATATGTCTCCTTGAGGAAGCATGGGCTTCAGAGTAGTCGAATGAGTTTCTACTTAGCTTAGTGTATGACCCTTAAGTTTTCTTCCTCTGGCAGACCTCTGCCTGGAATCTTTCCCCAGTTTGAACAAGTACAGCTCATGTCCTCCCTGATTAATATGACCTAGTTGTGGGGTTGGTTTGTTGGTTTTTTTGTTTGTTTGTTTGTTTGTTTGTTTTTATATTTAAGCAGCCGGAAAATCTTTATCCAAATGTAGTTACTGGTTCCATGAACTTATCAGTTATGAGCATATCCTGGCTTTCAGGAGACGCATTTTGTGGGCGTTATCTCCAGTTGTAACAGAGTTAGATTTTCTATCAACAAAATTACTTCCTCACATTTAAGCCCTGGTAAAAGCATCCTAAGTAAAAAGGGAGTAGAGGAGTTATGCTGCAATTTTAGCAGTTTTTTCTTGCATAGTCTCTCTTTTACGCAAGGAAGAACATTTGCCTCATCTTCTGTTTGCCACATCTTCTGTTATTAACTCAGACAATCTTACTCTAGTACATGATAAATGGGACTGATTTATTATTCCTTGTACAATTGAGACAAATTTATTGAGGCAAGATACATCTTTCTGTTGTAGAATTGCAATAGCATTGTATATTAGTATCGGCTAGTACAAGACTTTCTAGGAAATGAAATTTAGAACAAAAGACTTTAGATAGAACTAATCCAAATGTTGCAATTCAGAGCTGAAAATTGCAGTCACTTCTAAGAATCCCTTCCAGGCTGGGAGGAGGGAATATTTCTAACCTGTTGTTTTGTAAGCCAAAAGTATGAATTCGTTAAGAAATAATTGTGAATTAAACCATGACATGCTCTTACATCATGGCAACTATTCTATGCTAAATTTGAGATACCTCACCCTTAGGTAGAAAAATCAAGCAGCAAGATTTTTTTGTTTTGGAAACAAATAACCACCAGCTGAAAGATGATAATTTTTTTTTTCTTTTTCTTCTTGCAGGTCCCATGCTGTTGTAAGGCCTGCTGCTTGGAGTGGAGAAGATTTCTGTCATTGCTTTGACTATTTCAAGATTGTTTTCACCCTCTCTGTCACAAGCTGATAAGTACCATAGCCTAGTTAGTTATGCTACTTATTTTTCTTTCTCCTAGTACTATATGGCTACTTCATTTTGGGCTGGAACCTGCTTTAACAGAAGGGTGGAGAACCTCTGGGTAGGGTGGATGCCCAGCTTTCTGGGATTGTGCCAGTTCCCCCTCCCATGATCTGGGGCACATCTGGCAGCATGACCACAGCCATGGGATGGGACGTGTGCCTATTTGTGACTGGGAGTGCCTGCAGCTTGGTTCCTTGGTTGATCCTCTTCTGGTCATGTCATGTGATTAATTGGAATAAAAGCTAGATGGATTGTTCTGGTTAGTTATTAGAGACTTCTTATTCCTGTTTTGGTGTTAGTCATCTATTCATTGACATGAAACGAGAACCTATTTATTGCATGTCTTGAGCAGAATTCGATTACACTAGTTAATTTGGAGAGGTAGGGGGAAAAAATCTGTTACCTTCTAATGTTGACCAAAACCCAAATTCTAGAATAAAGATGAGTTATCAGTGTAACTGTAACTATGTATATTGCAGTAGTAGAAACTCCAGATTCCTTTTCTGGTAGCTATTGAACAGCGCAGACACAGAACAGGAATGCTCTTTGTCTATGAAAGTTTGTAGTCTAAAGCTATCCTGTATTATCTCTCATTTTCTCCCTATCCTTTCTGGGGGATGTACGTAGCTGGCCTTCTGCTGCAGATTTCAGAGTGATATATTAGTTTTCGGACTGATTTTCTAACTTTAAAATTATAAAAAATAATTTTTCCCTCTCTGTGTATTGTAAGTGAAAGGGGAAATAAAATATACTGTGAACTTAGAAAGGGTTGCAAAGGATGAGAAAAAATTTCATATTATGAAAACATTTCTATTTACTCAATTTTAATAAAATGGCTAACCTAGAACAAAAATAATAGATCTTAGTCTGAACCCTGCATAGTCTGAGGGTTCTGTTTCAATTGGACATGATTTGTCAAGGTAAATGTGCTTTATCAGATTCAGCTTTTAAATTCAGCAACTCTTAAACAGAAATTTATCAGCCAAATAACTTTATTTGGAAACAGGAATACTTAGGCCTTGGTGCAGCAAAGTATTTAAGCATATATTTAGGACTATGCCTACTTCCTTTTGTGTATTTGCTTACATTTCTGAAAGATTTTATAAAATACATTTTTCTAAACGAAAATGCCAGGACTCAGGACTTCAGGTTAGAGATCAGTGAAGGGAGGCTTCCTTGAAAATTTCAGCTCTACGCTGATAAAAAAGGAAATAGGCAGTTTTTATTCTGCAGGGGAAGATTATATACATGCACATTTACCAAAACCTGGTGAAGATGCAGGGTGCTTTAGAAACAAAGAAGGAGATGTGGTTGGAGAAACAGGTGTGATCTTGCTTCCAAAATGCTTATAGTTAGAACTGAGGCAAGATCCGTAATATATTCAGAATGAAAAAACACAGTAAATTGAGGAAGAAAGTTTCAAAAAAAAACCCCTCAAACCAACCCAAACAGGTTTCACTGTTTTGAAGGTGTAGAAAAATATGAATACTGGTACAAGACATGAGGATAATTTCAGACTTGAAGCAACATGGAAAAATCATGAAAGGAAAACAGAAGAGGAGTGATATCTTGCTTAAGATGGAGGTAAGACATTTATGTCGGTACAACTCAACTGAAGAGAGGGTGGTTTGGCAATGAGACAATAACGAACAGCATGAAAAACAAGAAGTAAAAGGTAGGATACTGTGGTTACAACGAGAAGTGTATCACTTAAAGCACTTCTTTGACTTCTCATTTCCACTAATGGAAATATTTTTAAAAGTAGGGGGGAAAAAAAGGCTTGTAGTAAAGGACTTACATGTATGTGGATCACACAAATCTCATGTGGAACAAGAAGTACCATAAATGTCTCATTAAAGCAAAATGCAGCACTTTATTCTGATGTAGTTTTTATTTGATTTCTCATGTAAATCAGTATTTTATTACATATTTTTTCAAATAATTTGCAGTTTATATAATTTATATAATGCTACTGTTTTCATAAAGCATATGAGTAGCATCTGAACATTAGGCAAAGGCTAAGTATCTACCAGATATTTACAAGATTGTGGTAGTAATTTAAAAAAATGCCCATCTTTTAAAATTATAACTACTTCTCTCCTGTCATAATTATATGCATGCAATTATCTCTCAGTTATTGTAGGGAAAAAAGGGGGAGTCAACATGGGGAGTTTTACACTTCTGCTGTTTAGATGTTTTGGTTTACTTACTGTTATTTTTTTACAAACCTTGGACTACTGGGGGGAAGTCAGCAGTGGCGTTTCTCAGGAACTTGTACCAGGCCTCTGTGCTTCAGTGTTGTCATAAATGATCCCAAAGCAGGGATACAAAATGATGTGAGAAAGTTTGCTGATGACAGGGAATTCCTTAGAGTAACCAAATGGGAAGCTGACCTTTTACTTCAGATCTGTAGAGTATAGCTCTGTGGTAAAGCAGCAAATGATATGTTAGTACTGTAAACTGATTTGCCTTGAGGAAAAGGTGGTCTTGTAAAAAAACCCGACATCCAAAATGGCAAGCTGCGGACTAGCTCTCTTATTGCTTAGATTGTGGGTGTGTAGTAAGGAAGTTTTGTGAAGACATCAGCACAACACTCAGTGATGGTCAAAATAGCAAGTGTTAGGCATAATGGAATTGCTAGGAAAATGATAGCATAAAATGCAAAGGATTGTTGTATTACTGCATAAATTCATTGTACACCAGTATAATAAATACAACATGCAGGTTTACTCCTGTAATGTAATGAATGGCATGCTGGAGGTGAGTAGAAATGGTCACTATTTCTGATAACACAAGATAAAAGCAATCAAATCAGGTGGCAGATTCAAAGGTATGTGCTGAACGTTACTACCTGTCTTTCCTTGGTATTGCATGTTGCAGTTCCTCAGCTGTCTTCTGCTCTGTGAAATTATCCCACCTTTTGGGCTGGATTCCAAATCAGAGTTAAGCTATAAGCTTTTTTTGACTGCTTTGTGGAGAAAGATGTGGTAGGATCTGATGTATCTTTGAGAGACTAAAGGTCAGAGCACACTTCTCACTTTTCTAGCATGTCGTGAAAAGTACAGTTCTGCTCCTTGGGCACAGTGGATGAAAAGTACTATTACCTTGTGGTGTTGTGAATTGTACAAACCAAAGGTCTTCCTTTTCCTTTAGTTTTTTTAATTATGGTGCTTAGTTCCTGGTGAGAATCTATCTTTAGTTGCAGACAAAATAATAATCAGTGCCATTAGCAGAAGTTGGTGTTGAAAATACAAAATGCATAGCTGAAATTTATACCAAAATCTCAAAGGATGGGAGGGAAGCATATGTGAGCGCAAGGGGGTGCAGCTGTGTGACCAAGTGTGAGTGTGTGCATGGGAGCATGGGTGTGAGACGGAGCAGGAGTCAGTGTGTAGGAGCAAATGGGCAAGTGGGAGGTAGTGAATGTAAAGATGCATCAGTGTGCATACATACTGGTGTGTGTGAAAGTGATGTGGGCACGTACAAGCATGCAGGTGAATGTGTGTATTGAGTGACTTTCAGGAAATACAAAAGCCGAGGACTTAAACCAGAAATTACGGCCTTTCATTTTTGTGCTCCACAGAGATGTTTGTGGAGAGGTGGCGCTCAAACCCCAGTCCCCTGCCTGTCTGGAGTCTATGCATTTTTCCCTGCTACTCTTCCCTGAGGAATGTGCTGAAGACCGAATCTTCCAGTGAAAGGGCAGCAAGAGCATTTCTGGTTTGGAAGCCATTTCCCCAGCCTTTCTAGCGTGTCCACAGCGTGAAGCACCCTTTTTTCCACTGTTTCATCTGGTAATGCTGAAATGAAATATGCATGTTTGTGAACATCTCTAGAATAGCGCTGACAATATTTACAGCTTTGGAAGCTGAAAGTAAAGCACACAAAAAAATATATCTATGTGCTCATTGGAACGATGAGTTACAGACTAGGCGTGTATTTGTTTCCTCACGCTGAAAAAAGGAACAGTATTTAGCAAAAAGCATTGTTGGTGTCCTTGTTGGACCTCAATGTTATCTTGTTCTTGAAAAACTTGCTGAGGAAATTCGAATGTTACAAGAATGGGAGGATGTGGTAGCAAGTTCTGCTCCATCCTGTGTTGTTTTGGATTCTGGCCATCAGGAAACATTTTGTATACTTCAGAGATCACACACTTTCTCTTCAGTAGTAGTATTATGAGCAAGATGCGTAAATAATATGTGGCAAGGGGCGACTTTATTGCAGAAAAGGAAATCATGCCAACTTTTCCTTTCTTTGATGAAATTTTAAAAGGAGATTTCTACAAAAGCTGTGCCAGGGGGAATTTGCATATTTTGTATTGACCTACATAAAACCTAGTTAAACATAAAAGTAACTTAAAAGTTGTTTCAGTCTGCTTCTGTCAGCCTTTGTACTTTAGCAACCATTGATCTTTATTCTTTATCAATTCATAAATGTTTAACACTGCATTGCAAATATTTTTCCTCACCTCCAAAAGTATTCATAAAAATAGGGCTGAGGGAGAATATTTGAAAGAGCATTGTTTGTAATTTCCTTGTCTCTTCCAAGCTGTGTGTTTAGAAAATGGAAATACAGGCTTCTACCTATTGCAGAAGAATGGAAATAAATCATAATGCAAGCTCTTTCAAAAGAAATTACGTGTCTTGGAGAAGGAAAACTCAGAGATCAATATAACATTTTCTTGCATAGCTTGAATTTGTTTCAAAAGATTGACTCCAGACAGTTGCTTTGGTATCTAACTGGTAATTCTACCAAATGTATCTAATTTGGATAAAAAGTTACATGTTTGACCTGAATAACTCATGTCGTGGCCAGGGGGTGGGGGGGTGGGGAGCAGGGGAAGGACAGTTTGAAGCAAAGGGTACAGGAAACCTTGTGTAGAAAGAGAATCAAGATTGCTATATACTCCTGCAACTAATACTCACTTTTAAGGATACGTTTTGGCAGAAGCAGGGATTAAGTAGTGACATGAATAAAAAATTAATACTTTTAAAATAATTTTGGAAGACCAACACTGAATCAATTGTGTAACTGAATGGCCATCACACTGTAATTACTTAGACACTGTTTCTTCTTCCAGGCAGTTATTTTATGGTATTTAGTGTTCATACTTATTCTGTGAAATAGGTAAATACTAAGCCAAGAGTTTCATGGATTGTGAAGCAAAGAAGTTATTCCATGTGGTAGAGCAACTACCACACTGGAAATAAAAACCAGAAGCTTTGATTCCAGTAACTTAGAAGTGGAAAAACTGCCCTATGAGCCAAAACCTAAGAGCTTCCTAGAATTGGTTAGCTACATGCTGTCTACTTTTCTGGTATTGACGGTAGCTAATACTGCTTTTCTTTATGTTACTTGCTGCAAGTGTTTACAGTTGTGAAAGGTAGTGGAGATGGAAAAGTCTGAGAGACAGACTGACCTATGAAATAGATTGGGATAACAACAATTCTTCTTCTGGACCTTATTTTCTTTGCTTATGTTGTCATTTCTTCTGGCCTCACTCACACATCCTTCCATATTCTATACCCTCCACCCATAAATATGTAACGTATGAAGTGAAAGCTTTCATCAGTCTATCTGAAAGCACACTACAATTTCTCCTTGTTTCACAAAACCACAGTTAGATAACGTCCATTTTGCAGGCTGGTGAACTGAAGCCAAGACAAACTGGTTTGCCTAAACAAACTGTATCTGTTGTAAAAGTGTTATCAAACTCTTTCTGTGAACCGCCAGCTCCATATGTATAACTTCATCAAAGAAATGGTACAGGTTCAGTTGCCTCTTTACCAGGGGACTGGAAGGCCTCTCTCACAACAAATCGTTTTCATCTGTCCTTTTCTGGCATGTCTGAGTCTCTCCCCAAAACTTCTTGTGCAAAGGGACAGGTGGAGATCATGCAAGTCCTCCTGAGGAGTCATCCTTCTCCAGCCTAGCCAACAAATCACACAGTCTCCATGTTGAGTAGAATTGCTATACTTGCAGAGATGGAAACAAATATTGCTTCCCATGTTATTTTTAAATTAATACTATCTTCTGAGGTTTTAAGGACATTACCAACTGAAGTGACTGCACAAAACTTTTTTAGATATTCAAACACAGCCTTAAGGCTTTATCATCTGGTCATAAGGCAAAACTCCCTCCACATTAGTGACTACATACATAGGGTCCTTCATATAATGCAAATTTTGGGCAAGAATTTCTGTCTTGCATCAAAATATTCTGACTTTTGTACCACTAAGGGTTAGTAGTAGACTGCAATCAAGTTCTTTAAACATTTAAGGGTTTTCAAAGCCAGTAAAAAGATCAGCATCAGATTTTTTTAAATCCTCATTTACAACAATAGCCCAAAACATTCATTCCCAGTGCTTAATGGTCACAGAGGGACATACAGTTTAAGCATGGGTTTAAAAAAAAAAAAAGCTTTCAATACAAGCTCTACCTCTGTCATCACATCTGTCTGCCTTTTGCCACTAGGCAAGCAGTATATTTATCTTTGAAATCCTTTATTTGCAAAGGTGCTAGTCATGCTCTATTAGTAATCTCTAATCTCCATGTATGCACTTAGTTGAGAGCATAATACAACATTTGTTCTTTACTGATGAACTAATGGTTTCTAATGAGTTGCGGGGTCTTCAGTGTTGTAAAAGTCTGTTTTGACCCTAAATGACTTGGGCTAGGTCATTAAAATGCTAGGTGGGGAAATAACCTAGCATGCTTATTTGAGCTTGCTTAACCTATATGCTTATTTAAGAAAGGAAAAAAAGGAAAATAAAAACAGGAGGGGAAAAATATTATTGGTGATTACACTCCCAAAGGTTACTGAATTCTCAGAATTGTGATATCTAACAGGGCAGTAAAAATTGAGTATTTTTAAAGTAATTTAGGTTTAAAAGGGACTTTCTGGGAACAATCTAATACTTATGGAAGAGCTTGTGGGAAGCTGGATACCCGAGTTCTGGTCTTAACCATGTGCCCCCATGTGGCCTGGTTTTTAGAGAGTGAATATACTCCAGAGTTTGCTGCAAATCCCCTTTATTGAGGGGTTAGATGGAATCTTAACAAATTGCATTAATGATACACACTGTCATGGAAACTGTTCCAGCTTTTTGCTCTGGTTCATTCTTGCTTGCTTTCTTTTTTGGTTTTTTTTGGGGTTTTTTTTTGTTGTTGTTTTTGTTTTTTTTTCCTTTTTTTTCTTTCCTTTTTTCTTTCATTCTCTGAATACAACATAATAATAGCTTTTGAGACTACACATAGCAAATTCCAAACTTCTGGGGAATGTTTTAGTTATCCATGAGATCAACCCTGTTAATTTTGGTGCAAATAGAAAATGAGTAAAGCTTAATTTCCACTAAAATCAGATTAAAGAAGGATTCTTTAAAGGCTTTCAGTGTAAGCCCTCTGCAGCTGTCAGGCTATCAGTCCTTTTCCTTAGAAAACTGTATGGTGACTGCAAAGCTCATGAAATTGTGATGTGAGGAAAAACTAAGCACGTAAAAGTGGTCTAATTGAGAATAGGATTTTTAGCCTGAATATTCCAAACTGTAGGATTTGTGATAGCAATAATTTTAGAAAAAAAGAAAAAACCCATCTGTTTCAAATCCTTATCTTCCCTCTTTAGTGAAAGCTGTATGCATGCTCAAAGATATCCAGGGAGTTCTCTAAAAGCTTGGGAATGTTTCTTGTATTTTCAGAGTTGAAGAAAGTACACTCTGTCTGTCTTGGAACAAGCTATTAAAGTCGAGAGAGATCAGAGATGATCAGTACTGTGTATTCTCTGATGCTTTAGGAAAATGTAGTAGCCAGGAACTACGTATGTAATACTTCATTGCATGGTAGGGCCATTTTATAAGACTAACATGTTCATCTTTATTCAGGTTTTAAACCTCATAAAGACTACTTGGTTTTGGAAAAATTCTGGTTTGTCTGACTTAAACCTTGTGGCTTTTCAAAGGTTTTTAATATTAGATAGGAGATGGGCATTTTCCTTCATAATCTAATGACCAGGTTAGAGATGGACTTGTTTGTAATAATGTGAGACTAAAGACAGGATGACCTTGCTAACACGGATTATGAAGAAGTAGCTGGAGGACCTACCTTTTCATTAGTTTGGTGATTTAATACGTAGTCTCTCACAGGTCAAGGATTTGGCCAGGTACCTTTGGGGGGTGCCAAAACATTGCAGGTGGATTCATGCATTGGTTTTAGTGGGAGGAAGCAAAGATAATTTTGTTCTTTTTAGGCTATGCTTTCAGTGAAACCAGAGCAAAATTTCCAGAGCATCCTTTATGCTGCTGTGATGTGATTGGGTGATATTTTTCTGCTCTTCCAAAAGACTATGCAGTGCTCTTATGGAAGTAATACTTCCAGGTGGCTTACTCAATTTAATCAATTTTTTTCTGAAAGGCTTGGGATTTAGTTAAAATGAGGTAGCTAAGGATTTTTCCATTATGAAGCTTTAAAGAGTTACTAGACCACTCTATACTTTCACCACACACATGCATAAACTTAAATACTTGCTGCACTGTGGCAAATTAGGTATGGTATTATAGGCAGAATTAGCCAATGACACTATATTGAAGTGCCATTCCCTTAACCATATCCTTTTCCATATCCAACAACTACTCTCGACTGTATTTCTCAAGCAAAGGGCCATTACTATTTAAAACTTAATATTACATTTATATGTGGAAAATAAGTAATTTTCTTAACATTAATACTGGGTTTGCAAATGCTTCAATACTGTCCAAGCACTGCTCTAAATTAGGATGAGTGCTGTATTTCTCCATGGCCTGATGTATCACTGCTTCATTGCAGAAGGATGACTGTGGGTCCCGAGAAGGTTTGCTGACAGGTGATTTTTCTGACACCTTGGAAGATGAGAGTAGTATCCACAAAGACAGGGTTCATAATGAGGCCAGAACCGTGCAGTATGCTGATTAGCTCTCCTCCTCCTTGAAGTTTCTCAGCAGGCAGTGCATACATGAACACACACTACTTTTTTCCTCCCACACACACAAGCTCTGTGTCAAGTTGTTTAAGTGAGCTGTGACATGTATTAATGCTGTTGGTTTCTGTTGGTATTAATGCTGGGGGCTGACTATTGCAATCCTATCTGAAAAGTTATCCACTAGGCTCAGAGATCATTTTCATTAAAACAATATCCAGTTTTGTCCCTCAAGCATGGTTGTCTTTCTACTCATGAATGTAGACATCAAAGGAGAGCAATAAATCCCTTTGAATAATGTGCCAGTACTCTTACATAACTGTCATTCCTGAGTAGAAGATGCTTATTTACCAATTAAAGCATCTTGGCAAGGATTTCAGGCATTTTAAATTAATTCTGATGCTTCCAGAGCATCCATTAAGTAAAATCTGTTGAATTTGAATCATTGACCCTTAACCTGAAAACCAGTTTTACAAATGTCCTCCAGGAAACACATTGTGCGCTTAACTTCCCCTGTGAAACCTACAAAAAATTGAATACAAGAATTAAGGGCCAGAGCCATGACAGAGTTAGACTTGGACAGGCATATGAAAACTGCCTCACTGAATGAACTTGATAGGATAATTTCTTCTCAGCAATATACACTGTGTGACTACAAATAAATGTGTGACATAAGGAATTGTTTGATTTTTTTAACAATAGGCTATTTCCATTGACTTGTAATGCTTAAAGAAGAACTGTGAAGTTGTTACTGATGAACATGGGGTTACTACAAGAAGCTTCATGCAATTAGCTCATACCAGAAAGGAAATACCAGATTTTGTTGGTGAGGGCTTGGATCTTCCGTGGAGATGCAGGAATTTGGGCATCTGGGAGAAGACCCCGTAGCCTCTTTCTCAGTGGCCTGCCAAAGAGATCACTGTGGAAGTCGCTTACTCTAGGATTCCAACTGGTAGTACTGGTTTTATTTTGTTTATTTGTTTTATTTTAATTCTTCTATGTGGGATAGTCCATCTGAAGTTTTATCACGCTCTGCCTTTGGATGTCTGATTAAGCATGACTTGCTGTGATTGGGATTTTAAATACCAGAAGTCTTCCCAATTACCTCAATTACCTTTACCCAAGGAATGATTGCTATTTCCACGTATGCATCCTGTTGCCCGCAGTTTCTCCCTCAGGATTTTCTGGCATCATTCTTACATTAATAGCCCTTACCAAAGCATGTTATAGACCAGCAACTATCTCACGGTACCTCCTGAGTATACTGCAGCACTGACACAGTTTCTGCCTGCATTTTCTAACTCTTCTACTGCCACTCCGTTTTAGGAATGTTCAGAAGCTTCATTTTATTTAAGGCCTTCAAATGATAGAAATTGTGCATATCTGCATAGAACATGTCCTATCCAAAAAACATTTCTTATAATTTCTTCTCTGGTTATATACATCTATAAAAGGAAGTTATATGACAAAAATATATGAAGGGAAAAATTATCAGAAAACATTTACAGTAAAACAAGTAGTGAAATGTGTTAAATTGCTTCTGTACTTCAGATCCCTTGTCCAGTAGCTCTTCTGGGCATAATTAATTAAAAAAAAATTTGGGTAAATACAAAAAATCTTTTATGAATTTCAAATGTATGCCCTGTCATGCCATATTGAAGAGAATGTTGCCTAAATTGTATGGGACATATCTGAGTTTCTGTGCCAAGATCTTTAATTGTATTTTGGCTTCTAGTGCCTAAATTCTCATTTACTGAAACAAGACCTGAGTCCTAAGAAGTTAACCCAAGAGAAGATTTTACTTGCACTTTAAACTATTGGCAGTATTTTTTGATTGTAGAGCAGAATATTCTTCTTATATTTGAGCCTTAAATATGTAACTCCTGTGTATAGTCAGCTGAAATTACTGTATAGATTTTGAGAGCCATATGCAGACCTTACACATGCTAAAAACACATGCAAGCTGTTGCATAATGGTGAAACAATAAAAACATAACCATGGTCTATTTTTCTCTTTCATTCATTACTAACACTGATATCCCCTTTCTACCTGAAAGAAATCCACAATTAAATATTAATAGCAACAAACTGTTGAATAAACATCTGCAGATGTAAGCAATAGCCATTTAAGCTTGAATAAACACTCAGAACAAGAAAAGCAAATATTAATAATAAAGGTCAAAAATCACCAAGAAGCAGCATTGTAAGAGTAATCTAGGAAATTATACTGAATTTTCAGAAGGTATATTTTTTAGGAAATAATACAATCTTTTGCTTTCTGTAGGAGTAAAAAAGAACCTGTCTCCCTCTGCTGGTTTTTAGAGAAAAAAAAAGTTTATAGGCACTAAAAAATCATAGCTGAAATTTTGATACAAATTACCAGATGTCCTAGAATTAAGGCTCAGAACTCGTTGCCTTTAAATATGTAGTAGTCACCTTGAGAAGATTAGAACTACCTGTCTTGATTAGCTGAGGTTTGGCAGATTTTTGTGGTAGTTACTCTGTTTAAACTAACAGTTTCTCAGTATATTTAACGTGATTTCTTTATATGTACATCTTTAAGAAAAATATAACTTAAGATAAATTTAAACTGTTTAGCCTTTAACTCAAGTATCACTGAATCTTGTAGCTATCCTGAAGAGTGGCCTAATATTGGGGTCATAAATGTAGATGCATAATCTTCCTTTCCTGCATAGTCTGAGTTAGTGTACTTTGTAATTCAAATTAAGCCTTTTTCTTTCAAATATGAGTTTCTAAATTGCTCCATAAATATAAGTCACAGGCCATAAGGCCTTTGAAGGCCACATGCACAAGAATAGCTACAGCACTGAGCATAGCTCACTAGTTATGACAACTGCATGAGGTTACTCTGAATTGCACTGGGACTGAGATGCTGAGACTGGCTGCTCCAGGACGGGTGATTGCCCCTGGCCAAGACGTAGCGTTGCCCACCCTGCTGAGCTCTGAGCCCCTGCACTGCCATTCCCCCAGACCGCTCCACAAGGCAGTGACACCCATACGTGGTCTGTGCCAAGGAGAGTGTATCAGCGGGACAGGAACTTTGTGTTGCAAACCCCACCCTGATGAACAAATGTTTGGGAATTTCCATGGAACAGACGTGCTGCACAAAGTAGGTACCATGTTCTGGTACTTGTCGTGGTATCTGCAAAGAGCTTTGTGTCCTTCGTACAATATGCTCCAGCTTCCTATTGTCAGAGGAAACATATTTGTCATTTACTAATCCCTGTGCTTCTACTAACATTTTTTCATTCACAAAAAGGATACTCTAACTAGAGACATCAAGTTTATTCCGTGCAATTAGTAAAAGGCAAGTAGCAATTAAATTAAGGTGTTCATCCGTTAAATTTGGGGGGCTTACATAAATGCATTTTAGGCTGAGAAGAAAATTAAGGCAATTTTGTTTTTAAAGTGATTTTGGGGTTGGGTTTTTTTGTTGTTGTTTTTACTTCCCGTGTGTTATCTTCACTAAAACACATTTGTTACGCTTTGTTACGTGTAGCTGTCCTTTTGATCTGGGTTTTTATCAAGCTTCCTTTTATCCTTAGTATTGTTTTAAAAGGCATCTGCCAGATGCAGTTTGTGTATTTCCAGTTAAAACCAGTGTCACTAAAGTCAGTGTTGAGGCTTAACCCCAGCCAGCAACTAAGGACCACGCAGCTGCTTGCTCACTCCCTCCCAGTGGGATGGGGGAGAGAACTGGAAGGGTAAATGTGAGAAAATTTGTGGGTTGACATAAAGACAGTTTAATAGGTAAAGCAAAAGCTGTGTGCACAAGCAAAGCAAAACAAGGAATTCATACACTGCTTCCCATCGGCAGGCAGGTGTTCAGCCATCTCGAGGAAAGCAGGGCTCCATGGCATGTATTGGTTACTTGGGAAGACAAATGCCATCACTCCAAACACGTCCCCCCCCTTCCTTCTTCTTCCCCCAGCTTTATATGCTGAGCATGACATCGTATGGTATGGAATATTCCTTTGGTCAGTGGGGGTCAGCTATCCCAGCTGTCCACCTCACAACTTCTTTTGCACCCCCAGCCTACTCTCACACCAGTGGTGGGGTGGGGTGAGAAGCAGGAAAGGCCTTCAGGCTGTGTAAGCGCTGCTCAGCAAGAACCAAAACATCCCTGTATTATCAACACTGTTTTCAATGCAAATCCAAAACAAAGCCCCATAGTAGCTACTGTGAAGAAAATTAATACTATCCCAGACAAAACCGGCACAGTTAGTTACACAAGTTGATTAGATTTTTGTGTATGTTTTGTTGGAATTCTTTTGTGAAGTTTGAGTATCGGGGTAGTGAGCACAACACGTGCTTTTCCCAAACATTTGGCCAAATTCTTTCATGTTTATTCTGCCGGTAGTATACATTTTAATTTCAATAAAAATGTTACTTAATAAAATTGAATGGATTTTAACTGCTTGTCTATCTGCAACACACTTTTTTTTTTTTTTTAACAAGACACAGCTTTACCAAGTGTCTCCTGAAAACTCAGGGCAACTGTGGCGTTTGGTCAATGTGTCACAGAGAACATACATAGGAGCAAGGTAGTGAGACTGCCAAGACACACACCTTGTGTGTTGTATTTACACAGGCATATTAATAACTTCCTGTATAAGAAATACTTTAAAGCTGATGTAATGTTTTCATGCGGGAATGTGTAACTTGTAATTATCCATTCATAAGCAAGTCTGCAGGCTATGTCATTGTTCCCTTCACTGACTCAACTATCTAGGGGATACTGTCATTTTACTTAGAAGCTGGGCTTCCAATGCCAACCACTTATCTCTGCTAAAGCAGAACTATTTCGGTTGCCAAGCTATGGAGAATGCTACATGGCATCTGATATGCAAGTGCCATTTCTAAAACTGGCTGGTACTGCTTCTAGAGCGCACCTGATAATTGGTATATATTTAATGTGAATGTAGCTGAGAAACTATGAAAGGGGAGACAAGAGTACCTATGTCAGAGTTGCTCTTCAGTGTAATGGGTGAAAGCGAGGAAGGAATGGCATATTCAGTTTGTAATTTAGTGTGATAAAAGCAAATCAGTACCTATTTAACAAACATGAAGTGGACTTGGGGTTTTATGCAGTCCTTCATAACCTAGAATATTTTGCAAAAATGAGATACTGCTGAACAGGATGGGTTTAAATTATAAAAATAAATGCAAAATAGCGGGAAAATTTTCTGACAAGAAGGAAATAATTTCTAAGGAAAGTCACAGAAGGTTCTTAGAGTTCTTATGGTACTGGTAGACAGGCTTGATAATAGTCTAAAATTCTGCACTAATCTGTAGAATGAACCAAGTCATCTTTCCTATCTCAACTTTTATGATTCATATTTGACCTGGTCATACTGTCTTATGTTCCGTAACATGATGGAGGTTCATCAGTCAAATAATCATGATCTTGTTGAAATCGTTGGATGTGGTAGCTGCCTTCTATTTAGGCTAAGCAGATTAATGGTCCTTTGGTTAGTGATGGATGAAACATGGACAAACAGTTGTGGCGAGTTGGAGGTGTAATCCAGAGCAGTTTAACGTGACTGACCCATGTGTGAAGGGGAAAGCAGCACAAACACCGTGGGAACTGGTTTGCACCAGGAGGTGCTGGTCCATTGGGGTCCCAGTAAGAAAGGCACTCTGCCTCTGTAAAGTATCATTTAAACTGCTGTTCATCAGAGCCAGCACTATGAAGAAAGAGAGGATGGTATAGATAATCCTGCATCCCTATAGATGCTGGGAACCCTCAGTTGTGCAGCATCGAGTGCGCACAGCACACTCTGCAGACCCCATCCATAGAAAAGGCTTTCCCATGTCAGTCATTATAGGATTTTCTTACAAGAAAACAATTCTGTCTGGAAAAAAAACTGGTGTCTTCTAGTGATGCTCTGTTCTGTGGTCAGAATTGGAGCAGAATTGGCTTATTGATTGTCAATACTGGAATGGCATTAGAAAGGATCAATTTCTCCTCTTAGTAACTGACAACCTGAAAAATTCTTGACAGCTTAGATCACAAGGGTAGTAACAACTCTGGTAATATTTTTAATCTGTGTAAGTAAAAAATTATGCCTATGATGCTTCTACAGGAACACATTTTGTGTCCTCCTTCAAAGTCTCCATTTTGCTCTTGTTGAAGTCACCTGCAAGGGCTTTCGTTGACCTTAATGGTGTGAGGTCAAGATTTATCTGATAGAAAATACTTAGATGCTAAAATGGTGAGGTTTACATATAATCGCATGGAAAAACGTCACTGCCAGCAATGTATTGATGACTTATTTTTATTAATTAATTTATATTGTAGCTTCTGAACTGACACTTTTTCATGTGTCTTCTATGCTTCATTAAGCATTTTGTATTTTTTGGAACTTCGGTGTGCTAAAAGTGCTGAATAAAATACCAATAGGCATAAACTGAATTCTTCAGTTATTTTAAGCAGTACCCCCTGAATGGACAGAACACAAAGTTCTTCTCTCTGGAATTCTTTTGCATCTACATTAAAATTCATATTGTTACTTTTAAATGCCCATTACAACTTTTAATTTGATCTTACGAAAGGCCCATTGTCTAAACTTTGTATGAAATCCCACATGCAATACTTTTGAGCATACTCAAAGCATTTCACTCTTTTGAAGCTATTGTGAAGGTCAAACCAAAATATTGTCTTTTTGAAACGTGTCGGTATGTCAGGAAGGCTGGGGCTGACAACAGGGATCAGCCGGGGCCAAGCCAAGTAGTTTCTGAAGTTAAATTAAGCAAAATTCCGTTCAGCGGAACACGTTGTTCCAAACCCCTGGAGCCGTCAACGGGCAAGTGAACAACCAAACCCCGTGTGCTGCGGGGCACCCCCGTCCCACCGGCGTCACCGCTCAAGCTCTTCCTCCCGTGTGTGTTCTGCTCCCGGCGGGCGGAGGAAGGTCACTGTCTCTGCGGCTCAGCTCCTGCCTCCCCCGCCGACACTTCTGGTGCGTTGTGCAAGTTTCCAGTCGTGCCGAGCGTTCTTAGGAAGATGGGGCGATAAGGGGAGGAAATGACGGAGAGTCACCTCAGAGCCACCCAGCCCCCGCTCCCGTGGCCGATGGGGCCCCCGACCGCTACAGCGGCGGCGCTTCCACCCGGACCCCCGCCGGCGGTTAACGGCCCCGTTTCCTCTGCCGGGCGGCCGACCCCCCGGCACCGCTTGGGCTCCTCCTGAGGGGAGGCGGCCATGCGGGGACAGGTGAGGTGGCGGACGGCCGAGCGCCCGGGGCAGGCTCGGAGTGAGGCCGTCGGCGCCGCGCCCCGCCCCGCCCCCGCCCATCTCCTCAGGGCCGGGGCCGGAAGTGAGCGCACGGCGGCGGTGGCGGTTCGGCGGCGGGAGGGGGCTGCCTCCAGCCTGGCGCGCGCGGTCTCGGCGGCGGCGGCGGCGGGGGCGGCGGGAGGGAAGAAGGGAAATGGCCGCAGCCGCGGTGCGGCGGCGCTGCGAGGTAGGCGCGGGGAGCCCCCGTCGCTGGGTGGCGGGACCAGGCTGGGGTTCTGCTCCCTGCCTCCGCTTCGCCCTTCTCCCTCTCCGCGGCCTCCGGGCGCTCCCCGCTGCCGGCTCGGCCTCGGGGCGGCTCCGGGCCCGGGGACGGCCGGGGCGGCACCTGCGAGCGGCGGGGCCCGGGCCGCGGTGGCGGGTGGGCAGCGGGGCCGGGGTCAGCCTCGTCTGTGCCGGGAGGCGGCGGAGGCGCTGCCCGCTGGAGGTACTTGGTGGGGTAACTTTGAGTCTGAAGCGCTGGAGCGGGGCCGGTTCTGACAGGGAGGGGATCCCGGGGCGTCCTGGGGAACCGCTGGCGCTTCGTAGCGCTCCGGGTTTCGGAGGCGATTTTTGTACCTGAGGGTGAAGTCTTGTGGGCGGCAGGTGGCTGTCACCTGGCGCCGGGCAGCGTTTCGGGAGCCGGAGCTCTGGCCCTGTGTAGGGGGGACCTTGGCTGTAGCCAGAGAGACCCGCCAGATTGCCATTCCCTTTTTATTCATCCTCTTGTTGGCCTTTTGGGTGGGTTAACTAACCGCGGGTTGGTGCGTTGCCCTGGTTCCGCCGAAGTTGGCTGTTTACAAAGCTGATCCTTAAACAGCTCTGCTGTTTCCTCCGGGAGCTCTTCGGATATTAGTAGTAATACGAGGAAGCGTGTAGCTGGTTTACTGTTCTCAACTTGATCGAGTTTATTATTCTGCATCAATGCCATAAAAAAAGGTATACCTGCATCTTTGCATAGTGAAGTTAAGTTCATCTGGCGTAGGGGAGAGATGCAGAGGTTTTAATAAAAACCTCGCATATTTAAGGCAAATCTTTTTCCAAAGGGAACTGAAAATGCAAGAAGAAATGTGTGATGTTTGTAAAAGATGTTGTGCAACACCTTCTTAGAATATAAATTGTGTTCAAGAGTAGTAGTCATGGATGATTTTGAAGAATCCAAAGGGAAGAACAAATGGATCAGAAGGAATGAAATCTGACAGACAAAACTATTTTGTCAGTTGGTTTTGTTAGCTTTGAAGGTGGTTGTGTCCTTCATTCCCCCAACTCTGAGAGTGGGCCTGGAAAAAACTTCCTTTATGCATCTGGGAGGAAGAGAAGTTCCTTAAATTGGGCTCGTTTACTGCATTTGGAGGGGGGGGAAGGGGAATGAGACTATAATGCCCACTAAGTTAACTTCTAAAAAAACCCACAAAAAATTGAAAACAAGTTGAAGCAAAATTAATAAGAATAAATGGCCAGTGAAAGGAAGTTGCATAAAAGATAACGGCAGTGGGAGAAAGCACAGGGAGAAGTAAAGTAACAAATACTTGAAGATAAATGGCCTTTTGTTGGAGGGGAAAAAAAAAACCAAACCAAAAAAGTAATAAACTATTTAGAGTCTTCTTAAATGTTGTGCTGTATTTGAACAGTGTTTTACATAAACACGCTGGTTTATAAAAAAATGCATAGGCGGTCTCATGAAAGATTTAAAATTCTGATTGATTTAATAAAATAAATTTGTCCTACTTAATTATAATATAATAGTAGTCCTGATTTAGAAACTTGAGGTTTCTCTTTCCTTTTGGAGTATTACTCTCATCGTTAAGAACTCAAACATAAAGGTTCATCAGTACAGATAATTAGTGTATATAAAGATAAATTGATGATTTAGCTATTTTTACCCTTTTTTTTGAGTAGCTCTCTATGTAGCAACAAAGAAAATTGAATGCTTTAAATGGAAAACGATGCATTTCAAAATGTCAGGTAAAAAAATCCTTTCTGAATCTGTGTTCCTCAGTTTCTTACTTCTCAAACAAAGTTAACTTGAAACTGCTGATATTTTTCTTATCCCATGCTGCTATTATATCTGCTACCTAGCTGAAGAAAATGGAATTAAGATGTTGCTTAAAAAATAAAAATGCTGAGGTGATGTTTTGGGTTTTTTTGTTGTTGTGTTAGGCTTTGATGTGGGACCAAAACCAGACCAGTATGGGGCTATCTAGAAAAATGAATGCTAGACTAGAGAAGGATTGTGTGTTGTTTGGGTTTAAACTCTTGAACAATCCTCAGGCTAGCCTGTAGAAGCTTTAAAAATTGCAATAAATTAACATTGATAGGTAGGACAGTATAATGCTAAGATGACTAGAATTCATAAATTATAGTATGTATTTTGAGGCCAGCCTTACTGACATCCAGATAACGATCTTCCATTTTTTATTTTAGAAGTATTCCCTTTTACTGTCTGCAGTTAGTGCAGTAGTTACTGTGGTATTTATTTATTTTTAGAATAGTACAACAAACTTGAGAGTATGGCACAAATGTAAATTGTTTGCTTCATGGAAGTGTAACTGTAAACATATACCTCTATTTTAAGTAGAAGACATGGATATGTAATTGCTTACCAGAACCAGAGTTCAGTTTTTATCAGCAGTGGTCAATAACATCAGTCATCTAATTCAGCATTCATCCAGCCCCTTTGTACATGAGGAGGTTGCTGTGATATCAGTATTTGCAGAAGAATGCAGAAGTTGTTTCCAACACTGGACAAGTAAGTGACGGAGGAAATGTTTCAAAGCATGCCAGTAATGATAAGCCTCACTGAAACTATAAAAGGTTTAGAATAAAATGTTTTCCTCAAAGCTCACATTAAAAAAAAGAAAAGGTTATGAGAAGTTTAGCGTTCATCTATACTTTACTAGAAATGCAACCTGAAACTATTTATTCAGACTAAGTTTAGTTTGTTGCAAGTGGTGGACACTTCGGAGTGCTTTCATTGAGGAAACTGAAGTAGAGAGAGAAGATATGTTTGCATATTTCATGTAATTTTCAGGTGTGTGGCATTAAAGTTATAAACAAAATACCACTCACAATAAAACAACTGTAACTGGAAACTTGCAGTGTGTAGTGTATGAGGACCTCATGGTGTTTGTGTTAAGAGTATGTCACTAGTTCAGATCTGGAGGTTGGTTACTGTGTGATGACCTAGATAAATTAATTTGGTCCATAAAGAGTTTGAAGCTCATAGGTTTCAATATTTTAGTTGATGTTAATAGTTATAGGAGACACATCGAGAACAAGTCATCAATAAATGATACAGTCTGCTACTTAAATTGTAGTCACAGCAGAAAAGCAGAGGGTGGTGACAGTGCTGAGCTATAAGGTGAGTGCTGAAAGTTACATGAGTTCAGCATGCAGCTGGACTAATTCCTGGAGGAAAAAATCCATCAGGGGTCTTAATATTAGAGAAGTTACCTCAGGATTCAGGAAGTCCTTGAGCGGCAAATTAGTCGAGACTAGAAGAGTATTTTGAGGAAGTGTTGTTACATGTTTGCATTGGTTTAACTTTTTTCCATTTGCGTTTCTGAAGCCATCCTTAGAGGCAAGTTAACGATGAGATGAACCTTTGGTCTGAGTATAGCCATCCTGTTCAGTTTCCTACAGGTGTAATGCTTAAGAAAAAAACAAATGTAATGATTGAATCAATACATCTAATAAGCTTTTAGTATTTTCTAATGTATAAAGCAAAAAGGTACATGTGAACAGTGTATTTGTTCTGTCAATTAATAATCAACAATTCTGCTTAATGCTTTCATAAATACTAGGTTTTATGACCAAGCAGCATCTGCTGGTTACAACTGAAACTGTGCAAATTTCCTGCCTGAGGGGAGAGTCATCTGCTGAAGCAAGGGGTAGAAATAATTTGGCCACTGCAGCAGAATTGCATTTGGTTAGACTGGTGGGTTGATAGTAACACAGTGATACAGAGTTAAGCCTGGGACAGAGCTGTGGTGACATGGTTTTGTCTCCCTGCTCTGCCAGTGGTTCTGATTATGTTGTGTTGAAGGTGATACTGTGCGCTGCTGCACAGGGAAGAGAATAGGATCTGTGTGGGGGAGGGTTATTTTCATCTCTGTGTTAGTAGCCACTGGAAGTTGCATCATGAACTTCCTGCACTTTGCTGCCTTTTGAATGCTTTGTGAGGAGGATATTTGCAGGGCTTACTTCAGGCATGTAATGTAAGAAAATCTGGGGGTTTACCATGATCCTTCATCTGTGCTGTAGAAGGTTATAAAACTATATGGAAGGTGTTTATGCATCTCTATTTAGGTAATTAAAGCAGATAACACGAACGTTTCTTTCCTCTTTTCTCTGTCCTCCCCACCCTCTAGACACTTTCTGGATTTTGGATTGAATTGGTTATGTAGTTTAAAATCTCTGCTTTCTGCTTGGTACCACTGGTATTGGGATTAGTAGAAGTACTAGTACAGATAGATGCTCCAGGTAACCTGTCACACTCTACTGTGATCAGGCCTGCACTGTATGAATAACTAAAACATTGTCTGCGATTATATTCTGCCTGCATAAAGCCCTGAGCACCCTTGTCACCTTCTCAGAGCTGACCCTGCTTTGAGTGGGTAATGGAACTTGAGGCCCCTTCCAGTCTTATTTGTTCTGGGAAAGTGGTATTCCAGAGTGAAATTATTTTGCGAATCATGGATTACTGAGCAGATTACTCAGTTGGGTAATCAAAATACTTGGGGCAATGGCACTACCTAAAAAATAAAAAACCAAACCCTTGAACAGTGGCTAATATTGATTTTGTGTGGAATATTTTGTATCGCAGGAGTGTTTTCAAGTACCCTTAGAAAAGAGGGATTGGTGGAAAAGAGTGGGAATCATAAGAGTGACAAGGAGAAAAGCACAACTTTATAGGTGGCTGAAAAGCAAGAGAACCAGTGCAAAATTTTTAAAAGCAAATTTCTGAAACAGGAGTGGGTATGCAAGCATTTTTCTGTAAGGAGAAGCATTGCAACAGAACTAAAATTCTTAGCCTTTGTCAAACAATGCTGGTAATAGGCTTGGCTGTAAGGCATGGAAAAAAAAAATCTTGGCCAAGTGCATCAGAATGAAACAGCCTGGGATGCCATCAGTTTCATATTGCTTTTTCTGGTATCTGCATCTAGAAGATACTGTGCAGGAACAGGATTGCAGGTATGTTGTCACAGAGCTGAGAACAAAATAGGAAGGAATACAGAGATGCAAAAGTTAGTGAGTAGTTCTATAGCTCATGAAACCTATGTTGTTTCCTGTTGATTTGTGTCTTCAACTGATTGCCTTTAAGGACTTCTTGCAATGATTCAAGCATTTATAAAGGTTATGCTGGTAATAAATCTGTGGTGTCTGATAATATGACCTCATGCTACTGCTTTATTCTGTGACACTCAACGTTCTTGGTAGTGTCAGGGTGCTTGTTTTTTATGAAACTTGTATGGAATTCAGTTATCTTTAAGACGCCTATCTCTTCAACAGATTAAATGAAATGGTGACTGGGCTCAAAATTTGAGGGGAGGAGTATAACAGGACAAATATGCTGAAGAAGCTTGCAAACATGCTGTATTAAATCTGCATGTATCCACATCTACTGGTGGATTAGTTGCAGTGACTAATGGTGCAAATCACTGGTTCAAGAAGGGGGAGAGTACTTTGTGGCAATGGAAAACCTGTGGTCTGTTGGTAGCTGTAGCTATCTACACTAAGATTTGGCTGGAACATCATCACAGATGCTTGCACCCTTTGTCCCTCTTGGAACATTGATCAAAAAATCAAGATTCTACAGGCTGAATTTTTTAAGGGATTTGTTGCCAATATTGAAAGACCTTGAAGCGTTCCTGGAGAATTACTGTTCTAGTACTGGAAACACCCTATTCTTACCTAGCTCTCAAGATCAGATGATTTGTGATGGAAATTGTACTTTTTAGATGTAAATGAAATTTCAAAATCAAAGTTAAAGAGATGCATTTGCTGTTCTGTTTATGAGCTGAATGATTTGGGTAAAACAGAAATGAGTGCTGGTTCAGAGTTTGTGCCAAATTAAAAATTATGCCTGTATTTAAGCTACTGAAATTGTCTTCAAAGATTCTGTAGATGTGACCCAAAACCAAAGTGGATTCAGTTTTTCAGGTAACCTCGTCTGGAGAGGGCCATTTTCTAATTTTGCTAAAATGACTGGATTAAAAAGCAATCAAGTTTTTAGTGGAAAGACAGCATGCTAGAACTATATAACTGAAATACTAGCCTTTCAGGGCTGCTTATGTACGTGTTATTGAAAAACTTCCAATTTAAACCTAACCGTATTTTTTAAAATATTGGACTTACTCATGACCTGACTTCTTGAAGTATCTATTCAGTTCTTTCTCGATTTGTGGCAATCTGAATGCATCTGGCAGAGAGGGATTTTGAACATCAAAGTTCTTACGGTTTTTCTTGCTAAGGAGTTTTTCTGCTGTGGCAAATGTCTTGCTATGAATTCCTTTCCAGATGATTAGTACTTTCCGTAGTATATTACTGCTGCAGTCTTTTGCTAAGTTTTCCCTGTTATCCCATAAAACTGCTACCGTCTCTGGTATGTAGGCACAATTTGTTAATTCTTAAGTTAGCTATCATTCAATGTTAGGCAAATGCCTCAAATATTTTTTTTTTTTTTTTTTTTAATTAATGGCAAAATAACCATGGAGTTACTGTGAAAATGACACTTGTTTTGAGGAAGCTCTGGCTGCTATATGCCAGGGCATTACTTTATAAGAAATGCAGGAAATGGTCTGACTTGTTATCATTGCTTCTGTATTTAGTGCTTGGACTCTAGGGAATTTATGTGCACTGATTTGTGATAACTACAAAGTATTTCGTAAGAATGGGTTACCAAATAGTATGTTCTGTGCTTGTTTAGCACTGGAACAAATTATAAATAGAATATTAAAACCCTTGGGTTTTTTGAAAACTCATCTTAAGTAGAGAAGAATGTTAACATGTACATGAGCAGATGGTGAGATTACCTCTGCTTAAGGTAACGGGATTTATCTCTAATAAAGTCATCCCTTGCTCGTTAAGGTAGGAAACTCCTTTAGATTTTTGGGAGGCTTTGCCTTGTAGAGATGTAATATCCCGTATTGATTCTTCTGAAGTTTCTTACCAAACACTTATAAATTCCTCATTAGAAAAAAAAAAACAAACTCTTAATGGTTCAATTTTATGTATTTGCTAGATTAGTGCATATGTAAATGTATTTTTGTTCTTTTATGTAAGCATCTGTAAGTGAAAATCTAGTTTGAAATTAATTTCCATTCCATGTGTAGGCTTTGGTCTGAAGGAGGTGGTCAGACATCTTGCTGTTTCTTGATTCTTGGTATTAATAAAGTTTTGTTGATGCATTATTTTTTTTTAAAAGAGCATTTTACTCCTTTGAAATAATGAATAATGAGCAATTGTCAATTAAATAAAATCACATAGCAATACACAGGTACTTGACTGAGCAAATTAACTTTAGAGTCTAAACGCATTTATGCAAAATTGCCTCCAAGAAGGTGTTGCTCTTAGGGAAACTCTGCTGGTCTGGAGCCAGAGGTCTGCAGACTCATGTCTGATCACATCTGATTGAATACTTAAAGAAAATACTGCTTAAAGTTAACTAGGTCACACTGCAAGAGACAGATTACTTTTCATCAAGCTATAGATAAATCGGGTGCCTTCAAACAAATCTTGAAGTGGGCAGTTTGGTAAGTTACTGCTAGGGCAGTGTAAATATGGGGACTTTGTATGAAGTATGAATTTGTCCATTTAATTTCAAATATAGGGGAGAAATAAGTGATATAGGAATCCGTTTTACCACTTTCAAATTTCTGTTATAATTTGTTAAGTTGCTTCTAGTTTTCCTTTTTTTTTTTAAAAAAAAAAAAAAAGGGGAAAGCGTTTGACCCATTCTTTTAAGTGTTTGGAAAGAGAGTTGTGCTTTTGAACAGATCGACAGTTGAAAACTGATTGTTACTGTTACTTAAAATAGTGTGCAGCAGTTGAGATGAGAACAACCCTGACTCTGAGGATTACTTCTAGGTCTTCCGATGACTTCCAGTTCTTGCAAACTTCTTGTGAATTCTTATGGTAATGGCTCAGGTGTCTGTTTTTCCTGTTTCTGGGATTTGAATTGAAACATATTCTTTTGAATGTTTGAGAGGAGTTTCCTGCTGATGGATGGTCCAAATGGAATTTACCCTTCCCTTCATAAATGTTGGAGAATTTTAAATTCTCCTCGCTCCCTGCCTTTGAACTTAAATGGCCACAAAGTCAGAAGCTCAAAGTGAAGCTAAACTTTTGATGTGAAAATGTTAACTGATGCGGTGTAGTTAGCATTTTAAAGAAAGCCTGTCTTTGTTTTAATCATACTTATGCCTAGGGAGCTTTTCTTCTGATGTTTTATCATTTGAGTTTAGTGCTAAAAACTGGCATGCAGGATAAAGTTTTGCTAAAAATATTGCAATTTTATCAATTTTTTTTATCAGTTTTTAACTTCAAACTGTTTGAAAACTGCAGTCTGCTTTTAAATTTTGACAGAAATTTATATACTGATTTGGTTTTAGAAGTTTCTCAAGGACAGGACTTAAATACAGTGATTGAATTAAGCGTATGCATGTTGATGAGACTATCTTGCAAAAATGAAAGTAAAATTTCATTTTTAAGGTAACCACTGATAATATTCTTCTATCTTGAATGCTTGAAGTCAGTGGGTTTGTCAGTGCAAGTATGCAGTCATGCACTGATGAAAATGCAGCACTGTAATCTGAAATTGTAAAATAAGCAACTGTAGAGCGATTGTGATTCTCTAGATGTTACGAATGAATGTGCTGCAGTAGCTGTGCACATGTTTCTGAGTGCTAAGGAATGTATGTTTATCTGCAGTTATGACTGTGGAACAGAGACTTCTTGTGAGTAGGAGACTGCTTGGTGAGTATGCAGATCAAAGCTGTCGATTTCAGCAGAAAAATAAGGCTTCCTACTTTTTTAAGGAGCCAGAGCTGTTTCATATAGTTAATATAATGAATATTATTTTGATACTGTTTTCCTTAAGGAAAGTCACTTGCTGCTGTAATTATCAAGCAGCGCCAGAATGCATTGATAATTTTCTTTGAAGTTGGAGCCCAAAGAGCTCTGAATGGTCTCAGAAAGTAGATTCTATTCAAGGGTAGGTTTTTTTTAAATAAAATTCAGGAAAAAAAATCCTGCTGCTATTTAGAATCCTTAGGCAACAGTAAGACTGTGAAAACTGCAGTTACCTCATGCTTTTGCTGCTTGGAAACACCAAGCAGGAATTATTGAGATGACTTCATAAGTTGTGGTGTTCTTGCATCTGAAAATTTGACATAGCAATTTTAACCAGCCACAAGTTAACAAAGAAGTTAAAGCCTGCTTGGATATCTAGGCCGTGTGAGCAGCTGGTGTAAAGTATATTGGACTTCTTGTTAGGATGTTATCTGTGGCTAGCAGGCTTAGACCATCTACAAAATATTCAATAAGTTTTTAGAAGGCTTAGAATGCCTGTCCTGTGAACAGGAGGCTAGTAAATACCTGAATGGCACTGAAGGCCATAGTTGCTGTAAATAGGACCAGGGATCTGCACTGTCCAGAAAGGAATCCAGCAAAAAAGTTTGGGGTTTGTTTTTATTAATCAATTCCCTGATCAGGGTCAACACTCAGCTGTGCAAATAGGCAGTAGATAGGACAGGACTTCTTTGTAATGGCAATATTTGTGGCTTTAATGAATGTCAAACTCTGCAGCTTAATATATTGTATGGAAAAGGATCTGGTGTCTATTTTTTTTCTGTAGACTTCATCTGTGTTGTATATCATTATCTTGTGGAATGGATACATACTGTTAACCTCCAAAGCTCTTCCTTAAGATTTTATTCCCTGGCACTTTAGTTGTGTGCTTTTCAGGGTTTTGAACTTTGTAAGTCTGTCACTGTTTCAGTCTTTCTTAAGACACCCTCTTTCATTTAAATCTTGTCTTGATACCTGTGACATCAGTTCTGGTTTACTATTGCTTTTTGAAAGGTTTCACCTGAATTTATGTTTTCAGACTTAGCTGAAATGTATAGAACCTCTTATACAGATGTCTGTCCTCCATAGTATAAGGCACCAAAGAGAAGTAGATAAAACAAAAGCTTGGCCAGAACGTTAAAGAATTGAAATAATCTGTTAAAAATCTATTAAGAATCTTGCTGTTTGTGGCAAGTTCACAGCAGCAGTCAGTTTATTTAAAGCATACATCTCTCGTCTGATTCAAGGGCTGGGGGGAACCCCATCTAATGGTGTGAATAGCAAGGGAACATAAAGACAGACTTCTGAGTTTTTGACGTTATTTACTGCAGAGAACTCTTTTAATTTGTAGATCGTTGCATGACTTAAACCCATGATGTTTTACATCTAAAGGGCTCATCTAGTTCAGTGAAACTGTGTTTTAATGAGGATTGCTGTTTATGTAACTCTCCTAGCAGAAACTCATTATTCATGATTTTATCTTGCTACGTGATATGCATAGTAGCTGTTGCTGGAAGACAGCTTATCTCCTGGATGCAACTCTAACTTGTCTGTGTGTAAAAGCTGTAAAGTAGAAATAATATTGAAAAATAACACAGTTCCTGCAGTAATCCCTTGTAAGATTATTTTAATAAAGAGGCATAGATATCGTGGTGAATATGGGAAGTCGTATAATAGTACTAAGCACAAGATTGGAATTGGAAAAACATAAGATGTCACTTTCTTGGTGGTGGCCTTAAGGAAAAGTGACTTTTCAGAGTTTCTTCCCTTACCTAGTAGTGAATGACACTTTCTTTAAGGGGCTGTTAAAGGGATTACTTCATGAGCAGCTGTGCCTAAATGACTTATTTTGCTTGTCCAAGAAATAGCATTTCATAAGCATTATTTATCTTGTTAAGAGGGTAAAGTTCAATGATCTTTTCCAAAGGGGGGGAGGTCCTTCAGCATCATCATGACCATCATAATCATGGTACAGCAGTTTGATACATCTATTGTTTTTGTAATAAAAAGAATTGGTCTCTTTAAAATTTTATGTCCTGGGTTTCTGAAGGACATGTGCAACCTTGTCAGTTGTTGGTGTATGACTTAAAAGAAATCATACATGAATAACTACTGTGTTTTTCTAATGTTTCATTTCCTTTTCAGATCTGCTAAATCTACTCCAAGGCCAAGGGTAGACAACCAGTACAAGGAAGTGTTGCTTTTTCAAATGGACATCGGCTCTTGCGGTATGGCCCAGATATCCAGCAATAATGGATTTAAACAGCGCTCATCACCTTCTTTGGCAGCCACAAGGTCAAAAGATGTGGACAAAGAAGAGGCCTTGCAGATGGAAGCTGAGGCATTAGCTAAGATGCAGAAAGAGAGAGGTGTAGCTGGTAATAAACAAACGTTTCATTCTTTAAGCAGCACCAGACAAAAAGCACAGACTCATAACAAACAGGACCATGATCTCATGGTGTTTCCAGAGTCTGATGCCAAGAGCATGGAAGATAAACTAAGTACCATTGACATAGAGAAGCTCAGTCATGCTGAACTAGAGAAACTGCTGCTGGATGACAGTTTTGAATCTAGTAAAGTACCTACCTTACCCATAAATCCTATTTTTAGCCCATCTGTGTCTTCGCAATTTTATCTTGGGCCTACAGGTCAGAGAAGACAGTGGATGCCTGGGATACCAGCACCTGTGACATGCACTTTACCTCCTATTTACCCCTCAGCTTCTTACACAAAACAGACTGCTGTATTTCAGAATGGATTCCATCCAAGTATGTCCTCCTATCACTCTAGAGAACCTATTTATCTTGGTCTTCCAAGACAGTCGCAATACATTTCATACCCCCTGGCAGCTACTACACCTTTCCATCCACAAGGAGGAAGCCTACCTATGTATCCTCCAATACTTACACCAGAAATGGCAAAAGTATTTGACAAAATTGCAAGCACCTCAGAATTTCTGAAAAATGGGAAGTCAAGCACAGACTTGGAAATGACCGCTATCAAGTCTGCAGTTTCTAACCTACCAGCCTCAGAAAGCTGCAGGGATGTTAGTAAATTTGATTGGTTAGATTTGGATCCCCTAAGTAAACCAAAAGTGGATAGTGTGGAGACTTTGAATAAGGCAGAGAATGATGGAGAGAGGGCTTCAAGCATGACTGCTGAAGATCCTTGGGATGCTGTGCTGTTAGAAGAAAAGTCGTTAGTAACATGTCATCTGGAAAGAAAAGTTAATGGGAAATCTTCTGGAGCAACAGTTACAAGGAGCCAGTCCTTAAACATGCGAACAACTCCACTTGCAAAGTTACAGGGCCAAACATCACAGGTATGTAAATCAGTATTTTTAAATTGCAGTATAATAATAAAGATTAATCACAGTATTTTAAAGACACTTTAAGGTCTCGATTTGTTTATTAAATATTACTTGGCTTGAGCAGTGTCCAAATAATGTGATGTTACTTGTGATATTGCGAAAGTCTTCTCTGCTGTCTCAGTATCACTTGCAGTCTTTCACAGGACCACTATAATTCTCTTTTGTAGGTAGGAATCTTTCCTTCTGTGCAGAAATGCTACAGATTGTTACTGAACCTTTTTGGTTATATTGTCCTGCGAAGTGGGATGTCTGTACTTCTGTGCCAGAAACCCTGTACTTCTGTGCTGGAAGAAGGAAAACCATCTTTGTGTGATGTTACTTTTATCAGGCAGGGCAAAACGGTGATTTCTGCTCTTGGATTAGGATCACTTTCATCAAAATTTCAAGACAAAAATGCAACAGAGGCTTTAGTTATCACACTCATCTCTTTGGACACCGAGCACATGCAATTTGTATGAGAACTGAACTGTACAGAAGATGATCAATACTGTAGCAGTCTCATCTAGTTAATTATGCCACCATAAGTACATTGTGCCCTTTTCCAATGTAAATGGAACAGTAAATGCTACTCTGCAGTAAATGACTGTAGATTATTTAATTTTTCCTATCTTTTAAAATTCTTTTTGCGGTAATTCCATCATAAAACAAGATATTAAGTTTTAAAATATTAGTCACCTCACTAGAAAGGGAATGTGAATACTTCTGTATATTTTTTGGTAGAGACAGTACAAAGGCTGAAGGAGGAGTCTTCAGTGGAAAAGTCAACACCCTGGCAAAGGTGATAATGGCAGGAAAAGATCTTGTTTGTAGAAACTGGCTAAAGGGCGGAGTAAAAAATTCATTTGCCTTGAAGACTTCGGATTGCGGCTGTTTTGAATCTTATGTATTGTCTTTCTATGTGTTTTTAATAGACTAGGGACATGGCATAAAGAACAACTGTTATCAGTCAAGGATATTTTCCAAATTGCTTCTTAATTCTTCCCTTCCCTCCTAACTGGGGGAGGTTTTTTCTCAGAAAAAGAAAGATTTACTAGACTTTGGCTTAAAGGGCTGTCTAAATTTCCATTCAAGTGAAATTTTTGGCCCCTCATTTGAAGGATTTCCTGTTTTTCTGGGCTAGTTGTCAGTGTTCTGGCAAAAGTTTAACAGAAGGCTAGTGGAGGAGGACCAAAATAAACCTAAATCCAAAAAAGCCCTTTCCCTCTTTTTTTAACGGATTGCATTTTTAATGTTATATGTGTGAAGATCTTGGGTCTATCTTCATTTTTTTCCACTCACTGTTGAGCTGTGATGTGTGAGCTCAGTTATTTCCTAGTATTTGGAGAACCATGTAAACTTGGGCTCTTCAGCAGTTTGCTGCTTCAGTTTGTCACCTTATCCAGTGAGGTGTCTGTCAGTTTTCCAGTGACCTTTGGTTGATTGGTAATGTAACTATTGACTGGAATAGCTAGGCTGTATTGTATCAGTGCTTCTGTGTTGTCTGTGGAAAGTAATGGTTCGCTGTTGCTGAATGAAATATGTTTTTATAAATTCCAGGGTTTTTTCAAGAATGCAGGGTGTTTTCAAGAATGCAGGATTTTAAAGGATCTTTCCTGTTCGTCAGACTCAATCCCATGCTGTTTGCAGATCACGTGTTGACTGGTTCATGAAATGCTCGAGTTTTGCCTTCCCGTGTGGTCTTTTCCTCCTGCGACTTTTGATTTAAAGGCTGTTCCTGACTCTTACTGTCCTGACTCTAAGTCATCTGATTTTAAGTAGCAATGCATTCATAACTAGTTCTTAACAGATGATGTTCTTAGCAGGATTTAAGATAAAGAACCATTTTGGTGTTTACCTCAACGTGTTATAAGCAACAGTGACTTTCTGTCAGCTTTCATTGCAAGCTCTCTGTGTAAGCTTCTCTTTCCTGTCACTTTTTTTTGAAGATGGCCTAAGAGAATTTTAGTTCTCTGTGTGAGAGCCCGGTGTACCATGTGCCTTGTACAGTGGCATGAATAAACCCTCATTACAGGTAGGGGCATCCTGCTTGATATGCTTTTATTGCATTTGCTTTATTTACGATGTCATCACAACAACACTTACTGATCCTGTAGTCAATTAATATATCTGATTTTCTTAAGCTGCCATCTTTTTCAAACAAGTTCTTAGTTTGTAGCAGACTCCTGCAGTGAATGCCCAATTGAGGGTTCAAGATATACTTTCTACTTGTGTTCCTCCAGTCTGTGGTTAACTATTTTTGGCATAATACTCCAGTTCTAGTCTGTATTATAAAGTTAGCTGATGATACAAGACTGTAAATTATCAGCAGGGGTGTTTCTGCTGCTTGTGATGAGTTAAAGAAGATAATAAATAGATCTAAAGGTGGGTCTCTCAGAGAGCTATCCTTTCAACGTAACTTCTGGCTTTTGCCCATCTTGTGCTTTATGTTCAGTTTAAATGATTTTTCCATCTGGTATAGTAGGAAGCTGAGTTATTTAGCCTCTATTTTTGGGAGTTCTCTTGTATTTTATCCCATTTACATCCAGGTATGTATTTCCTTCAAAGTATATTCTGAAGTCTTGCATCCTAACTAGTTTGGATCATTTTTTCCCCGAATAGCTCATAGCCTTGCTGCCCCTTTAAACAAAACTAATATCAAATCAATAAATTGCTTTGAGTTTTCCTTCGTTACTTGATGAAATATCTATCTATTCAGTATTCCCCCTTAAATACTTGAGTTTGTCACTCTCCTTTCTGAAAGCAGAGGCAAATTCATAATTTTGTCCTATTTTAGGTGTTGTCTTCTCTACCTTTCCTCTCCGCAGAGCTGGAGTCTTGTGGCTTTATATACTAGTGTAATTTAATTTAACTTAACTTTTGGTAATTTACTGGGTTTTGGGTTTGTTTTGTTATTGTTAAGAGTAATTGTATTTGCAGACCACTTCTGTTTTTGCAAGCTATGCTGATACGAACTATTTTTCTAGTTTGGCTTTAAGTCCTTTCTTATATTTCCTGTTTGACTGATAGCTTTTGCACCTCTTAGATTTGCTCATCTGTAAGTTAAATTAAAATCCTACTTGTTGCTCAAACCCCTAATCATCCAAGTCCAGTGGATCTCTTGAATGGGTTTCTTAATTTGTCAAAGCTTGTCCTCCTGAAATTATCTTCCACAAAGTGATCAAAAATAAGTATAGAAATTAAACTAAAAATGCAAGGAGGTAATGTTCTTAATTTCCCGCCAGGAAGTAATTTCCAGCAATACATATTTGTAGTAACATTAGGTTTCTCTCCGTAGCCAAATGTGACCCTGAGGTCAACTATGGGTAACCAAATAACCTTTTTTTTTGTTTGTTTCTTTGCTAATTACTTAGAACTTACTGTTTATCCTGGCTAAGCTTGTGTGTGTACAAATGCCTTGTAGTTGCCTACACTACTTTGAATTTAACAGCAGAATAACCTGCAAATTTTGCTGTAAATAGTTCAGAAGTGTCACATAGTAGCATCAAGTGGCAATGTTGAATCATTGGTGTGACTTTAATCCCCTTGTGCAGTGCTTTTCTACTCTGGTTAGAGTTGCAAAGCGCTTTAAGTACTTGTAGTATTACTTAACTTTGAAAGAGTTTCTAAATAGAGAAAAATTAACATTTGTGTAGCCAGCTTTTTGATCTGAAATTTTGAATTTCGTGTTGAGCGCTGACCGGCAGTTAGTCAAATCATTATCAAAGGTGTTTACCTTTCACTTGGTTTGTTAACTTCCTGTTTCCTTGTATGATTTTTTTTTTTGTTTTGTTATTGTGTAATTGCTTAAAGAATACAGGTACTAGATACAATTGCACAGGTTTGTCAGCAGGTCTTGTGCAGTTGCCCAGAAGGATTTTTATGTGATAGAACTTGTCTGAGATGTTAGAATTGAAGAACCTTTTTAAATTCAAGGTATTATACATGTTCCTGAATCGCATTCCAGGTTTTGTGGCTTTACAACTTCCTGCTCTAATAGTTTCCCATGGTATGGCTAATCCCCAATTATATAGAATTTATCCTTTTGAACTGATCAATGTTGATCAAGCCAATATTTTAGCTGAAATAACTAGGTGTAGATGCAATTTAAGTGGCAATTATGGGTTGTGCGTATTATCCCTTCTTTATGCTGTACTGCTCAAACAACTTAATTGCAACAACAAAAAAAGTGCTAAAAGACCTACCTGACAGTTCCTATCTCTGCATGTTACAGATTTGACCCATTTTCTGAGATAGTCTAATTTGACTGTATTGTCTGATATGCTCTAATGAAATTAGATGCTCAGTTAACTTTGTCAGCTAATAATAAATAACCCACATACTAGTTAAGTAGTTATTCACTATTTCAAGTATGAATAGATTGTGATGATTTTCAGAACTATGATGCAGTCTGCTTTTTTTTTTTTTCTGGACTTCTGGGTGGATTAAAGATTTCTGTAAGCATTGTAAAAGCTCTGGATGTAAAATGTAACTGGTCAGAAGTTTATCCTCTGTGTGCAATGACCCTAGGTTGGACATGAGCAAAGTCTTCAAGATCAACTTATTCCAGGGAGTATCTGGCTGGAGTTTCATTGAGTGCTTCAGGCTAGTGTTGGCTGTCAGACTACAGGCAAATTACTTCCACCTCAACCCCACTGGTTGTTCCAGCTGCTCTCTGCTTTTTGCTTACAGTAGCATTCGTATGGCTGTATTGCAAATTGGATTGGAAACAAATATGGATTAAAAACTGCTGCAGTTTTTTGCTTGTGTTGGTTTTTTTAAAGTTTTTTAGATTTTGTTATTTGAAACTGCAGTTCTGTTTTAGCAACTGGTTTTTAGATTGGATACTTCAAAGATTGTGGTTTACACTTTTGGGAGCTGGCAGGTGCATATGGCATAAAGGATTAAAACAGCAGTAATTTGATACCATAAGATTAGTTCTGAGTTTAATGTTCTGAATGCTACTTCCTTCCAGTGTACAATTTATATTTTCCTGCTTTGTAGAAGGTAGTTATGGGCAAAACTGGTGTGTAATGGTTCTTTCTGGAACTATACTGAATCACAGAAGTGGAGGAAAAAATCATTTGTCTGTCTTCCTTCTCTGGTTCAGCAAAATCCAGCCAAATTCTAATGTAATGGGTCGCTGCTGGGATCTTAGGAACTGTTGTGCTTGCAAATTAAACTTAGCTGATAATGACGCTGTCAAATAAATTACCTACTATAAAGGAGTCACTGGTCCAGTGAATCTTTACATTTCAATTTAGTAATGATATACATTTTTCTCCTTATAGAAGTAGACATAAAACTAATAGTAAACCTCGGACTCCTGAAAATCTATCATCTACACATGTCTTTAGTGGCTATAGGAATATGTTTGCAGCTATTTAAATACTGTATTATCTTTGAGTTGCAGAAAGACAATGGGACCACTGGCATGCTGACAGAAAACGTGCTTCTCCAAGAAATTGAAGGGCAGAATCAAGAACTGTCAGCTTTTTCTCAAGCAGTTACGAAGTAAGAAATTACTGAACACAAATTAGCTTTCAGAAAAAAAAAAAAAAAAACTGAATAACTGATTTTTCACTTAGGTTGTCAGGGCCAATGCTACATTTTCTGGCTTGATGGGGCAGATTTCAGTATGTGTCTTTTTCCCTTTTCTTATCCTAGTTTTTCCTGGGTTTGTCTTGCGTTGTTTGGGGTTTTTGTTTTTGTTTTTTTCCTAAGAACGCAACAGAATTGTTAAGGTGTTCAGCACAAAAGTTTTGGATTAACATCTCCTCTTTCTTCTTCTAGTCCTGTGACTTTCCTCTTTTCTTTGTTTTTATGATACTTTTTTATCCTCAAACTATTTTTTATATTTCCATATATCTGTATCTCCTTTGTCTATTTTTTAATACAATTTCTTTTGAAAGAATTTGAAGTCCTTTTTTAATTAGTTGATACACCTCACTAAATCCTGTCACTCAATGGCTTTCTAACCCTTAAATGCTCTCATTTTTATTGCTTCCACAAGTGGAATTCTGTAACAAATAAAACCTTCAAACTTGTTCCTGCTTTCTTCAGGGGATGAAGTTTCTTAAAGGTCACCCCAAAGAAGATGAGACTTTATAGCCCAGAATACTCCTTCTATTTAATTTTTTTTTGCTTACTGGCATAACTTAATGAAAGATTGGGTTTTTGAGAAGACAAACTAGGAGTCTTGCCTTTTGTCCTCTCAAGATCAAAATTCAGGAAATAATGGGGGAAATAAAGATCTTTGAATCTGAAGAATAGTAGCTACTTTTTAAAACAGGAATGTTTGAAATGAAAAGCAAGCTCCTCAAAACCAATGAGAAGTCATATATCTGTGGAACTTACTGATGAACAACATAGCGCTTAAAATGCCGAGGGACTTCTGACTGGACAACTCTTGCTAGAGGGATTCCTTTTTTTTCCCTTTCATGTTATTGTCAGGAATCAAGATGATGAAATAGATGACCATTATAGATTAGTTCTGTTCTTAATCTCTTATAATGCTACTTCAATGTTGGTAGAAGGTTAAGGCTAAATTATTTTATCAATGTTAAATAGCAGAAAGTAAAAAGCAGCTATCACAGTGCTGTCTGTTCATTATTAGGTGAGTGTTTTATACTGTTTGTTTCCTAACGAAAGCCTTTCCCTTAATTTAGGCCTCTTTCTTAACTTCCACAACTTGGAATAACTACCTTCTGCATAGTATCTAAGTTCAGGTTAGACTTCCAAAAATAAAAAACATGTAAAGAGTTTTGTGGTGTTTTGTACGTAAAAGAAATTACCCTTTTTTAAACTTATTTTTAGCAAATGCTATGGATTACCTTTTTTAAAACTGTTTTAGAGCTTAGCTTCTACAGAAGCTGGTTATGTCCTGTAAGCATTAACCTATTAAATATTTTAAGCTGTATGGAAAACCCGCCTAATTATAAACTAGGTTTTTTTTCCCTTCTAAATACTACTTCTGTAATTATTGTGGGCAGTGTTCTGTTGAGAGTAGAAAAATTAAATGGTGTTTTGTACATACAATTTAGGTAAAGAGCAAAAGGTAGTCTTTACTGTTCTGGCTTGTGGTTATTACCATGTTATTTTGCTTTAGTCGTAGACTTACCCATTGCAATGTTTCATAAGCCTTCTCTACTTTCAGATTGAGGACCAAGTTTCCTTATGCTAATCAGCAAACAAATCCAGGCTTTGTGCTGAGTCCAGTCATGCTGCAAAGAAATATAAGTGGGGAGAGTGCCAGTATCAAGGTTTCTATAGAAATTGAAGAATTCCAGCAACCAGTAACTTTTACGTGTGATGGTATGTTTCTGCTTTTTTAAATTGGAGTTTGGTTGTAAGACTTAGAATGGTGGGTTAAGGCTGTATACTCAGTCTAGGCCAATGGCTTTCAGTTTTTGTAATTCTAGGTCTCAGGTGCATGGATTGCTTGTGGGGAATGTGGAAAAGGTAACTGAAGAAAGAACCCAATTCTGGGTCAGTGCTTCCATCAGGAAATATTTGGAAACTTACAAAGGGAAACATGTTTTTAAAAAGGAAAGCCAAGTGAACCAGAAGCGCTTTTCTACCCACAGCTGGGAATGTAAAACAGTTTTTCAAGAGTTTGACCTACTTTATGGTAATTGAGGAGACGATGATACCAGGCCTGAGATTCTTAACTTTTAATTTATTTGTTTATTTCAACACTGACAAGTGTTTAAATAAATTCTTGCAGGCTATCTAAAAATTCAGACAAATTGCTGTAGGGAAATAAGAATAAATACTGAAATTATCTATTACTTGACTTCAATATATGCTTATGAACACAAACACTAAAACAGTACTGTTGCTGTGTGCCACATCTTAGCTGGCCTACTTTTGTGGGCAACCAGGAGTATTAGTTTGGGGTGTAACTTTTAGGTTTACCTTGTTCTTATACATAAACTCGTATTCTCTATGCAGTTCAGACTGCACAGCATGTTTGTATTAAAGGCTGTAACTGTGGATGCTGTCAGCTTCTGGCAGTTCTTGGTGATAAAATAACTGAGCAACATATTTCTTAGCCTCTCTACTGCTGTAGTCTCTTAGCCCTTGTGAGGGGTCCCATTCCCAGACCTTGTCACCTGGTAGTGGATCTGTGCTGTGGTGTATTTTTTATCATTTGGTTCTCTACCTGCAACAGTGTAGAGTTGGTTGTTCTCAGAAGATATGAAATTGTTGTATTGGAAAATGAGCTCTTGATGCATACGTGTTTTCATTCTATATTAATTTTCTGGGCCTTATTCTGCTGTGATTTTAGTACTCTTTTGTTAAGAAATTAGGTGGACTTTAGGAAGGGTTTCTGCTCTTCATCCTTAAGATTGCACTTTCCTAATATTACAGGATTAATCCTTTCCTACAAAGGCTTTAGTATCATAACTAAAATGCTGCAGCTTCAGCCTTTTATTTCTAGAAATTTTGTTAATACCTTGGAATGTGTCTTGCATTCTAGCCCCACATATTTTGTTCTTTGTGCTTTCTGCTTGCTTCCTTTTTTCTGATGCTGAAACTAATCACAATTAAACTACTTGTCTTCTGTAGCTAGTGAAAGATGGGTATCTGTAGCTCATACTGTGACTAGTAATATGTGTAAAGTTCTTCTCTTCCTTTAATTCCTTCTGTTCTTGTTCAAATTGTTGCATACCTGAGCATCCTAATGCTAGAACTACTTTAGTATAGCTTTCAGTCCTGCTCAGAAGGAACTGTAGCCAGTGTTCTGATGATTCAATGTGTAGGGAGAATCCAGGAGGGAAACAGGTGAACTTTAGAGCTTTTTGGGTATACCTATTCATTTTGCATTGGTTTATTAAACTGTATGTGGAAGTACAAGTCTACCTGAGCAATCATTGCATGTCAGCAAGAAATTAATATCTTTCAATAAGACAGAGGGTGGGGAAAACATGGTAACGTTATCTTTGGATTGCTCCACAAGGGTTTGCAGCACTGGCAGACCTTTGCCAATGCACCCTGTGACTGTACCCCATAAACTGTTACTGCATCTTTTTTCCTCTATCAATCACCATATTCTCTGCTGATGGTAGTACAGCAGTTTCATTCTAGATTAATAATAAGGTAAATAGCCCTAATAATGATTTAAATAGTGTTTCTGAATTCATACTTCTTACCATTTCTTGTTCTTGAATTAGATATGCTCATTCTTCATATGCTATCGAATACCTCTGTGCCTGTAATAATTAGTCATCTGTTAATAAGATGAGGCACTTGCATTATCTTGTGGAAAATATTTTTGTGGAGTTACCTTTCTGTATCCACCACAGTAGTAACATTTCTTAAGAAAATGAAGATCCAGGAAAATTAGGAAGGTCCCTAGATGGTGGGGGGCAGAAAGCACTTCTTTTAAAGTACTGATGAAAAATAAAATGCTTTTGTATAGTGTTTTTTACAGAATTTTGAGGCATTTAGTGACATTGTTTGCAAATGATTTAAAGTGGAAGATCAGAAACTAGATAGGGAGGTGAAGAAAGTATTTTCTACTTAAAATGTTTGTGGTGTTAAAACATGCTAATGTATTTTTCCCCAATGACATCTGGTGGCTGTGGGGGAATGGATTTTGGGTTTGACTGGGATTACTTCTTTTGCTCTGTAGTTACTGGATGGAAGAGAGACTGTTTTCAAAAAAGATTTTGGAGCCTGATGTGAAAGTACTAGTAGTTAAGAGTTGCTTTTTGCAAAGGCTTGGTGATGCTTACTGAAATTTGCTCTGTATGATGTGGAAACTGCCCTAGACAAATGGAAAGTGGGGAGAGGGAAAGACTTTCATTAGGATTTGCCTCAGCTGCAGCTGATACTCACTTCCTTAAAAGCAGAACAAATACAAAAGTTCCGTTTCCAACTCTTCAGAGTTTTTAAACTTTGCAAAGTTCTGGGATCACTTAGCTATTTGAAGTCCTTGCTAAATAAGACAATTTTATAATTAAAAAAAAAAAGGCTACCCATATATAAAAACTCCTGGAAAACAGATTACAGGCTATTTTTGTACTTTTGGTCAAGTGACTACACTGTATTCTAATTTTTAAAGGATTTATTGATTTCTTAAACTACAGGCAGGTGTTAAAAGATGCCTGCCTTTGTGGAAAAAAGTGAAGATCTCAAACTATGAAATTTAGGATATTATAGAAGCATGAGTCTTCCCTACAAGTATAAAAATAAATGTTATTAAATAACTACAATTTGTGCATGAAAAAGGGTTAATATCACTTGCTATAGATTTATATTTAACTTTTAGATGTAATTTCTTTAAACAGTGAGTTCCCCTGTTGAGCTTATAATAATGCAGGCACTTTGCTGGGTGCATGATGACTTGAATGAAGTGGACATTGGCAGCTATATCCTGAAAGTCTGTGGCCACGAAGAAGTTTTACAGAAGTAAGCAAACTCTTTTTCATTAATACTTAACTTCATGCTTTTTCATGGCGCAGTTACTGGAAAGTGTATCTTTAATGATTAAATATGTGAAAACAGAAATCTTAAAAATGTGGAAGAGTCACACTTTGCACAAAGATCAGAAGTCTTTAGAGTTGCTCTGGTATGCAACAAAGTAGGTTCTCAACAGCTTCCTAGAAATCTGTTCTAATCTGCCATCTGTTGTGTTGAACACAAACAGGTTTTTTTTTTTAGATGCAGATTTCTAGAGCATTTCTGTAGATGGATGTTGTGTTTTTCAGCTGCTCTTCAAATCCCAACAACTAGGAAAAAAAAATCTACTGATGATTTCTGATAATCTGAAATAATCTGGGTTTTGGTGTTTTGTTTTGGTTTTTTGTTTGTTTTTTTTTTTTCAAAAGTCATGGTTTATAAATCCTCATTATTTTAGGGGTTTAGAATATTTGGTTTCAATGTTAGCCACAGTAGTTAAGAGCTTTAGCAAAAGTATAGGTATCTGTAATAGTATACTAAAACTTCTGCAGAGGTAAAAATCAGATCAAGAAGGATGGTCCAGAGGTTGATTTGCCATTTCCTTATTTTGAGCCAGCAGGTTGCCTTAGTATTCCATGTGAGTTTTTTGAAAAACACTGCATAATTTTGATGTAACTATAGCTTTCTTTTATTTAACAGTAAGCACTGCATAGGAAGTCATGAATATATTCAGCACTGTCGGAAGTGGGATACAGAAATCAAACTGCAGCTGTTGACACATAGTGTAATATGCAGAGATCTGGCACGAACAGTAAGTACCTCCTAAACTGCAGCAGCAATATAAATCTCCAAAAGATTGGGAGTTTTCATCAGAGTTGATGGATCTGAGGTGTAACCTTTTTGTGTGATTAACAAATTAGTATGTCTGCTTGGTGTTGGGAATTACAATCTCTTATACTAAAAGGTAATTAAATACATACTGAATTTTCACAAGGCAAACAATATAAATATGGATAATCTCTCTTATAGCTGGAAAAAGTATGCAAGCATTTGGACTAAACTTGAGGCCTGAAAGAGAAGCAGCAAATTTCAGAGTAAAATAAAAGAACAGTTTTTTAGTTTAATTTGATATGTTTCAGACCATCAAAGAGGAAGGGAGGAATATCTAATATCTGCATAATTAGGCAATTGATTGCTCTTTCTTCCCTCTTCCCCCGTCCCAGTGTGTACACGTTTCATAGGCTATTAATTATTTCTTTTCCCCTTTGAAGAGCTCACCTTATATCTTTCCCCTTTTACTCCACAGGTATTAGTAATGAAACTTCTAAAACAGTATTACAAATTATAGAAAGGTGGGAACTGGACTTAATATCTAATATTTTATTGTAGGAAGATGATGACAGAACACCCATACATCTAACCAAACACCTCTACAAAGTTGAAAAGCCTTTCAGAGAACCTGTTATAAGGTAAAGTTAAGTGGTTATTTTAGTAATCAAGCCCACTGCTGAATTTCTGACCAAGGTTGTTATGCTCTTGCACTTCTCTTCGATAACTACTGTTTCTTGCAGGTCTTCTATTGAAGAGCTTCTAGATGTGTATCACAAGCAAGTTAACATAGCTCTTAAAAATGAGGTAAGGTCATCGTAAATTAATGCTGAACCAAAAGTAGTATGAGAAAGCTTACTAATGTCTTAGTTGGACATTAAAGACTTGCTGGAATTCTTGGGGAAACTGAGATCTGAACAAGGTGTCAAATGTAAATTTGGAATCATAGATTTTTAGATTGCTTTTCCTCTTTTCTTCCTGGCTTTTCTTGCTAACTAATTATGACCTAATCATCACAAGGAGAAATATATCTTCGAAGTCCTGTGGTGCAAAATAACCTTTTCCTCAAAAATGCTGGAGGGGATTAATTTAGGGGAATAGGGAAAAGGTCTGAATCCTGAATATGTCAGTGGCTGTCAGCTATGAATGATATATTGGTAACAGATAAAATTCTACACAAGAGGGAGCAGTAATAGTGGTGTACAATGGGAGCTATAACTGAAGCATGTTTGGAACATGCAAGTAAGTTTTACAAAAAGTGTAACAACATCTTATTCTGCACTACTGGATTAATTTAAAATACACTGTCAAAGCCATTGTCTATTTCAGTGTATGAAGGTTGCTTAAAACAGCTTGCATGTGAAGTAGTTTAGAGTGATTTCCCAAATGCAAAAGCTAGCTGAAGATAACCTGCTTTACTTGTTTCTCAAAGGAGAAGCTAATTTTAGCTCCTGATAGTAATGCAACTTGGAGACTTAAATTCTTAAACAACAGATAACTGTGTTTCTTAAAAGAGTTTCTATTAGAACAGTCTTGGAATGAATGACTTAATTATGATACTTTTTCATTTGCACTTTGTTTGTTTGCTTCTCCAGGAATGCAGGTCTGAACAAGCTGATATCCACTATTTATTTATTCCCTTAATGTTATTTAATTCACTTGATGGTGATTCACCATGTTCTCAAGGGTAGTTTTGAACACAATCTTGTTGTAGGAGAATGAGATGTTACTGCTTGTTGAAATGGTGGTGTTTTTGTTGCTTTGTTCTTGCAGCTGCTTCTGCTTGCTTGTTTAACTGATTTCACAGGCTGAGGGGAGAAATGCAAAACACCTCAGTTCAGGCTTACGTTCTACTCTTTCTACAGTCTTTTTGAGGATGGGAGATGTAGCTTGTAGGTGATGATGACTAGGTCCGAATATCAGCAGTTGTTGCATTTGAAATTTTTTACTTCCTGAAGTTAATTACTGTACATAGTCAGTAGCTGACGCTTGCTAATCGAAGTGAAACAGGGTAAAGTATTCCCTAAATAACTTGTACGTAGCCTTTGATTTCAGACTTTAAAAGTTATCTATTGTCTCTTTATTGAGATTAATTTGAGAGCCTGTGAGTAAAATAGCACTGGAAATTTTGCTTTCCATGTGTTAAAATAGCTGTTGTCTTCAAAGTGTTAGCTTTGAAAGTATGGCTTAAATATTTACAATGTCTTCTGACTTCTATGGTTATTTTCTTACCAGGAAAAAGTTAATTGTTGCCAGGTAGCTCCCAATCCAAAATCATTTTGATTCAAATGGCTTCTTTGCTATCCATTTCTGGAAGGTCATGAGAACGTGTCTGGGGGAGGGTGGGGGTTGGGAATCAGTTTACAACTTAACAAAAGGATACTACACTATTCCTTCTTATTTAGTTGTAAATGCTCATAAGTTATTATACGTTAAGCCTTAAAAAGTTAACTAACTGTTATATTTGAAGCAAATATTTTCATTTTCTACATGTGTTCTTTAAAATTGGATGAAGACTTTGCTTATATTAAAAAACAAAAAGCAAGAAACCTAAGATAATTTAGATTTAAATTAAGTGGCTTTTCTTCTATTTGAAGAGAAGAAGGAAAGGAATATTAGGAGTATCTTGACTTTGTCTTAAGCAGCCTGCCAACATTTTCACTTTCTGATAAGAAGTTGATGTATTCCATTCTAAAAGATCCTTGTTAAGTGTGCAGTCCCTTTCCTTCTCCAAGATGACAGCTTGCAATTGCGTCATCTGAAAGAATCATTTAAATTAAATTGTATGTAAGGCAAAAGTTGCAACAAACTCTTTTCAAAAGTATAGTAAAGTGAATTAAAAAAAAAATGAAGTTCCATTATGGAAGCTATACTGTAGTGTAAGTGCAATTTGAACATGCATGTTTGTTTTCAGAGTGCTGAAATTGAAGCACGGCTACTTTAGCTTTCCTTCCTCACAGTAATTGAATACCCTTTTTTAAACTACAGTTTCTTTTTATGCCATGAGGGAATTTAAGCTTAATATCTCATTAGAAAATACACGTCTGCCTACAGCTTAATAGAAAAATGGTTGGAAGCCTCCTAATGTTTCCTGGGACACTGTTCTAGAATCTGTACTACTCCTATGTTTTTGGCACTGATAACTGAGCTATAAAGAAGTTTTCAATACTGAGGTTTTTATTTAATCAAATTGTTACACCAGAGTTTAATGTAGTTGAGATATGCATCTCAGGATGAAACTTTCTTGGCAATTCATTCTTAAAAAAAAAGTAAACAATTAAAGCAATTCTGGGTTTCACAGTTGTGATCAGATCAATCTGTTCTCTCATACATTCTTTATTAGAACCAGCATAAAGCAGTAGATCACATAATTAAGACTGTCAGAAAAATCTGTTCTACATTGGATTGTGTAGAGACTCCCGCAATAACAGAATCAGTAAAGAAGCTAAGGAGGGCCGTTAATCTTCCAAGGACAAAAAATGCTGAGGTAAGATTTCACACTATAAGCTGCATTTTGGGGTGTGCTTTTTAACACCAATAAAAACTTTTTTAATCTTTTGTAGTTGCAAATACCAGCAACAGTTCAGTCAGGGTTATGTTGTTTGGTTTTGGTTTTTGGTGGGTTTTTTTATTATTTTGCCTGATATCTTTGATTTATTTTAACATCTCTTCGCTGTTAATGCATAAATCATTTGCTCTTGGAATCCTTTCCTGTTCTAAATAGTGCCTTTTTAAAAATACTGTTTTCTGTTTCTGTACCTACGTATTTGTGTCACAGTAGATGCTAAGTCTGTGACTAAGTCTGACCAATGGGAAACAGACATCTAGCTCATACCCTCTAAAATCAGTGCAATTATGCTTAAAGTAGGAATTCACATCCTGTATTTTCTGTGCAGTATTTATGTGAAGAGCAATAGAATCTTGAAACTCTAGCGGTTCATGCTCCTGCATTCCTGAGCATGTGGACAAAAATAAAATCTCTCGAGTAGCACAGATTTTGATGATAAAACTGCCTTACAATGAATAGCTTACTTGTGCAGAATTGGTCTCAAGTCATGTTGTCAAAACCAGCCATTAAATGAAGTGTGTAGATAACATTACAAGACTATTTAGCTTTTTTATTTCTGTTGTCCTGCTGCCTTATTAGAGTGGCAATTCATGTGCTGTTCTATTCACTTTCAGCTTCATCAGTTCAGTGATATGTTTGTAATACTAAGCAGAATTCTTGCAAAATGCACAGACCAGATAAATATAGTCGTCACGAGAACTAAAATTCTTGCAGGGAAATGCAGAAGACATATTAAGAAAACTTAGTGAAATACAGCATATCAAATATTTCTTCAATGTTTGCTTTTTGATAGGAGAAAGCTGTAGAGATAATTAGATTACAGTGTAAAAATAACTTCCAAAAATAACGCTATACCAGTAGAATTTGGAAGAAGGTACTTTTTTTATCAGTAAAAGCCTGCAATTCTCTTGCAATGAATATTGACTTAAACAGTAATCTGTATGAAGGCATATAGGACTGTTTTCAGAAACAGAGTTGGTTGCATCTAAACCTTATGTAAGATATTGTTTTGGTTTTTTTTATTTTAAAGTAATTGTTTTGTGGGTGGAAGAAGAGGCCAAAAAGAAAACAGGAAAACAGTAGATTATCAAGTAGAAAATTATATATATATATGTAGTGCTGTTTCAACAGTTTGGCATCCTGTCATCCAAAAGACTTTTGGACTATTTGACAAGTATGACGGAAACAGACAGCAGTTTTTCTGAAAGGGGAAAAAGATGTGCTCCCCTCCAAAAAAATTTCTGCATGTTTTTAATGAGAATGTGAAGGGGTTTGGTAGTTAAAACTTAATGTTGACAAGATGCTCAATTAATACACCACAAGTATAAGGAGAGCTTTCACTCTTCTGCAGAAGTGGTGGCAATCTTCTTAGACTTTCTCTCAAGTATTAGGAATTCACTGTGTTTTGTTTTTAAAACACAAACTTATTTTTCATTAAAAGTTTTAGTTTTATCAGAAGTTGAATTTGGCATGAAACCCTTCCTTATTAGAAAGGAGTAAATTCCCATGATTTGTTTGTTACCTTTTGGCTTCAGCAGTGTCCTTGTTGAGACTAGACATTGCTGTAGTACTGTATCATGTTTAGACTTAATTTTAGCGGACCAAGAAGCAAACGCAGCAGATAGTATGAAGTTACAGTTCTTACTGTTCAGTTTTCTCAGTTGTTTAACATTTTTTTTAGTGCACTAAATTTATAGTAACTCTGCCTACAAAAGATACCTTAACAAATGCCACAAACAAAACAGCTGTTTGGACTTAAATTACTGGGTGATAGAGCAACAGCTTCTGCTTTCATCCATAACAACCCTGACTGAGTTTTATCTCTACTCAGAGAAGTTAGAGTATCCTAAGCAATATTCAAATGTGCTATATCTTGTAAGAGTTCATAAAGGGTGTCAAAATAGTTGTGACTTGACAAAACATGAGCTTTTGCACTTGGTTGCTGTATGATATGGAAACTGTGATGCTGGTGGTTACTCTTGAGGAACTTTGAGTAAATAGATGTTACATAAACCCAAATATGGGTCTAATTCAGGTGTTTCATAATTTCTGTATAAGATACTTAAGAGCAGTGCAAAATTAATATGGGTTTCTTGGTATTGAAATTTGCTCTAATTTTTCTGTGTAGGTGTCCTTACAATGTGGTGACACCACTAGCACGAGCTCATCTGGTGAGTAAAGTTCTTCAATTTTATTTAAATATTGCTTTTAGGTGGTTGTTTTAGGAAGATATCCACTAAAGATAAATTATAATTTAGGTTCACCGCAGCCTGAAAACCCTCTGAAAGTGAGTATAGACCAGTTAACAAGAGCAGTTGAGGCCCTTCTGCGACTCCACGTGAATTCATGTAGCAGTTCTGCAGCAATTTCTCCAAAAGATAGTAAGAGTACTAAGGAAGCATGGACTGCCACAGAACATCTCCAGTTCACAATATTTGCTGCTCATGGAATTTCTTCTGGTTGGGTATCAAAGTGAGTAATTTATTAGTTGTGAAATCGATCCTTTTATAGATTTGCTTGTTTGTTTAATTTACTTTCTTTTCCTTGTCCAGTTATGAAAAATACTACTTGATTTGTTCTCTGACGCATAGTGGAAAAGATCTGTTTAAACCCGTTCAGTCCAAGAAGGTTGGCACGTACAAGAACTTCTTCTACTTGATTAAGTGGGATGAACTGTAAGTGGCTTTAGCATCCTAAAATTCACTACAATATTTAACTTTGGCTTGTACCTACCTGTCTAGATGCTGAATACAGTCATTCAAGCAACTCTTGCTTCTGATTCCATTTGAAGTGTTGAAAGAACGATGTGTGAGACTTATTGACCAAAATAAGAAATATTTTTCCAAACGGTATTTCACTATTCATTTTAAAAGTGGGGATGGAAATGCTGGACAAGTGCCCTGTGCTAATATGTTTGTAGTATACAATTATAAGGAGTTGGGAAGGTCATAACATTCCTTGTAATGGAACAGTTTGTGGTGCTTAAAGAAGGATGAATAAAACCTGCTTATAAGCAGCGCTCAAATTATGTAAATGGGGAAGAAAAGCAGCTGACTTTTACTAACATTAATGCTGTATCTTTTTTTGTTCCAAATACATCATAACAGCTTTGTATCTGAATTTAAAAATCTTAATTTAGGATTATTTCTAGAAAGAGAGCAGATGTGTAAGTGCTTAAGAGTATCTGTCTATAGCATATGAGAATGTCTGCTTTGAGCTAGTAACTTCAGTTTCTCTTTATGGGGCAGGGGAAGAGGGTAGAAAGGAAAAAGGAATGGCATGCGGAGAAGAAATAGGGAGAGGATGACAGGTGATAACTGAGAGAGGAAAATAAGTTTCATTATCTATGCACAGCTTAGGCTCTTCCACTTAATAGCTATCAGGCAACTTGGCATAACTCGAGTGTCAAGCGAGTTCCACGTTGCCCTTTATCAGTTTTCCTGGGTGTTTTTAAAGGTCAGAGATAGACAGACCCTGAAGAATACCTTGAAAGTCCACAGTGACAAATTATTTCAGACCAGCATTGAGAGTTTCAGGTTCTGGAATACCTCCCTTCAGAGAATACTCCAACTACTTTTTTTTTTTTTTTTTTCTGATGATACAAGGGATTAATTGTCAGATCTTTTCCTGGCAAGTACTGCTGTATTACAGTGAAAGGTGTGTTAGATTGCTTATAAGCTGCTTCATATAGTTGTAGTGTTTTATAGCATAACTATCTTAGTAACGTGCTGTGGCAACTTTTAGAATTATATTTTAATGTGTTAAAGAAAAATCAAACTAAAAACGCTTTAAGCAATCAAAACAGTGTAAACAAAAATCTGAGTTTGAATTGATCAGTGATGTGTATACGCAACTGCTTTCTTTACGGGTGCTGGTTTTGTTCCACTTGAATTTATCTTGTGGTCATTCTTAATAGATTCTTTCATTTGGTTGGGAAACTATTGTCAGCTGACTCCTTAAATCTGAGAGGTTAGGAGGTGGCTAACATGGAATTGTGTGTATCCTCCTAGTGAGTAGAGTGGGAAGACTGGTTATGCTGGACAGTGCAGTTCTGTGTAAGGAATATAATTTAATAGACAAAGATTAAAAAGGGTTGCTCCAAATCTGACTATAGTGCAGAAGTGTAATTTAGCAGGTTTTGCAAACTATTGGTAAGAGAGATGGAGTGAAATATTGCATGGAAATTAGACACTTTTTCTTCAATGTTAATTAAGTTTTTGAAAGCAAGAGGCATCAATGTATTATATGGATAAGCCTGTAACTTACTAATAACTGTCCTTCCTCTGACTGACTTATTTTTAATACTTCTATTTTGTAGAATAATTTTCCCAATCCAGATTTCACAGCTGCCTTTGGAATCAGTCTTATGTCTGACTCTCTTTGGAATCCTAAATCAAAGTAGTGGGAGTTCTCCTGACTCAAATAAACAGAGAAAGGGCCCAGAAATTTTGGGTCAGGTTTCTCTACCTCTTTTTGATTTTAGGCGGTAAGTATCCAAAATATGAGTAAGAGTAGTAATATGATTTACTCTATATAAAGGTTATAACTGTATAACTCTCATAACTATAGAAACTGCTTCTCTGCCACTGAACATAGTAGGCCATGATAAAGGTAAGAATTGTGAACTGTATTGTTGCAGAAATAATACCTTCTGTTAAATAGGGTACAAAACACAGTCCTGTATTGTGGTATTTCCATCTAACTGGCTGAAAAAACATATTTGCTGGAGGAAGTTGAATATTGTTTGGATCAAAGTGGTTTTGTTTGCAGGAAATCTTCATGGTAATGTGGGCCAAAAGAGGTCATGTTAGTACCAACTGTTCAAGTATGCAGCAGTTCAGTGTGTAAGCATAACTCAAGTTGTCGTTTGAGGAATCCACTAACATTCAGATGTTGCCCTGTAAGTCATATGCAGTTGAAGTATCTGTAGGAGTCACTGTCTACTGAGTTGATAGCCTTCCTTCTACTGAAGGAGTATGGTCTTGGTAGGTGGCGTTTCATGAGTTCTCATATCAGATGAAAATATCTTAACAGTACGGTACCTTGGCTAGAGGTAGTTCAGTTAGTATTCACATATATTTTAACAGCTGAAGTGTAAACAGCCAGTTCTCAGCCAATTCATGAGCTGTGATGATAGAGGATGCAACTTGCAGAAGAAAGTGTTTGCAGCAATCCGTGCATTCAGCAGGAATAGTGTCTAGTGGAATGCAAAGTAGAACAGAATCCTGACAGCAGGTAAACAATGGGCTATGCTTCCATCATCTCACTGGGAAAGAAGCACTTTTGCCTTAAAGCTGACTTAAGATAGGAAACGAGCACTTTTCTTCATCCAATACTGGTTGTAAAGTCGTGTGGCTTAAAATATCTTTACTTGTGGATGAGACAGAAGGCTGTGGCAAGTATATTAAACTGGAGAATTATTAAAAAGAACAGGCTTTAGTGGCATGATTTAGTAATTTTTATTGGCTTCATAAACTCCCAGTTAATCAATATTTCCATATAAAGGACTGTTCTTTCTTTGAAACACATCTTTCAAAATATACTAAAGACTTGGCCTTCAGGCAGTCTTTTGAGACTGTATTTTGACCTTTAAAGACTGACAGAAGTTTTAAGTACTGAATGTTAGGCACAGAACTGATTTAGGAAGTATCCTCAGTTGTACCTTAGTACAGTTGGAAACGGTATTAATATTGGGAAGAAACTAGCAAATACAAACATCATCTGATACGCGCTTGCAGAATCTAGTAATGTGGAAAGTCTAGGCAAATGGTGATGTCTATAATATTCATACGCCTGTGCCTTTTTTCTGATAAGGTAAGAAGGTGTGTCTGTTCAGTTTATTCCTCAGAGGCAAAAGTATTCCTTTTCTCCCTTAAGAAGTAGGGAGTGCTTAATTTAGCTGGGTCAGATGTGTCAGCACTGAACTTTTCCCTTTGCCTTTTCTACCTGAAAGTTGTATGCAGCATTTTAAAGGACTTAAAGTACGGAAGATATCCAATGAAATTCACTTGACACTTGATGATCGTAATTCCTTTTTTAAGCTCTGAACTGTATTGGGTAGTACAGCTTGATTTCCTGTGTTCTTTTCCAAACATCAATGTTGAAATACTCGTCCCAAGATAAATTCTTATCTCTGCAGCAGAAACACATACTCAGTTTGAACTATCTTTCTATACCAACTAATATTTTGGAATTGTTTCCTTGTAGTGACCACTGATCTTCTCCAGATAGTATTCTAATCACTAATATCTAGTTGAAGTAAACAGATTGTGACATTAATACCTGTACATGCTTTTTTCTCAGGTTGTTAACTTGTGGAACAAAGCTCTTGCAACTCTGGACCTCATCACATCCACATCATGCGTCAGGGATGGCCAGTAAGAAAGGAAATACAGAAAGAATAGTATTGCAGGTTATATATAATTCTGACTTGATCTGACTATGTTTTGTTTGAATATTGTCACTTGTAACTCTTACATGAGTGGTAAAAGATCAATTAATGTTTTGGGGAGAGTGTAAATATTGCTAAGTCATATCTGAAAGCCAGTGCAGAATAGTGCTTATTCTGTGCTAATTCTTTGCCCTTAATGCTTAGTAATCATTAAGCATTAAGGGCAAAGAATGGAAAGCTGCTGTAATTGTATACAAGTCAGTTACTGAATCACTGTCTTGAAGTAAGAGAAATTGGAGATGACTTGGTAGTACATGCTACCAGTACTGGGAGAGAACATTTTTGAAAAGCAATCTATAGCAATTCCAGTTTCTTTACAGAACGTAAGCACCTCTCATTCTAAATTCAGAATCCAAATTTCTCTCTGAAGAGAAGGCATCCTGTTAGGCATGGCTTAGCAGTTCCAAGACATGACTGGAGTTGAAACCACTGGTGCAGATTTTAATAGTTCTGTGACTAGTCTCCACTCTAAGCATTCTCACTTCACTTCTGAGGAGTACTACAACTACTGGGTTGTGTAACAACAGAGTTGTCATACACTTAAGGACCACAGTTATGTAGAAGAATTGAGATGAAACAAAAATATTCAGGAAATTGCCTGAAAACTGTTACATATGTAGAACTAAAGAGTTCAGATGCCTCAACATCCAAGTTTGACGAAAGGGGGAGCTTTCTGTATTATTCTTAAGGACTTGCATAATTTTATTATTTTTTTTTTTTAGATTGACTTCCCATCCCATGCTTTTGATATTGAATATAAAATTCCTCAAGCTGCAAAGACTACTGTGCATCATTCCGTAGAAACATTAGAAAAACCATTGAGAGAACGTCTCCTTGCCATTCTCTCCAAGGATAACACCATTGGGTATGTTCACCTCTTTCTACCTATGGGCTAATTGTATGTGACAATTTGTGGGTATGCACTGCTTATTTATTGTTAAATTTCTTTAATATAGGTCTAGTATAATTTGAAGACCTGTGCGGACTTAAACAAGAGATTGAATTAAACTCGCAAAATAATGGTTCTGACATAATTTACTTGTGCTTTCCATGGCCCATGTCATAATACTCTATTATGACTCTCTCTAGGTCGCTACCCTTTTGGCTGCCTGTTATATATGTTTTATATATATATGTGTGTGTACATATATATAAAATAGGCATATGTTATATGCCTATTCCTGCTTGGCAGTTCCTCAGTTATAGGGAGCAGTGGCAGTTTTAGCAGTGCCTGTTCATATGCTATGGAAGCTTTTCTGGCAGGCTTTCCCACTCATCTGCACCAAACTAACATTAACATTTTGGTTTATTTCAGATTACACTAAAACTTATTTTTGTCCTGTCCAAATTATAACTTTGAACGACTGTTTTAATAATGTTTGAGGCTTTATTTTGTTTCTCATTTTGACTTTTGTGGAGGAAATAGCCATTTTAATTTCGTCCTATGTATGTGTTAAATCAGCTGTATGTATACAGTGACCAGTAGCATTGGGGTTATTCAGGTGATGGTCTGTAACATATGTTATAAACCAAAATGCTTTTGTCTGCAGGTTATCAAAAGAAGATAAAGAATTTTTGTGGGAGAAGAGACATTATTGTCATAATCATACTAATAGCCTACCAAAAATACTGGTTAGTGCCCCTCACTGGGACTGGGCGAGTCTTCCAGAAATATATTCGTTACTTCAGCAGTGGCCTCCTTTATCACCCTTAGCTGCACTGGAACTACTAGACTCAAAGTAAGAAAAATGACGTAAATAAATTCTCTGTGTTGTACATTTCATGACTTCAGTAGAAGATTCTGAATGCCATTCTTGTGGAAAATATTGCTGAAATTCTTGTAGCAAAAGCTAAATTTTCTTAAAATTCTCAAGAACACGTGCTTACTTTATTCACGTAGGATTAAACAAGTCATGTAGTGAAAGAACAGCAATAGTGGTTAGGATTCTGAAATCTAATTTGCGAGAGGAGAGGAAGCTATACAGCCAAGCTATCAAGACTGAAGTTTTGAGAGATTAGTACGCTTGTCCTAAACACGCACGTGTGTTTGCATCTTGGGTAATGAAGGGCCTCAAACTTGTAGGTCCTTTATTGAGCTGTTAAAGACCTTATATTTGTTATTTTGTATCTAGCTGATCTCAAAAAAGAAAAAAAAAATCCCTACATGAACAGAATAAACTTAATGTGGCTTTGTGGTAACTTTCTAGGTTTGCTGATCAGGAAGTACGAAACACAGCTGTGAATTGGATGGAGACTTTAAGTGATGATGAGTTAACAGATTTCCTCCCTCAATTTGTGCAGGTAAGACTTTCTGCCTCCACTGAAGTTTGAATAATTATTTAATTTTTTTTTTGCTCTTGAAAATGTGAAGGAATTACTGATTACTAGTAGCAGAAGTGCAATTGCATGTCTCTGTAATTAATAACCTAACGCATAGTATGGAAAACAATTGAGTAATAATCGCTCTGTGACTGTCCTATGGATCTGTGGTGATTCTGTCTGTGCATTAGTCAAAATCTGTCTTCATCTAGAATTAAATCCAGACCCGCTTTATTTCATTTTCTTTGCATTTAGGCATTGAAGTATGAAACCTACCTTGACAGTGCTCTTGTGAAATTTCTTTTGGCTCGGGCACTGGGAAGCATTCGAATAGCACATTACCTGTATTGGTAAGATGTTCTTTGTTCCACTGTTCACGAAATGTGTTTACTGTAAGATTAATTTTTCCATTAAAAAATATTATTTCTTAATATCTTAGTTCATTACAATGAATGTTATGAATGGAGAGTATACGAAATAGAGATCTTGGCCTTTTTTATGAAAAAACAGACAGTGCCTTTATGAGGCACGAACTTCTTGCCTTTTATATCCTCTGTATCAGTAACTTCATATGTATATATGTAGTACTGATTGATTAAAATATATTAGAGTCTTAGTATTGCATTGTTTGCAGTATTTTCCATAGGAAAATTTAACTTAAATCCTTTATTTCAGGCTTCTTAAGGATACACTGTATGATACAAAATTTGGTGTAAGGTATGAGCAAATTCTTGGAGCTTTTCTTTCAGTCTGTGGAAAAAGGCTGAGGGAAGAGCTGGAGAAGCAGACCAGACTAGTGCAGCTTCTTGGAACAGTAGCAGAGAGAGTAAAGCAAACAAGTGGATCTGCTCGTCAGGTGTGTACATACTTTTAATATTCTTTAGGAAGATTAGACTGAGTATACCCTCAAAACAATCCACTCAATTGCCTTTTTAGTCTAAGTTCAATAAAACATTATGTATAATACACAGATCTATGTCTATTGTGCTGCATTTTACCAAGTTAATGGCTTAATGAAATTGATGTTTTTGTCAAATTTGTTGTCATTCTAGACATCAGAATGTGTGAGGTGACACAGTAAGAAAATAGGACGGTTTCTGTGTACAATAAACTGGAATTGGATTTAAACATATTCCTGCTGAAAAATGGTCCTCTTTTGCAAAAGAAGGGCATATCTTTTTATATGCTAATACGAACTTAGTTTGATAGAGTGTGATGCTATCATCCGATTCAGTCAAAAAATAAAAAAAATCCCAAACTTGTGTGATATTAGTGTTGTACTGCTAGGCTTATATATTTTTAATAGCTAAAACAGCAGTTGTAATTTCTAGTATTCCTTTGACACCAAGGAGTTAAGACACTGGCTTCAGGATAACTTTTTCCAGAAGTTTTCTGTAGATGCTCCAGTTAGGAAAATGTCAGCTGATTTTTTTTTATTTTTTTTTTTTGTCTGCAGGCTGCCTTGCAAAATGGTATGGAACGTGTGCAGTTGTTTTTCTTGAAGAACAAATGCCGTTTGCCTCTTAACCCCAGTCTTGTGGCAAAAGAGTTAAATATTAAGGTACTGCTCATTCAGACTTTCAAAACATTTTTGTAAAAATTGCATATAGGCAAAGCTTTTACAAGCAGAAAAAAAAAATCAAAGGAGGTGCTTGAAAGCTCTTTATGCACTGGGGGGAGGGGTTTAATTAAAAATTCTGATTGAATGAGGCAGTGAAATTTGAGCAAAGATAAAATTTATACAAATACTTGTGTAAAACAAATGAAGGTACTTGTATTATAAAAATAGTATCTGTAATAACTTACTATTTCTTCAGACACTGCGTTTTTTGAGACCAACAATCCTGGTTATAGTAAATAGATTATTCAAAATGCATGGAAAAAATCCTGTTTGCAGTAGTAATCAAAAGAGGAAATTGACCAAGGCTATAAAGTTCAAACAATGAGCAGATACGGTGAAACTGCCCGTTACTGGCTGTGTCCAAGAGATGTACTGAATCCAGGGATGGAGACAGTAGCTTTATTTTATTGTGAAGGTCCAGAAAGTAATAATGCAGGAGAAGCAGGTAAATTATATATCCAAAACTCTGCAAGGTTTGACAATTTCTGCTCGACCACAATCTTGATTTGTATCATCATCCACGACTGAGAACCTAAAGGTCTGTGAACACTGGATTCAATCCAGTGTGGACAGACAGTTCATCTTGCTTTCCTTCTTTGCTGTAACTATGAAATCATGAGTATATACTTGAAAGTAGATAAATGAGTTAGTGTGAAACGTGCAAATACCAGGGTTTTTTATAGTATCTTCCATGTTTCAAAAAAACCTGCTGCTATTTATCCATGTTTTATTCACTTTTCCTTTCAAAATGCATAAAAAAAAATCACTCTGCAGCAGTATTGGCTTTGTACAAGAAGTCAACAAATAACAGCCAAAGGGCTCTTTATTCAAAAGAAGCACGTATTTGCCACAATCGCAATGTTAAAAGTCTGAATAGACACATTGTGTGTTAAACCTGCTTGTTGTCAGAATGTCTTGTTTTCTGGGCTGGCGGGAATAGTCCTTTTTGAGTATTAACACTAAATCTGCTTGTAGGCATGTTCTTTCTTCAGCTCCAATGCAGTACCCCTGAAAGTTGCACTGATAAATGCAGACCCTCTGGGAGAAGAAATTAACGTGATGTTTAAGGTAGGCCTTACATCTGTATTGGAGAAAAAAAGTTGAATAATAATTACTGTTTCTTTGGTATCAATTAGCTTTACCCTAGACCAATAAGCTTAGTTATTTTGTGAGTTTGTTCCTGTGTATCTAGAAACCAACATCTGAACAGGCTGTAGACTGTGAAAGGAAGTCTACTGCATATGAAAGCTTAAATGTAGCCTATTTCTCTTAAAGTGCATAGGAAGAAAGTAGCATAATGTATCACTTCCTAGAAATGTAAAGCAGTTAAAATCTGTGAAGCTGATTTTTACTGAAAGCATATTATGCCTCCAGTTAACTTTTATTTTTCCATTTAAGGTTGGTGAAGATCTGAGACAAGATATGTTGGCTTTACAAATGATTAAGATTATGGATAAGATTTGGCTGCAGGAGGGACTGGATCTACGGATGGTTATCTTCAAGTGTCTCTCAACTGGAAAAGACCGAGGTGCAAAGCCAGATGCTGCCTATAATTTTTTGTTCCCCCGCTTCAATTTCTTGTCACACTGATAGTGAAAAATTTCTGTGTAGAGGCAGGCCCAAGAAACAGTGGAAGGCCAAAAGCCTTCCATGCAAGGAACTTCAGTACTCGAGAGTATAGCAAGTTAAATTGTTCTGAACATCCTGATGGCTGAGTTGCATTTAAATGTGTTTCTTTTCTTGAGTCCTGAGAGTCTTATGTGTTCTGTTGTCAACGAACAGAGTTGCAAACAAGTAAATATAATGATAAAGGCTAAGGTTTCTCTCACTGCCCTCACTGCAACACAAGAAAATAATGGTGCCATAGCAATCCTCATTCTGAAAGTTTAGTTATGGTGAAAGAATGTACTGAAGTCAAAACTGAAATTCTGAAGTATCTGGAATCTGCTGCAGTTGAGTCAGGGAGTATTATTCATATACTGAAATGTGCAAAAAGAAATAAAATTTAAGGCACATACACTGTGTCCACAATTGGTGTTTTATGCTGGGAAAAGTTCCTTGGCAATATAAGGCTGTCTTTTAGGTTTCTAACTAGGATCACAGGACTCTTAAGTTTGAGTGTAAATACCACCCTGCACCTTGAACGTGCTTTTTGCTAGTTTCCACTAATTCTCCAGAGCTAGTCAATAGGAAGCACAAGATCCTTAAGAGGATAAACAGTAACTTAAATATTTCTTCAGTTAGATGCTAGAACAGCACAATGAAAACTCTTAAATACATGGATACATTGGAAGTTTAGGTTGGCAAAACTAATCAAAAAGCTTCCATTTATGTAAGACTTGCTCTTTAGCAAAACAGATGGCTTTTCCTCCTACTTGGAACGATGACTTGATTGTGTAGCATGTTACATTTTTTTTTTTGTTGCTGCTAATTTTACTATTCCTAAAGTACTTGAAGGATTAAAGTAAAAAAGAAGAATGGATGTAAATTACAGATTTGTCTTTAGTAGCTCCTGCCAAGATAGAAGTAAAATTCTGTTAAATAAATGTCTTCCTCTTGCGATTTAGCTATACAAATATTTTTAGTAAATGAAATCTCCAAAATAAGGCCACATGTAAAGCCCACTGCCTTATTTCTGGAGCAACACTCTGGTTTGTTTCAACACTTGACAGCAGTTAAAGTTACTAGATTACTTAAGTGTCAGTGTATGAGAAATGTCAGCATCAAAATATTTTGCAGTTATTGCTTATAGACCAATTCTAGTTTATGTAGTAGAAAGTAATTATTCAAAGTATAATTTGTATGTGCATTCTAGCAACCATAACTAATTGTAGTAAAGTAAGCCCAACTTGTATTGCTACATGTGTTTCATGGTATGCTTTGTAATACAGTCTGTGGAAATGTTTAGTAGACTAACAGCACTATTTTTACACCTAACTGTGTTTTGAAAGAAGCTAGTCTAAAATTATAAAAACCATCTTTGTCAAGAAAGTTTCTACTGAATAATGAAAATGCAGTATAACTTAAGGAGATGGTTAAATACACTGTGTTATATTTTCTATAAAGGCATGGTAGAGCTTGTTCCTGCTTCAGATACACTTAGGAAAATTCAAGTGGAATATGGAGTGACAGGTTCTTTTAAAGACAAGCCTCTGGCAGAATGGTTGCGAAAGTATAATCCTACAGAGGAGGAATATGAAAAGGTAACTTTTTTTCAGTGTTGTTCTTTTTTGATGATGTTTCAAAAAGGGATAAATACCATCTTATCTTATGAAGGAATGGAATGATTATTCCAGGTCTTCCATTGAAATTTTTTGTTTATATCTTTAGGAAACTTAATTTTTTCTTATAGTTGAAAAAGAGTGAATGAAAATCCCTTACATAACTAAAAAGGAGCCAGATGGATTCTCATTATTCATATCAGGAGTTTTTATTGGATATAGAAAAAGTGTACTTCAAAATTTAAGATAGGGAGGAACGGTGCCTTCTCTTAGTTGTGGTTTAGGAGCAGTGGCCTCTTCTCATACAAGCACCTGGGATTCAAAAAATAAAATGTTTCTTTTGGCTACAGTGCTTTTACAACACACTGGAAAAATAAGTCTTGTCCCTTTTTCTTTGCTAATATTTAATTCTTTTTGTGATTTGTCTTCAATTCCTCTCTTCTCTTTCACTTATTTAAAAAACAAAACAACAGTTTTTGCTGGAAACTGTGATTTTTGGAAACTGGATTTTTGCTGGAAACTAAAGATTTTTGCAAAGTTATCTGAAGAACACTGTTTTGGAAAAAAACAAATTTTAGGGCATGTCTAGTCTGGCTTGGATTTTTACACTGTTGAATGCATGAATGCTGTTTTCCCACTGATATTGATCTCAATTCACTTTTTTTCTCTCCCTCCCAGGCTTCAGAAAACTTCATTTACTCTTGTGCAGGATGCTGTGTAGCTACTTATGTATTGGGAATTTGTGACCGCCACAATGATAACATAATGCTCCGAAACACAGGGCATATGTTTCACATTGACTTTGGAAAATTTTTGGGTCACGCGCAAATGTTTGGTAGCTTTAAAAGGTATTTTCTGTAGCTAAGTAATGTAGAGAATGAAGTGGGTTTTAGTATATTTTTCTAAGCATTATAATCCTAAGCATTAACTTTTAAATTCCTGTTATCTGTTCTCACCATGAAGCCAATATCTTCTAATTTAACCACAGACTTTCCGAATGCATCAAACTTACCTGTATAGAATTAATTTTGAAAAGGCTCCAGCTTCCTGTTCCCATATTCTGATCTCTGGAACCTTTTTAAGTCAAAGCACACAGGCATAGCTTTCAAATACAATTACTGTTCTGTCTGCCGGTAGATTGAAATAAGGAATTTGGTCTCCCAAGTATCATTTAACTTTAGTGCTTCCAAACTGCATTCATTCCTTAAGAACTTTGTGCTATACAGACTTGGCAAATCTCAATGGAAATTTCTTTACAATAGTTATAAAAGCCAAGTATTTTGATACAGGAAAAGATTAATACAACTTGTTACTGATATTTGGGAGCTTTACATCTAACACAAATCTCAGTGTCATGCTTTTTCAGGAATATTGAATAAAACTGTAGTTTAGTTTTACCTCTTTAGCTGTGCTCATGCTTGTTAGGTCAACTTTATCAATGAATGAGAAATTGAGTGCCAGAACCTTTATGTCATCTGAATATCTGAGTGTGAAATAAATGAGAACAGACTCTTGCTCATAAAATCAGTTGTGAATGTCAACGTTATAGAAAAGACTGAACAACAAGTTTGTATTTACTACTCCTCTATGTAGGGGAAGATAATCTATATCCAGGATAGAGGAGTTATGTTTCGGTCAGGTGATAGAGTCATTACATTTGTTTCAGTGTCTAATGGCTTCCAGAAATGAGGGATGGAAGGCACTATAAGGTAACCTGGCGTCCAAGTGTTGCTCCAGGAGATCAGCTGTAGCTCCAGTATCACATGGATGTGCTGGGAATCTGAGATAGCACTAAGCAGCTGAACCCAACCCAAAATTGTAAAATGGCACTAATGGATTGTTTAATATTGTTACCTCAAGGTGGGGATGAAGGGGAGGAGTAAGCACATAACAAAGTGAATAGACCTTATAATTAACTTATAAATTCTGTGCTCTTTGAACAGGGATCGAGCTCCTTTTGTGCTAACATCAGATATGGCTTATGTCATTAATGGTGGTGAAAAACCCACTATTCGCTTTCAGTTGTTCGTGGATCTCTGCTGTCAAGCTTACAATTTGATAAGAAAACATGCAAGCCTCTTCCTTAACCTACTTTCATTGGTAAACATTTTATTAAATTCAATTTAGATAGATATGTCATATTGGATTGTATTAAATGCTATGCTTTTTCTGCTGCAGAAACCCTTAATGCATGCTTTCAAAAGCCAGAAACAGATGTAGTTTTTAGGAAGGTTGTAATTTGGAATTTTTTTAGCTTTTTTACTACCTACCTGTTTCCTGAAAACTTAAAATTAAGATGATACCATAAATTACCCTGCAAAGAGTTTTTAACTGCTTTTAATTCAGTAGAAATGGTGAATAACTGCTAATTATAAATAATTGTTGGCTATTACTGTTAGTATTTAGTAATTTAGTGCAGCTTCAAATTAATTTGAGGGTCTAAGTTTTAATAATTTCAATGTAAAATAATATTGGGTTTATTGCATTAAAACTGTAAATCTTAATTTCTTGCAGATGCTTTCTTCTGGGTTACCAGAACTAAGTGGAATTCAGGACCTGAAGTATGTCCAGGATGCTCTCCAGCCCCAAACAACAGATGCAGAAGCTACCATTTTCTTTACAAGGTACTAGATAAGTGAAAACTAAAATAGCTCCCAGCATCATCCTCTTAATGGCAGCTTTCTGCTATGAAAAAATGAGCTAAAGGTGTTCACAAACACATGTGTAGAAGTTGAATAGTTACACTGCACAATGATAAACTACTAGTTACCTAGCGAATGACATAAATAAGATCAGTTTAATATAAGATTATTGCTTGCACTAAAATACTTTGCTGCCTTTAAGAGTAAAACTTGTTTGAAATACTGAGAGTAGATCACAGAATCACAGAATTCTGTCTGATAATTCTGTCTGGCTGTTTTGAGACTTGCTTAATAGCAGTGCATACAATGGGAACCTTGCAATGCATTGTAAAGAAGCTCTCTGTTTCAAGAGGTGCTTTTGCCCACTGGAGAGGGAGGGATGTTGCTCCAGTGCAGCAAGTGGGGGTGTAACTGAGTTGTTGCTATGTGTTACAAGATGTGTCATTGTACTTAATTGTAAATATATGGGCAAACTGCAGTAGTATGCATGCAATTCAGAATCATAGAATGGTTTGGGTTGGAAGGGGCCTTTAAAGGTCATCTGGTCCAACCACCCCTGCCATAGGCAGTAACACCTTCAACTAGATCAGGTTGCTCAGAGCCCCGTCCATCCTGACCTTGACTGTTTCCAGGGATGGGGGCATCTACCACCTCTCTGGACAACCCGTTCCAGTGTTTCACCATCCTCATCATGAAACATTTCTTCCTTCTATCTTGTCTGAATCTACCCTCTTTCAGTTTAAAACCATTACCCCCTATCCAATCACTACAGGCCCTACTAAAAAGTCTGTCCCCATCTTTCATATAAGCCCCCTTTAGGTACTGGAAGGCTGCAATAAGGTCTCCCCGGAGCCTTCTCTCCAGGCTGAATAACCCCAACTCTCTTAGCCTGTCTTCAAAGGAGAGGTGCTCCAGCCCTCATCATTGTTGTGGCCCTCCTCTGGGCCTGCTGCAGCAGGTCCATGTCTTTCTTGTACTGAGGGCTCCAGAGCTGGACGCAGTACTCCAGGTGTTTTTTACCAACTCTGGAAAGCCTTCACTTCTTGGATAACAGCGTATTCCAAGGTTTGGATACTGAATCTTCTATTAACTGCTGATACAATGCTATTTGTATAGCCCATTGATCACTTAGTTTAAAAAATGTTTCTCTGTCAGTAAGGAACTGTTTTTTATTTTTCTTAGACTTAAGTCTGATTCATTGACTTGTGGTTTTTGACGTTATTTTTTTCTTTTCTAGGTTGATTGAATCCAGTCTGGGAAGTGTTGCCACAAAATTTAATTTCTTCATTCACAATTTGGCTCAGCTGCGTTTCTCAGGTCTACCTTCTAATGATGAACCCATCCTCTCATTTTCTGCTAAAACGTACTCCCTTAAACAAGATGGCCGAATCAAACAAGTGTCTGTGTTTACATACCAGAAGAGATATAACCCAGATAAATACTATGTAAGTACATGGAATCTGTTTCCACTCAGTGAAGATACTGTGCTTTTTCTTCCAACAAGATACATTCTCCTTTTTGCCATAAGTTCAGTACTTAATCACAGAGTCCAGGGGAAACTTGCCTTGGTTTGCTTTAAGTAACTAACGTTGAGGTAGACAACTAGGTTCCTTTTATTGACAGAGGTTTAATAAATACAGCTATAGATACTTACTTATTCAGTTAGGCACTAATGTCAGATTTAGGATGAGACTGCATTGACTATAAAGAGAGCCTAGAAACCTATACCAGCGTTGACACCCAAGACTGAGCCCCACTGTGGATGACTTGAAAGTAAAAACAAAACCCATAATTGAAATCTGGATCTTACTGGGAATGGGTGGGCTTGCTTGCTTTCTGGGGAAGAACGGAGTTGTATTGGCTTTGGCTGGGATGGAGTTATTTGTCTTCATAGTGGCCTGCATAGTGCTGTGTTTTGGATGTTTAACTGGAACTGTGCTGATAATACGATTGGTTTGGCTGTTGCCAAACAGTGCTTGTGCGGCGTCAAGGTGCTCTCCTTTTCTTCCACTTTGCCCTTACCCCCTTGCAGTGAGTGGGCAGGGAGCTGGGAAGGGACACAGCTGACCCAAACTGGCCAGAGGGATACTCCATAGCATATCATGCTATGGCTGGGCAATAAAAAGGGGTAAAAGAAGAAAGTGGGCGATAGAAGGGTGTTATCTTCCAAGGTGGCGGTTGCTTGGGGATTGGCTGGGCACGAGTCTGCTTGTGGGAGGTGGTGAGAGATTGTCTTTGCGTCACCTCTCCTCCCAAGGACTCTCTTTATCTCAACCCACGGGTCTTCTCACTTTTGCTCTTGTTCTCTCCCTGTCCCATTGGTGAGGGGGTGGGAGTGAGCAAGCAGCTGTGTGGGTGCTTAGCTGCTGCCCAGGGTAAACCAGCCACAGGAGTGATAGAGTACAGATCGGTATTTTTAGCATCCAATAATATTCTTCAAAATGAAGACGCTTCTTGAGAAGGATCTAGAAGGAAGCGGAAAGAACAGAAGTAGTGTTGGTGGAGATAATTTTAAAAAATGGGGATTTGAGTGTCATGTTTATGGGCTTATGTAGCCGCCTTCTGTAAAATGGCTCCTTCCTGAATAGGAGTCATTAAGTCAAACACTCAGGTTTTGTTCTGACCTTCCATTAAAGTTTTATTTGGTCCTGCTAAGTAAAAGCATCACTTCCTGTATTAATGCTCCTAGTCAGTCTCCCTAGAGGCAGCAAGCATTACAATTTGCCCTCAGGATTTTGATAGATTTGGGTTACAATTTAAGACTTGTATTAATATTCATATTCCTATGCAGATGTGCAGCCATCTTTTTTTTTTTTTTTTTTTACTTCTCAACTGCTGTTTGTTGGTCTAGAATAGTCATCTCAAGTTAAATTTTCCTCAAGTTCTCTAAAAAGTGAGCTATATTGATATTTGCAAATGCACATCAATTTCCAAGTTCTATTTGCTGTAAATGTCTAAAATCTGGTAAGACACCAGCTAGGGAAGGTAGAACAAAGCTGAATAATGCTAGAAGTGAGGAAGAGCTTTCTCACTATAAAGTTCTTCTATGAATCGCTATATTATAAATGTATTTCAGGACTCCTGGTCTAAGCCAAACCAGCCTCTTATCTTCCAGGAAATTGTTGAGATGATATACTTTCTTTCTGTCTAGATTTTTAAACCGCTTCCCAGTTGCACACTTTTTAAATATACATTTGACTCATCTGCCCATAAAATGAGTCCACTGAATTGAATTTTCTGTGCAGTTTCTCAGTCTTCGTTTCCCTTTCATAATAATGTGAATAGCTGCACCCTGGGACTGTACCTCCAGTATTTTTAAAAATTCCTTTTGTGTAATGCAGTACACTTGCATTTGCCCACCAAATTATCACTAAAAGTGGAATCCTTTAGAATCCTGAGAGAATTAGGTTGAAAAAAAATGAGGCATTAGTTTCCTCCATAGTCCACACCTGAGAAGTTTTGTGGTAGTTCTGGCCTCACAGATAATTGTCTAGATGTAATCCTGCACTGATGTGTTAAAATTTTGTACACCTGATATTATGTTATTAACTTACAGTGAGGCTTAAAAGGGAGAATGCAGACAGCTTAGCCTTAACTACCTTTATCCCCCTGTCAGATGTGGATCTATGTTAAGGGAAGATCATATGATGCTACTTTGCATTATGGTAGAGCCATTTATAATTTTAACTCTACTATAAAATGCAAATGCTGTTACTGGAATATGTATGCAGGAGAAGAGTTACCATAATAGAAATAGTTAATTGTTAAGAAAATTATATTGTTAAGTCAGTTCTATAATATTTTTACTACTTTTATCTTTTTTTTTTTGTGTTTTGGGCAGATCTACGTAGTGAGAGTTTTGAGAGAAGGGCAAGTTGAGCCATCGTTTGTCTTCCGAACATTTGATGAGTTCCAGGAGCTCCACAACAAACTTGGCATTCTCTTTCCTCTTTGGAAGTTACCAGGGTATGTTCCTAACTCACTCATCACTATTATAACAGAAGCAACAAAAGTGCTCCCTGCTGAGTGGAGGAAGAAATAGCTTGAAATGGAGACAAAACTGCTGAGGGGCAAACTAGACCTCAGAGTCGGCAATTAAGGGAGAAAACTGCTGTCTCTAAGTTTTAAAGAGGAGAGCCAGAGGAGCAACTTGGTGTCTTTAGTCTGTGTGTTGTATCACTTGTAACAATTACCTATAAATATTTCCTTGCCTTTCTATAATGTCATTACCTATCAGTGTGCTGTGTTTCCATTCACGATTGACATTTAAAAAAAAAAAATGGATATCAGCACTTCAGGATGGAAATCACAATGAAATCTACCCGTACTTGCTTCAGAGAAATTAGCGGAAACCTCTGTCTTGTTCTTCCCTTGCAGCTTTCCTAATAAGATGGTTTTGGGAAGAACACACATAAAAGATGTAGCAGCTAAAAGAAAAGTGGAGCTCAACAGCTACATACAGAGTCTGATGAACAGCTCTTCAGAGGTGGCAGAAGTGAGTTCAAATAACTTAAGCAAATCCAGTGCAAGTTTTCAGACTTCGGTGCTTGTTAACACTTAACTAATATGTAATGTTTCTTCCAAATTTAGTGTGATCTTGTTTATACTTTTTTCCATCCATTACTTCGTGATGAAAAAGTGGAAGGAATAGATGGAATAGCCAGACCTACAGGTAGGTAATGTTTTTTGGGCGGTGTTTATAAATTAGATGACCTATAGTATGACACCTTTACAATGTGATTTTTAAAAAAAAAAAAAAGTAGTATTTTTTAGATTAACTGTAGTTTTCCCTCATTGAGAACTTTGCATTGCTCTCTTTCCAAATATGCCTGCATACAGTTTCAAGGACATAAAAACAAGAAAAACTGCAACAATATATGTGATTGCTTGGGCCTGCTTATGGCTTGACTAAATTACTCAAGTTTTTACTCTAAACCTCTGAGTTCGTTCTTAAAAGAGAATGCAAATTTCTTTAAAACCTATGACCTTGCCCTCTTATTAGGGAAGTAGAAATAAAATCAGAAACTGAACTTGGTCTAAGGCTTGTATTTTGTTCCCCATATATAATATGTCAGTGTAGTACTCATGAAAATATACAAATATTTCTTTCAGATACAAGTCCATCAAGTCCTACCTCAGGCAAAGTGGGAGGAGAAGTGAAGCTATCCATATCATATAGAAATAGTACTCTATTTATCATGGTGATGCACATTAAAGACCTGGTAAGTAGAGTTAATGAGTTCACTACCAAAAAACTGTTTCCACTTTGTCAATTATCTTCTTAGTTTTATCATTCCTGCATCAATCTATCTCTGCCTCCAGATTTTCCAGCTGACAAATTAATTAACTGCCACTTTTGGTTATCTTGATTGCAAAGTCTAGATACTTCAAAATAAATACTCAATGAGGTGTACACTAACTAGTTTTCTAACTTGCCTTGGTTTTGGATTGTAGGTTACAGAAGATGGTGCAGATCCAAATCCCTATGTAAAAACGTACTTACTTCCAGATATGCACAAAACGTCCAAACGGAAAACCAAAATCTCCCGGAAGACAAGAAATCCAACTTTTAATGAAATGGCAAGTTAAAATTTATGTAGTAACACCGTGTGGTTTCCTTTTGTCTCTTATTCTAAGCAGTAATTAAAATATTGTCTAAAAAATCTGCTAAGATATATAAATGTAGAAGAAACTTGTTTGAAAAACTTTGTGCCCTGTTTAAAAAAGAAAACAGACAAACAAACCCCAAAGTAACTGAGTAGGTAATGTACTATTGCAAGTAAGCAGAAGTTTCTCAGACTGCCTCTGAGGAGTGATGAGGAGAAGGAAAGGAATTTTAAAACTAAAGATCCCCCTGCCCTGGATTCACTGACTCATAATGTGGAGAAGAATTAATTCAGAAGTCATGGCATGTAAACATTGCTTCTATCTAAAAACACTAGTCCTTGTAAACACTTATCATTGGGAGCACAAAATAAAAGACGGATGTACTTCAGCTCATCCTCTGAGAAACAGACAAATTGAATGGCCTCAATGTACAGTTAAGACATCTACCTCTGGCTAGGCAGTCAGAAGAAAGAGCAATCTGTGTAACTTCATTGGGATAACAAAAAAAATCTTGACTTCTTCTCTTCTAGCTTGTGTACAGTGGATACAGCATGGAGACTCTGAAACAGAGAGAACTTCAGTTAAGTGTGCTCAGTGCAGAATCGTTACGTGAGAACTTTTTCTTGGGTGGAATTACGCTGTCACTAAAGGACTTCAACTTGAGCAAGGAGACTGTTAACTGGTATCGACTAACTGCTGTACCCTATCTGTGAACTCCTTTCTACACCTGAGTAAGACCAGAACAATTGTATTCACTTGTGCTTTGTGCATCTTCCTACTTGAAGATAACTTGTACATCTTAAAATAAGAGACTCTGCATTTCAACAGATATGTTGGACCAACGTTCATGTAGCCTAATTTGGAGGATTTCTAGAAAGCTTGGTTTATGCTTACGCGATGTTATCAAAGCATGATTATAAATGTTTGAGATGTGGGTAAAGGAAGGAAGGGGTTTTTAAACTACCCATGAAAGCAAGAGGAACAGTTTGACCACGCTGGTTGGTTAAAACCATAATTTAATCATTAGGCCTGTGGATATAGTGCATTTTTGCTTTAAGTTTTTCTTACCTGTGTTGTGTCATCCATGGCATGATGCTGGACAACATCAAAGAAATGACATATTTAGGATTACATTCCTGCTACTAACTAGACTTCACAGAAGCAGCGATGGGTGAAATTTTGGTGGCTTCACACACACCTGTAGAAATGAAGGTTGAAGGGCTGGAAAAATTCCTTAGTGTTGCATTTAATCCCAGATTCATGCTTCTCTAAGACTTATTGGAGTGAGTGCCAATAATGGAAGTTGTAAATAATGGTGCCTTATAATTCAAATGCTTCTCTTTTACCTCATCTCTGGTATTTAAATATGTATAGGTGTTAACTTTCAGCTCCTTAAAAAGGGGAAATGTTCTCATATTTGATACCTTGCAGGTCCTACTGGAAGTCTCTTCCTGATGTGTTACTTACAAATAACATCACTTACACTGATCTTCATAGTGCAACTTATATAATCTTTTTCTAACCCATCTTCTACCACCATCTCCAAAACCTGAATGAAGGCTGGCTGAATGCGATGCCGTAGGAAACATGCCCAGCTCCTCAGTGTTCTGAAATGTCCTAATCCCAAATAGCACCTGTACCACCAGGTAAAGGATGGCCTCTAGTTAAAAAGCACAACTGTTGGATGAATTGCAAGCCAGAAATGAGTTGCATTAACAACTTTAGGAGAGGAACTTGGTCACTTTTTTTAACAGTTTACAGGAACACTGTTTCTCACTCGAATAAGAATTAATTCCACTAAAAATAGTTAATTCCAAGGAAGATTAGATTTGAACTATATTGTGACAGTGGAGAACAAATGTCACTTACTATCTTCTGTTAATACCACTGGTTACTTAATTAGGTATTTCTGCACACAGGTGTAGCTTTTTTATTTACCTTCCTCTGTTCTAGGATGATTGTGTTCTGTCTAAAAGCTATAAAGTTGCATGCTTCTCTTTAGTACTAAATCTTGAAGCAAGACAGACTATCACCACTGCCTAGGAGCAAAATTTTAAAGTAAAATATGCAACTATGAATGAAGACACAATACAGGGAAAGCCTTCTGTATACCCAACACTAAAAACCTATTTCATAATCTTATTTTCCTTCCCCTGCTACTGACCAATCTCCCTTCAATACAGAAGAGAGAAGTAAACTTGAATCTCCTGGTGCCTAAAATATTCACGGTCCAAGTTCGTAGGAATTATTACAAATAAAAAGCTAAGAATATCTTGAATGTTAGAAACTGGGTTGATTTAATGGGCGCTAACTCATCCCAGTTTTATTAGGCATCTTCTGCATACTTTTCATTTAGTATATAGCCTGTAAATAATAAACTATATAACTAACTAGATATATTTCCTGCTCACTTGATGCTTTTGAGACTTACTCCATTCCATCAGTAGAATCACAAGTCACTTAAACACAGGAAAGTAGACTACTGTTTTTGTGAAACGTTCCGTTGTGAAATAAAATGAAAGCAATATGTACTGCCTTTTTTGCAGTTTGCTATTAAAGCACAGTGTCTTACAGCACAAAATACAAATAAACTAAAATCATTTAAGAAATGATTTGCAGTTTTAACAGTTGTCTGGACTCTGAAAAAAATTGTATAGTACTGTATTATTGTTAGCACTTGTCCTGACTTCTGATTTCCTCTTCATAGCTTAACTCATTTTGTGCCTTTCCCTTCCTCTTCAAAACAGTCACTGGCTGAAGCTTTTTACAGTCATGGATTTTATTTTGTCTATGGGATCTAGCCTTGGCCTCTCCTCACACGTAGAGGAACAGCACCGAGCTTGCACCTCTTTGCACTACTCTCAATTAAGAAAAAAGTGATTGTTGCAATAAGACTTTAAAGTACTACATAAAAAAAAAAAAGGATGTGAAAGAGGAAAATATACCAGTACACTAAGTAGCTTGAAAACCTAGTTTTAACAGCTTTTTGTATCTTGTTTAATGAAAAGAAAAAAAAACCTTTTATGCAGCCGAGCATGTAATTGTGTATATGGACCTTGTTTTGGTATTTCAGAGTAACAGCTTGCGCTAAGACCTCTTCCTTTTCTCTATTAACCTAGAACTTTGCACTGAAATAATTTTTATTACTGCCTTTTTACGATCTCACGGCTCCCTGTCTCTGGAAGCACGTGCGATCTTTGATAAAAAGTTCTTTTCTCCGTTTTTACAACTCGGGCTGTGTAGAGCTTCCCCCTCACCTGCCTTAAGGCGCCGGCTCCCCCTGGGCCTGGCGCCGCCGCCGTCCCTGCCGCACTGTGACCGAGGCAGCGCTACCGGCCGTGCCACGCAGCCGGAGCCATGGGTTCGTCCAGAGAGCTGTAAGAACCAAATACTTTAATTAAACGAGCTCGTTAATAAAGATGTACGATATTGCCCTCCGTCGGGTTAAATGTGACTCCGTAACTGTCCTGTAAGTACATTAAACACTATTCTGAGGAAAAATAAAATGCGTGTGGTGTTTCCGTCTCTCCCTTGGGGGGGCGCGGGCCGGGGCCGGGGCTGCAGCTGCCCCCGGCACCGCCGGGCGCGCGGGACACGCCGGGCCCGCCCTTGGAGGCGTGCGCACGGAGGCTCTGGCGCCACTGATTGGCTGGCGGGCGGGGCGGGGCTAGGCGCGGGGACGCCACTTCCTGTTGAAGTGGGGCGGAAGGGGCCGCTGCCTCGCGTTCTTCTTTCTTTTTCGTCGCCGCCATCATGGGTCGCATGCACGCTCCCGGGTAAGGAGCGGGGAAGGGGTATGGGGCCGGCCTGGGCCTGCTGCGGGTGCTAGCGGGGCGTCGCGGAGAGGGGCGGGAGCAGAAAGGCTGCTGCGGGAGCAATGCGACGTGTGGGGATGGGATGGGCGGGAGGACAGTCGGTTAGTGGCTGTGGAGATATGGCGGTGGGGAGGAGGAAGAGCTCGCGGGCGGCGCTGAGGAGCGGGTTCCCTTGGCCGGACCTGGGCAGGGACGTGGTTGTGGTGTCCGGGTTCCTGTTCCCGGCGCTGTCCCGATGCGGCCTGTACTGGTGGCGGCGGTGTCTCCAGGCGCGGAGGGAGGCCGCGGGCCTCGGCCGTCGAGGCTGGACGCGGCCCTGGGGGAAGCGCGCGCGGTAGGCCGCCTTGTATCGGGGCAGTCTGGCTTGTCGGATTCTGCTTAGCGTGTGATCTGGTTCTTCCCCACAGAAAGGGCTTGTCCCAGTCGGCCTTGCCCTACAGACGCAGCGTGCCCACGGTAAGTAACTTACCCGCCCGGGGCGGCGGCCTGGTGGCGTTCAGCGTGGGGTCCCGGTCCCGTAGTGCATTTTAGCAGTGCTCGCGAAAGGAAACAAAACGAAGAGACCTGTGATATTTTGTGTCATCGTTTTTAATTTCTGGCCTGATAAAATGATGCCTTAGTTTATGCTCTTTACATATTGAGGAATCAAGTATCGTTTCTTGGCCAGATGACTTGTTGGGCAGAAAAGTCTCTCTTCCTCTCTTTATTCCCCTTTATTTAAGTACTGTTTCCAGTTGCTTTTAGTCTGAATGCTGGTAATTCCTAAAGGTTAAATTGCTCTCTTCACACTCGAGTTTAGCCTTTGCCATTGTGGAATAAGCCGACTGTTTTCTAAACTATTTACAGCAGTAATTTGCTGGTCACAGTACTAACTTAATAATTTCAGCATGCCCCTTAGTTGATTCAGGGTACTTCCACGTAAAAGGCTTACCTGTCAGCTAAATGAGCAGCTGCTTAATCTGTCTTGCTTTGTAAGAGTGTGGTTTGGAGGATCTGTCTGTTGGCAGAAAGATTAATTTGTGATGCATGTAAAAAGCATGTACTGAAAAAATAGTTAAACGGAAACATGACATTAAAGCACAAAATCTGAAAATAAAGAGATGCAATTTCAAGTAAGGTAACATGAAGCTGCTTAAAACGCTGCTGATGGTTAAGCAGTTTAATAATTGTAATAATGATTAGGATGTTCACATGCTATAGTTGTTTTAAAAATCCTGTGGGTATTTTGCTTAGTTTAATTTGTATTCTGTTTCGAATTGTAATGTATAAATTTTTGCTGTACTTTTTTGTTTCATACTGTGACAGTACTAAAAAGGAAAAAACAAGTAAACAAGTTTCTGTATCATTAGAAATACAATTTCAGTTTTTGATTGTTTTTTTAAGCATTGCAAAGCGTCTATTTCTTCCATTTATAAAAAACTTTCCTATAGCTAGCCTATGCCTCTGTATTAGGCACTGTTCATCAGTTGTTTGGGGTTTTTTTTTCTAATTTTCTTTAGTGGCTGAAACTTACTTCTGATGATGTAAAGGAACAGATCTACAAGTTGGCTAAAAAAGGCCTGACTCCCTCACAAATCGGTAAGGTTTATTAACAACTCCTAAATGGAGACAAAACACGTTTTTTTGACTGTAATAATGTAATTGTTCCTTCAACCTATATTAAAATGGCATGGTAAGAAAATACAAGCTTCCTGATGTATTCACGGTATGGATACCACTGAAAACGTAATATGTCTCATTCTTGCAAGAAGCATATTTGGTGAAGTAGTTGAGTATTGTCTTTCTGAAGCAGAAAATGTGAAGCATCTGTTTAATCTTTTAACCAGTCCTTAGGAATGGCCACTAACAGCTGTTACAGGGAAGTTTAGTCTGCCCGGTTCCTTGGAGAAAAACTTGACATCTCATCAAGTGTTGGCAGCCCTATGTTTAGGTGCTTACTGACCTGCGTAATAAACTAGTTCTTAGTAGTTTGGACCCCTCTAGAGCTCTTCTTAAGTGTATGCATGCTACAACTTTATATGGTCATTAGCTATGCAGTGTAAATACGCATTATGTCAATGATTTTTTTTTTTTTTTGTAATCCTGAGAGTATTAATGATCCCTATGGTACAACACCTTTTTTTTTGGAGTAAAGATATCTGAGATATCTTGGTTAACCGTAGAGAAAAGGTGATTGAATACCTAGCTTTAAGGAGTCCTGTTGAAAATTTCCCAATAATACTGTAGCACTTAAATGTGGTAACCTGCCTAAATATGAGGGGTGGGTTAGTTGCCTGTTAAGTGCTATCTGATGAAGTGTTTCAGCTTCTGTAAGTTGTATTTTGCTCAACTGTTGTCTGCCACTTGTTCACAGTTTCCACCAGAAAGGTTTTTAATTTAGAGAAGGCCTTTTTTCCATATCTTGTAACCATAAGGTGAGTTCTACAAGATTTCTTTGTGTAAGCTTTTTCTTTTCAATGTGCGATGTAAATGCTTGTTTCAGGTGTGATCCTGAGGGATTCCCATGGTGTTGCCCAGGTTCGCTTTGTTACTGGCAACAAAATTTTGAGAATCCTTAAATCGAAGGGACTGGCCCCAGACCTTCCGGAGGATCTTTATCACTTGATTAAGAAAGCTGTTGCTGTTCGCAAACATCTTGAGAGAAACAGAAAGGTGAGTGCTAATTTAAGTAGGTAACTTTGTTTGCTTTTTCAAATAATACACTATTTATAATTTGAAAAAGCGAAGACTCTTTGTGTACTTCCTGTTAGCCAACCCCTTTGAGTAAACTTACAGGTTTGGGGGGAGGCATTTTGATGAAGGAGAATGGTCTCTGTCTGTGAAAAGGGTCTTAAAAGTGCTGCTTAAACCACATATTTCTGGTCCTGTTCTGATTTTACCCTGTTTATCAGACTTTAGTGATGGGAGTGTGGAGTTTGTAGCAGTAGCTGTGGATTTTTTACTCTGTTAAAGCTCATCTGAATTGTACATTGCTGAGAAGTCAAAGTAGCACTTGATTATAATGTAACTTTCTTTTCAAGGATAAAGATGCCAAGTTCCGCCTGATTCTAATTGAAAGCAGAATCCATAGGTTGGCTCGCTACTACAAAACTAAGAGAGTGCTGCCGCCCAATTGGAAGTAGTAAGTCTTCTCTTATATTATTACTTTCACCGAGGTCTTGTAGGTTTTGTGAACGATAGGTTGGGGCTGTTACTCAAAGGGTGAAGAGTGTTTTATGATACCTATGTATAGGTAAGCCAGGCAGCGAAGAGTAGGGTTTTTCATAAATGCGAACTGATAAATTGGTGGAACTTACTCCTGGGTAAAATGACTGTCATAACATTTGGAAAAAATCATTGTCTCAACGAGTGAGGTCACTACTAGATAACTTTTAAAATCCTTTCACAAACTGCCAACTCTGTTCTTACTCAGATACTTTAATAGTTCACGTTACTCTAAAGTAATGAAAAATGGCTTTGCTGCAGCAAAAATGAAAGTCGCTTGGAGTTTTTCTCTAGGAAAATTGAACCAGCGTAGGAGAATTCCCATAGATGTCAGGGTGAGCTCTTTTTCTGAAAAGATGCACATTCAGCTACCCAGGTTTTTTTAATATATATGGTTTTGTTCTGTCATCCTAGTATTTGTATTTTTAAGGGAAGGGTGAAATTTTTCTTTATGCCATAAAAAATTCTAAAAGGTAGTGATTAAGCTCACAACTAGTAGTTAAAGCTTTCAACTGAAGCACTGTTTTTGGCAACTGGTTTGAAAAAATGCCTTTGCAATTAATATTTCTCTCTTTTTTTCTTTTTAGTGAATCATCGACAGCTTCTGCCCTGGTCGCATAAGAGCTGGCTATGACTTACTGAAAGAATAAATTTTCATTAACTAAGTTTGTGTTGTCTCTAAATGGTTGGTGTCTTACAAACTTCTGCCCCTTTTGGGGAGCTGCATGTAAATGGGCAGTTCTCAAAGTGAAGCAGGTGTGCGGCCATGACTTCCATACTGCTGGCGTACAGGGTCAGCTCTGGGTAGTGGTTGTTGCTGTTCTAGAGCAGCTGTGCAGTTTGTGCCTGTCCTTAAGCTACATTTTTGATCTGATAGCTTCAAGTTAGTATAAGTGACCTGGTCATTCACAGCAAATGTATTTTATTCATGTGGGGCCATGCCCCTGTGTGTCCCGCAGGAAGAACTAGGGAAGAAAACAATGACGGAAGCATGGGAAATTTAGAAAATGCAGAAAGGATTAGGCAGGAGGAGGGAGGGAAAGGGAACAAAATTGGTGAGGTTGATGGAATCATTGCAGGTGATGTGGAACTGCTGCTTGTGCAGAAGGTTTAAGCAGACCTTAGCCAGTTCCTGACAGTAACTGTTGCTCTCTTTTGTAAGTAATTTTAAGAATAGTCTTTAAAATTTGGGTAAATAGAGACAACTAGCTCTCCTCAGATGTTACGTTTTTACTGAGGTAGTTTTCACTAAAGCCAAAGGGCTGTGGCTGTTGTATAGTCACTGTTGCTGAGGTTGTGCCTCCAGGTTCTAAATAGCTTTGACTCTCTCTGTTGGAGAAATGTGGAGAACAGACTGACAGCTTTTTCCTTTTTTAGGAGAAGATTATAAATGGAGTTATTCTGAGCTATTGTGACTCTGTTTCTAAACCTTGGTACATTACTTAACTTTTGCCATATTAAAAAGTTAAGTAAGTTTAAATGAGCTGTAACGTTTTTATAAAGTGTAGGAGCTACTTCCTAGATCATAACCAGTGGAACATGGTAACATCTGGATTTAATTTTGCAGAAAGACAGGGTTCTTCTGACCTGATTATGAAGTTAAATATAGACTTGTGATTAAGAAGGTTCTAAAAGAAAGGCACTGCACTCCCTTTGAACTCTACAGTGCTACTGTCTGGTCCATCTTAAAAGTTAAATTACCAGCATCTATATGTGCTTAAAATACTTGCTGCCTTTTTTCAGAGCTTCTAGTGATTCCTTGCCAGGCTTTCACAATGATAAATGTTCTGGCATGTTATAAACTAATTTCACAATATTAAAAAAAAAAAAGCAAAAAGCTGCTGTGAATCATTGAGATGTGAGGTATTGCCAGCTGAAAAGCACACAGATGCTTTCACGCATTGACTTGAAATAACTATATGTAAATAATAAAAGTACCAGCAGATGGCACTTGGAAACATTAGTGTTTTTAAAAAGTTCTGTGTTGCAAATAGTGCCACCTAGAGATCAAGTGTCGAGGCTGACAGTCCAAGCCAGGGAACAGATAATGTATTCAGAGTTGCAGTACTGCTGTCTATGTGGTACCAGCTGATACTGGGGTTTTGAGCATGGTCGTGTTGAAGCTTCCACAGTTCTTGTATTTCATCCTACTGGGATGTTTTGGTCTGATCACAGTCTGTACTGTCTTTTCCGGCGCTGGTTTGCAAGAGGGGCTGAAAGCAGAATTACCCAGGGAGAGAGAGGTCCTGGCCTTACAGTAAGGTCAGATCCAGGTGTTGAAGGTTCTCCTGAGGGTAAAGAGAGCGCGGTACACCGTATTTACTGCCTGTAGAAGTTGGCGATCTCATGTCGAAGAACAGTAATGGTACTGTGATTGCCCTGTTACGCACATACCTTTCTACTACTTATGTTGCTGAAGATTCTGTATTTCCTGTCAGTCGTACAGGCTAGTTTAAGTAAGCTGTCCGTTACTAAGATAGTCAGTCCCTTGCTCCTTTGATTACCGGAAATGGTTCACCATCAGTTGAACTCGTTTGCCCTGGGGCATGCAGGTTGCCTGCTCAGCAGCTGGTGTGCCACAGGGCAGTGAGTGCCTGGCCAGGTGTGGGAACAAGGCACTGGCAGGGTAAATCCTCCCGAGGGAGTGGATCCCTGCGAAGCACCACATTTGGAGGGTGCCGTCTTACGGTGTGTGTCTCAAGAGAGGAGTGTGGGACCAGGAGGAACATGGTCTCGTGGAAACATCAGGTAAGTGTACCGTCTGGGGCTGTGGTACAGGACTGCATCTGGGTGAGAGTGAAACTTTCCGGGAGTCTCCTAAGTCTCCTACCGTGTAGCCAGGCACCAGGACTGCCCGGGGCAGCTCAGGACTTGTGATCCAGCCGCCAGGTACAATACATGCCATCGCTGCCTGGGAGAGTTAGTGGAGTGATTGATGCCACACACAGTTTCTATCTTTGTTTTTAGGAAAGAGTTTGAGAAGTGACTGTGAAGTATGGGAAAGATTAACCTGACAGGGATTTAAGGGAAAGCTTTGATTCAGTCTTGTCCAGAGAACGCTTTGAGTGCTAGATATTTGTTCATTCTACAGGATCCTGGGGTGTGTGAATGGCTCCCTCGTGAAGGCAAATAAACCATCTTTTACCTCTGTGAATTTTTCTAGACAGTTCCCGTTTCCAAGTACTTCTGTGAAAAGTAAGAAACTTCTGGTAATTTATTTCAAGTAAGGAAGCTTAAGCAGCAGTTATTCTGCTGATAAGTCACTAGCACTGTTGGAAACCGTGAGTTTCTCTGGCTGAAAAGGGTAAAAAAAGGCCAACCAAGTAATAACCATCAGAAAAGGCAAGAAATAATTTGGGTTTGTAAATGTATGGCTGTAAATATATGCTGTTCTGCTTTTTCTGGACAACAGCTTCTAAAGTGTGTTTTCAGTTGCATTTTCTGCCAGTGAGCTTTTTACAGTTCTCGACTCAAAAACACTGCATGCAGGCTAATCCCAAATAGCAAAATGTGAGGGAAACTTGTACTCTGATTTTTCTGAGTGAAGGTTTGTGTGTCAGTTTCTTCCACTGTTTTCAGCGTCACTTACAGATGATGAAAAACAATGTAGTTAAAAAGCACTGCACGTGCTTCTCGGAACTCAAGGGCCGGTTTCTCTCCCCGTTCCCATTTAAATAAAGAGCAGTGGGTCCTACTGAGTTCACCAAAGGCAGGTTTGGTGCTCCAGTAGCTCTGGGATGACTGGTGTTTCTGGCCTAGGCCAGTGCTGCTTCATGTTCAGGCAGTCGTTTTGTTTCCTTTTCAATGCTGGGATCGAACTAGTGAAAAAATGCGGGCTGCTGCTGGGAAGTCCCTTCAATAACGCTGCATCATTTGCATGACAATACGTCGTCATCGTGCCCTGGTAACCTCCCTCAGCCAGCACATACCTTGGCAACAGGAAAGGGTTCAGCTATGGTCGCTGCACAAATGGGATGTCTGTGAATGTCCTTTTCTTGCTCCCCGGGGATTTCTGGACATACTTGCAGTTGGATAAATGAAGGCTTCCCTCTTTCCTCTCCACCCTTTCCTGCTTCTGGGATAAATTTTACTTCTGGTTAGAAATCTATAACCCTTGCAATGAACAGTGTTGCTGACTAGCGTGAGTTCTTTTCCTGTCGCGACAGGATTTATTAAAGACATTAACCAGCACAGATGCAGTAACTGGAGCTGAATCAATATCAAAGGTTCATGTTAATGGCAGAGCAATACTAATACAAATATTAGATATGACAATGAACGGTAGCCTTGTCCTACAGGGCTTGGTCACTAGAGAAGAAATACTGGCAGTTAACTTCTGGAGGCTTGTTCGGTGCTCAAGACAAAAGGAAGGGAAGTACAGCCTGTTATATTAACCCCCCAGCTTGAGAAACTGTGTGACAAGTAATTACGTTAGCTGTGCCTGAGGCAAGAGGTGTACCTACATTAAAAGATCACCTGAGTTTTCTAGCGAGTGCTGGTTTTACAGACTAATATTTTATTCCCTTTGAGGCTGCTCACTCAAGACCCCTTTTCAGGTCAGAATTCTCCTTCTTCAGAACCAGGAAGGGTCTTTCAAGTTTAGTGCAGCTGTCGGGGATCAATCTCTCTTACAGCTCCTTCAAGTTCTTTATGATGCAGATGAATAATTTCCGTAGATCCTGAGCCCTGTGTTATTCCAGAGTGGGATGAGGGTGGCTGGTGTTTTGAACTGTAGAAGCTGTTGACTGACTGGGTGAAATAACCAGTGACAGCCATTAAAAATTAATCAGGTTAAATGAACCTGGGAAGGATCCAAATCTCAGAGGATTGGTTCTGATGGCAAAGGCATTTGAGATTTGCAAGAAAGGGTGTGGAAACATTTCTCAGTATAATATATGTTGGTGGACACTGGGACACACCAAAAAGCTGTTGTGAAATACAGGCTTTAAAAGAACTTGTTTCCTTGTGAGGTTTTTTCTGTTGGTGTTTTTGTTTGTTTGTTTTGTTTTTATGGAAAAATTATACCATTTTCCTTTTCCTTAAAATAAAATCCATCCTATCTTGCTCAGCTCTGTTGGTCTTGGCAAAACTAGGACTATAAATTGATAAATTTTCAGAAACTGATGATACAGTAGTACATATGTTTTGTATTGGATGTTCCATTTACAGCTCAAACTCATGCTACAGATACCGTCTTAGACTTCACTTCAGTAGTTATTCCTAATAGCTTTCTTCAGCAGTAGCATCAGGTCGGGGTTTTCTTTTATTTTAGTATTCTGTGATTAAGCCACACAGTATCTGGAAAGCAATATAAGAATAATATTTAAAAATAGTATTTACCTAATTTCAGTCAAGCTAGGATCTCAAAAAAAAAAAGTGCTATTAACAAGTGAAACCCTTGCTAACAAATAACATTCCTGTGATGTACAGGGAGGTGACTCAGTGTTTCAGTGGCCCCAAATTCCAGGCAGTGTTATGCTTGTGTCACATAATGACCTAGGAATAGACAGTTGCTGGAGAAAGTGTTTAGTTTCCTGGAATTCACCAAAGTGAGTGTTGCAACTTTGATGCTGCGGGAACACCATTTCACTGATGTCTAGCTCTTACTTAGTACTTTTGACCCATAAATCTCAGTGGTTTGTGTGAGAAGAGACTGTCCCACCCATCCCTCTTTCCAGGAAGACAGAGGCATAAAGCAGCCAAATAGCTTGCCTGGGGCTGTAGGGGAGCTCAGCATGGAGCTCTGATATCCTAAATCCCAGCCCGTGTCCTACCTGTGAGCCTGTAATACAGTTACACTTTAAACAAAGCTGGATATTTGTATGTAAATGGCATATGTGGAGAGTGGTGCAGAGCTGAGCATGGAGGCAGTTTGCAGAGATGCTTGGGGACACAGACCACGGCACTTGCCCCTGGCACAGGATACTATAGCGTCGCTCTTAGCAGACAGCGGTAGGCAGTTACGATAATCCCTTTTTGCACTGATGTCTGTGCAAGGTTGAGAGTGGGGAGACCAATTTCCCAACCTCTTCCCGTGCAGAGTGAGGAGCGGGCTGGGCCTTTCTTCCTTCCCCCCATACAGCACCAGGGAAATGGAGTCAGACTTTGTTTTGGAGCTTTGTCTACCTGATTGTGCTCTTGTGGGGCACATAACTCTACTCCTACCAGCTCAGATTGTGATGTGGTCTCCTACTGTCATCTTGTCTTTCTGTGTGTGGCAACTTTGGACATAGCAAGGGAGGATACAAAAAGCAGGAAAAGTTAGGAGCTTGTCCATGTTGTACAGTTGAGACACTGTCACTTCTCAGTTTTCAAACTTCTTGACTTCAAACTTCTTACCACAAGTTCTGTGGTAAAATACTGCACAACAATCCCCTCAATTTAGCTGCCTAATATACGGGATTCCCCTTAAAGCATAGGTAAAGCTTACGTTTCAGTGATCTCTGGAAATTGCGCCTTCCCCTCTTAGCAAACATCAGGAGCTTCTGCAGCTGTGTAAAAAAATTCTGAGGACCACAAATGAGTCTAGAAAGAAATTCTAATTCAGATAAGGGGTCCTGTCAGCCTTGCTTCTGTCTGATCCAAAGATCAAACTAATAGGGTTGAATTTGAGCAGTTTAATGAAACAATGTTATTTAAGCAAAGCAATCACATCCTGCTGCAGTGTTGTTTGGTATTAGCAATTAGATTTGTCTCCTCAACAGAAATGAAAAGCTCGTCTGAAAGCAACTGTAATCGGAAATGTCATACTGCAGATACTGATGATAGATATGGTTTAACAAAACACAGGCTTTGGCTGCAGTTCATCACAATGATGGATAAGCCCATGGCATACTGCAGTTAAGCACTGTTTATGTAGCTTGCAGTTTAGGTTGAGAGCGTTCTTCTCAGTCGCTTGTATTTTTCTTTCTCTCTTTAATGTGCCATGAGATCAACAACCACGTTGAACCAGAGCGTTTTGCCCACATCACTCACTCTGTAGTGAAGGTCGAGTGAAATGGCATTTGGGATGATGAACCTGAGGTTTACCCAACGGTACTTGCTATAACAGCATGTATATTGAACTCCAGTCTGAGCTTTTTGCAATGGCTCGCTCTGTGGAAGCACAAGAAACGAGGCGGCTGTTTCAGAAACCTGCAGTGGTGGTGGTGAGAGTCACGCAAAAGTCAACACCAACAATGAAGCAGATGTGCTGAAGTACTGATTAAGGGGCTGTTTACACAGGCTTTAGAGGTGCGTGGCTGTGGGTTTGATTGTGCTGGGTATTTCAAGCAGTGGCTTTTTCCTACTCCCTTGTCCCTGAGTACTCCTGCACTCACTAAAGTGCAGAGACTCATCAGGGAGTGTGTTCAAGTGCTTGGAGTCATGATGTGCATTATTTGGAGCTTTCTCTGATCTGTGCCATATAGATAGCTGGGGTAGTCAGTGCTGTCTCTTCTGTCACTTCCCTTCCAAGCCAACATATCCTGCTGATCTGCTAAAGACACCTCATTCATTCCCAGACTGAAAGCCCTTGTCAGAAGGAGTGGTGCCAGGTTCCATATTACCTCTCCCCATGGGGGCACAAAAGGTGGCCATATGATTACTGCACTTCCCGTGTCTGGTGGGCATGCACTGACCCCTGCATCATTCATACACGCCTCGTCCTGTTGAAATGCAGTCTCACTTGCTGGAGTCCATTCAAGATACAAGTTAAGAGCCAGCGTAAACAGAAACCTTCTACCCATTCAAGTTGCAGGCATTTACTTCTCATTCCCAGGAAGTTTGGTCTGCTTTCAAACAAGAAACTGCTATCCGTTTTGATGCAGGACACCATGAATTGCAGGCATATCTCTCTCTCTCTATGGAGGAAGAAGAGGAAACAGGTTTGCCACCTAGTTTTTTGCTTCAGTGTCCCAAGCTGGGGAATGGCCTGTCTTCCAGCTTTCTGCATCCAGGCTGACTCCGGGTGATGGGAACATTTCCTCTTCCATGGGAAGAGCCAAACCTCATGCAAGTTGATGTAGGCTTCAATGTGATCTTCAAGGGTGAAGATCAGGTGAAGAAGAATGTCTCCATATCTGTGTACTGTGGATACATTCCCTGCCCACAAGGTGCAGGGCTGTTTTTTGTTCACTGATCCTCTTCCCTCCTCCTGCCACTGACATCTTTGGCACTCTCATTTGTCCTGCAAGTAGGATGCAGTGTTCTTTCATTAGCTACATACGATGCAGTTTACTATTGGAGCAACTTGAGCTGGTGTATTAGCCTGCTACTGCTGAAAGTGCAATCCATCTATAGTTACCGTTGCAGCTCAATCTGCAGACACTAGATCTGACGAAAGGAAAGAGGTAGTGAAGGAGTGGGAGGCAGCCGAGGATCCCTTTCAGTGCTCTCTGTTAAATGCTCTTTAGTGTCATGCAGACTGCCGAGTTCAGCTTTGCCTGACAGCTGGCTCGAGGCAGCAGAAGTGAGTGGGTGCGTGGGTCACGCAGCTTGCTCCGTGCTGGAGGAGGCTTGACATGTCAGCAGGCTTTCAGCCCATGCTCGGTTGGTGTCATCAACCCAACAAACCTGGGAAACCATGTGAGATGAGTTTTTTTGGTCCCAGTAGTAGGAGGCTGCTGCCACCGATGCCTTTTCTGGGAGACTCTCCCCCTCCCTGCTGTGTGACCCACATAGGTCTGTGAAAAAAATGGGAAAAGCCAAGAGAAAGTAGCTGTGGCCCAGAGACATTGTCCTAGAGTGCCCTGTGTGGCATGCAGGCTGCAGCCCAAGCAGCCCTGTAAGGGGTAAGTCAAAACCCAAAAAATTAGGATAATTAGTTTCAAATGCAGCAGTGTCATAGTTCCTCTCAGAGGGACTTCAAAGCAGTTTGGGATTCTCTTAGTAGAATGTTTTTTCCCCATTTATGACTGTTCAAATGTTTCCTCCCTCAGTCTTTAGTTACTCTGACTGTTTTTCTTGCATTAGAGGTATCTCTGCCTCTTTAACCTTCAGGACAACTGAGCAGTCATTGGTTTGGGGTTTTGTTTTTTTCCCCTCTCTTTGTCTTTCAAATGTCTACCAAGCCATTGCCATCTTTAAAATTAATTTTGAATAAACACAGTTCTTTTATAGTACAAACTTGCTACAAAAGCAAGATCCAAATTGTGCTGTACTCTGCAGAGAATTATGAGTGTGTTAGGTAGGGCTGCAGTTTCTGTTCTTAATAAAATAACTCTAGTAACAAAGACATCTTTCTTCAAAGCAGCTTTCTTCAATTACCCTTTTTTTCTTCTTTGCCATTGTTAATAATTCAGTATGTGGAAGCGGAGCCATAAAAGGGTTTAAACATTTTGTGTCTTGACCAATAAGGTGGACATTTTTGAGTTTAAATTCCCTTGCTAAACGCAGTCTGTAGTTTGTTGTTGGGCTGTGCTGCGGCCTTAATAACTCTGGAGCATTAAGTGCAGCTAGATCATGCTGCCTTAGGATACCCACGAGAGGATGGTGCTGAGTGTCAAGTGCCAGGTCTTGGAGCACTTTGTCTGAACTATTTAGATTCATTTATCCAATCCCTGGAAAAGCCTTTTACTACTGTACTGTATATTATATTGCCTGCTTTTCCTGTTGAGTAAAGAGTACTTAGGGAAGGCAACGGGAGCAGTAGGTTTTGCACAATGGTAATTACTTCAGGCTTCAATACCAGGGACCTTTTGACCTAACTGCCACTCAGGCTGAATCTGTCGTGTTTAGTCCCTTGTGCCCCATCCACCCCTGGGAGGCCGGGGACGTGTCCTGTTCTTTGGCTTAAGCCACAGAGCTTCTGGATACTTACGTTTAAACAAGTTCTGAAAGGTAAAATTCATGTGATGGTTCATCTTGAATTATGCATTGAACCCCTTCAGCAATTACTTTCACATTTTGAGGAAAAGTCACGCTTTTGTTGGGAGGTTGCTGTGGCCAGCCGTTCAAACGAAGGGCTGAGATCAGGTGGTGTTTCTGTTCTGCCTCTGCCCCGGCTTTGCAGGTTTGCCTGGAGCTGGTTGTTAATTGCTGAGCCTTTGAAAACAATTTCACATTTTGGCTGCCTGTTTTTGTTTCCTCAAGGCCAGCTCTGCCAAAATAGCCCCGTTTAATCATTCTTTAGTTTTTAGACTGAATGATTCATACAGGTGTGAGCAGCCAGTGGCTTAATTTCTGGTTGTTGAAATCAGGCTGTTGACTCTTGATTTCCTCATAAATTCTGGGTGTAGAAGTACAGGCATAAAAACGCATAGTATTAATTAAGAGTCTTTTGGCCCTATTATTTAGTTTGTCCTTGGATTGGCCCACTCCTAATTACTACCCAGTTACTATTGCTATTATTCTTGTTTAATGAGATAATCCAAATAATCTCATTTCAGTTTCACAGATCATTAGATCCAACGCACTTATTAATAAGGCATTTGTGAGCTCTTTATGTCCACTCAGCTGTTTTCAGTCCTTCTCTTCTCCTCTATGATGGAGGGAAGAGATGTGCTGAACATTTTGTAGTTGGACATGTTTCTTCGAAGCATTAGAGCTTGTCACTATATATTGTTTAAACAGTTGCTTCTTTTTGTTGATTGTGGTAATAAAAACGTCATACATCTTGGACAAAGGTGTTGCCTGTGACAGGGGAGAGTGGCTCTCACAGAGGGAGCCGCTGCAGTCTTTTTCCTGCCAAAAAGGGTCACCTTTCTCAGGCAGGCAGGAATGCGCAGCAGATGCAGGGCTACTTCGCTCCACTGACGGTAGGACGAGAGCGAGCGGGGATGTTCTCATGCCGACTTCCCAATGACAGTCAAAGGCAAGGCAGTACTAGGGGGACCATCTAGTCCATTGCTTCCCGATCTTTTTAGCCAGCGTATTTACCTGTGCAGCCAATTATGTGTTTTTCACAGGTCTCCCCGGAGCACGGCAGTCACAGACGCCTGCCCCATGCCTCATTGGCTGTTTTTAAGTTCCTTGCTGGTGAGATGTGCCTCAGAAGCAAGGATTGCAGACCAGGTACATCTGGCAGGATGGCAGGGAGCATAGGTGTGTCCTTGCTTGAAGTATTTGCAGTGTCCTGTGACCCCACACATCTCCCGTCGATGCCAATGCTTACACTTGCTCTGTAACACTGTGCCTTGGTTCTGCTTTTGCTTAGAGCTAGTAAGGGGTGCTCGAGTAGCTGTATGTTCACTGGGACCGTGTTATTTAAAACAATGAAAATTCTCCAAAGAATTGAAAGAAACAGGTGTGTGTGGCTGTGCTTTTGTGCCAACAATGAAAAACGGTCCAGTTTTTACACACACACATAGAATTAAATGCAAAGAGTAACAAATGCTATGCTGCTTTCAATAGAGTGAACCTATAACTCCGGGGAACGTGTGCTCTTCTGGTCATGTCAGGGGGCTGCTGAGTGTGACAGTCCTGGCGCTGAAACTGTCGCCGTTTGTCACTGTGGTTTGAAGATGGGCCTGCGTTGCGGAGACCAAACGAAAATGACAAAAGGGAAAAGGTTAGAAAGATCAGCCTTGTTTCATCATTAGACAAACTGGCACAGGCTGCCCGAGGTTGTCATCTATTCTGTGAGACTCTTCTCCCTGCTGTGTCACCCACGTTGTGCCTGTGATATAAATGGAGGGAGCTGCTGGAAATGACTGTGGGCTGGAGGCTTTGCCCAGGCAGAGCATGGGTGGCACGCAGGCCACAGCCCGTAGTTCTTTCCAAGCTGGAACTTGCTATAAAGGCAAGATCCCAACCGCGCTGTACTGAACAGCTGATGAGTTGTCAGTGTCCGGTAGAAGCTATTCTTCACAGAGGGGGAAAAACTCCATCTGCTCCACTCATGATCACTGCGAGCCTGGCTTCACCGCTACCGCGCTTTGGAGTTCAGCCCAAAGCCTGGCCTCTAATATAGGCTGCATTCACATGCAGAAGTCTTTAGCCTGATTAAGCAGGCTCTTTGTAAGGAAATGTGCCTTGAGGCTTGCTTAATGCTGCGGAGGCCCAGCACAGCCCGTGGATTTCTCTGATACCAGCCCTGGTTAAGCAGGATTTAGCAGTTTCTTCCCCAGGCCATTCTTCCTACCCTTCCACTCCCTTTTCTGTTGGGTCGGCAGGGTTACTCATGCAGCAGGGTTGTAAGCTGCAGCAGGAGTCAGTATAGTTTGAGAAGAAAAAAAATAAATCATAAAAAAGTTGGGAGGTTATTTGACTGATTTTTTTTTTTAATTTTTTTGCACTCTTTCCTCTGATCTGGTTTGCTGTGCCATTGCACGCTATGCCAGAGAGTGGAGCAAATGTAGGAGCAAATCTCTGCCCAAAAAGCGACAGGGACTGCGTAAGGTTTGTTTTCATGTTTGATAGTAGGGCAAGCAACCAGGGTGAGCTAATGCCATCTGCATGTCCGTTCCAGTGCTGTCACCCCAGCTGTGCCAATGCAGCTGGCTGCAGGGTTGCACTGGGTGTCACTCGGAGCAGGTTCCCGGCACAACGATCCTGTCACATCCCCGCGAGCCACCCTACTGCATGTGCAGCATGAGCAGGGTTTCCAACTCTCCTTACGTACCCACTTGAAGAGCAGGGAATGAGCTTAAGGGTGGATAATCCAAGCTAACACTGCAGTGAAAACAAGTCCCTCACCTCAAATATCACTAAAGACTCTTCTGCCCTCCCAAACCTCTGACTTCACTGTCCTTTAACAGCAGCCGATATTCTCCTGGCACAGACCACAGCAAGGAAAATTAATTGCTCTGTAATGACAAGCCTCCTCTCAGAACCTGGCCTTCTGTTCTGTGTAAATGGATGACAATCTGTAGCCTATCAACAGACTGTTTCCTTTGGGGAAACAGCCCTGCAGTTCTCAAATTCCCCTTTATGCTGCTGACTACTGGCATCTCTTCCTACCTCAAGATCTGCTACGTTGCTGCACATTTTTTTTCCCTCTTTAATTAATTTCTTTCAGCTCTGTCAGGATACAGGGCAATTAAATGCTTCAGTATCTTGTCATAAAAATGCCACTTTTCAGAGGAATTGTCTTAATGAGCCTGTTTTTCAGTATAGCAGAGGCTCATCTATTAGTCCAGTGTATATTTTTAGAGCATGGCATTAGTCAGAAAAGCCCATTAGATCGTTATACAAGTGGCTGAATCAGCAAACTGTATCTGCTGCTATCCTGTCAAAGCAATAACATTAACATTATCAAAGTGATTAAAAGCCATTCATTCATTTTGCATCTGAGTTGACAAGTTCATTCCTGTAGAGGCATACAGTATGAAGCTGTAAGAAAGGAAAGCTAAGAGCTCATCATATCGCTCAACCTAAAGATCTACCAGTGTGTGACAGATGCAATCAAAATATGACAATTGAGTGAAATATCGGACGCCTGTGTTCTGTCATGTGGCGGGTTGTCACTGGCAAAGCATAATCAGTCTTAGCCTGGGACCCTTTTTTGAGGATGTGCAGCTTTATGTGGTGAGTTTAAAAAGTTGCGTGTGCTTGAACAGGGCAGAGGTTCCACAAGAGATGTTGTCCTTCCACTCTGGGTACCCCTCCTGGAGCTTCAGAGCAACCATAGAGCTGCTGGTTTTTCCTGGTGGGGGGTTATGGGGTGTGTTTGGCCAATGGGTTCCCTGGCTCTTCAGTCCCCTGTGGTAGTTGTTGAGTGCTGAGTCTCATTTCTCGGCCTTGGTAGGGGGGTGTTGTTTGTCCAGTGTCATACATATACAGAGCAGAAGTTACAGGAAGGATACACAAGCATTGACATTGCTGCCATGACCTTCCTGAAAAAGCTGAGTGGACAGAAAGGTTCAATTCCTGGGGGCTGCCCTGGGGAAGCTGCTCAATTAACTTGCTCGTGAAAGGTGCAGCAAGTGCAGCTCCTTTCTGTGGATCGGGTGCGAAAGTAAAATGGATTGTAAATGTGAAAATTGAAAGAGCAGTCGCTGTGTCTGAGGCTGGAGTGAGAAAATACCTGTTGGCTACAGTGGGAGATTTGCAGGTAGAGAGCTCTGTTTTCCACTAACAAATGTAAAGCAGCTTTGAGTTCTGCAAGTCAAATTGTGCATCAAGGAAGGAAAAGGCAGTGGATGGGAAGGGCAAGTCATTGCTTGGTAAAAATCCAACACCTGCTTCCACTACTGATCCCACCTAATCAGTTCTGGTCAGTACATGAATGTACTGAATTGCATTAAAAAAAACCAAAACAACAAAACAATGACCCAACGAGCTATCACACTGGAGTACATACATTCAGCTGACTATTTTTCCCCCTTTTTTTTTTTTTTTAATTTTTAATGTGCAAATAAAAGAAATAGCAAACCTGCTGCTTGATTTTTATCCAGTGAAGAATTGCTCGAGTAGGGCATCAGTGGTATTCTCAGAGCCCATGAAGATAAAAATTGATAGAAACTGGGGGTGATTTAGATGCTTTAGATATCTAAATATGAACTGCAACCTGGGAATCTTTCCCATTTGTAGGCATGTACTTTCTAGTCCTTCGGCCAGAGTCCTCCTGCTCATTGTTTGTGTCCTCATCAGCACTCTTCAAGTCAAGAAAATTAATACTTGAAGCTGTACGCTAGCTTGCTAATATCAATCATGCCTGGGAAATGATAATTTTTACTGATTTTGAGGAAAAAAATGAGGAAGTGGCTGACTTATAAATGGTAAACTCAAATAATCAGATAACTGCAAGGGTTAAAATATAGAAAGGATGTTTCATTTTGATGAGCGAGATTTTAATTTCTGAAAGGCATTTGAAAATGCACAGAATGGTGGTTTAGTTTGGTCTGATAAGTGTATCTCAGTAGAACAGGTTGGAAAAGAGAATTTTGGTAGCAGTGCTTTCTGCGCAAAATGTTGGCGTTGATATTGTCATGAGGAAGAACAACTGAATATTTTATATCTGAGAAGGAAAATCCAATAATCTGTTGTTGGTTTTTGTCTCTCTTATCTGTCAAAAATCTGAGTATCCATTTTTATTGGTGATTTGCTTTGTATATATACCATTTGCCGACTGGATTGTATCATAGCTAAGTTGTGTTATGTAGAGCACAAGAGATCAATATTTCACTTTAAGTATCTGCCACAAGAGAGCAGTGTTGGTGTAATAAGCTAGGAGAGCATGCCTCTGGTAGCTTAATTCTTCCATCAAAACATACACTGAAGTAACTGTGAGAGAAATTCAAATACAGTACAACAAATCTTCTGGGGGCTCAGCAGGATTAAGGGATAAAAATAATGAATGGTGCCTAATTTCAGGTACTGAGTTTTAAGTTTCTTAGAGGCATAATGGACATGACTGTGGGATCTGCAAAATTTTAAGGAGTTTATGTAAATTTCATTACATTACTGATCATCTAAAGATATTTGTTCTCATATTTGCTGGTGTAACTCCATTGAAATCAGTGCTGTTTCCCTGGTATCCTGAGAGTCTGATTTGGCAATGTGTGCTTATTTGTGTATGGTACAGCCAGTTCTTCAGACCTGCAGGAAACTCGGCTTCCACTGAGTGCCCTGAAAGGTGAGGTTGCTCCAGACTTCTCAGAGCTGAGTCTAAGCTCTGGGGAGTCGCAGTTCTCTGTGGATAGGTTATGCTGGATCGGGCTCATTAGCACCCAGAGTTTGCTTCATTTTTAAACACATAACTCAATCTGCTGAACTGCATGTTGTTGGAGAAGCTCAAAACTACTGCTTCGCTGCAGATGCCCAAATACCAATTATACTGAACAATCAGGACTGTGCCAGTAGAGTCACTGCTCCCTACCCTTTCCTGGCTGGAGACCAGAGCTACAGTGGTACTTGAAACATGTTACTGCCAATTTCTCCTCAAAAAAAAATGTGAAAATTAAACTTTTATTTGGAGAAATTCATATGGATAAGTTTGGAAGTAATTAACCTTAATTTGTGTGCAGGTTCTTGATGAAAATCTGTCTCAATATTACAAAACCACCCTGCATTTAGATCTTGATGAAAAGGACTCATTTTCACTGAAAGGTATTAAAAATATCTTTTTATCAACAAAACTTGATACTAAATCTTTTAAAGCATGTGCCTGATAGTTCCCGACTTGGAAGCCCGGAGTCTGATCTGAAAACTGCCACCTCACTTGGTGTTTCCATGGGATAGAAAACTTGCTATCTAAAAATGACAAGGAAAGTATGTGTCAAAATGAGATCCAACAGAAGCCAGGCTTGGGCCCAAGAAAAGCAGGACGGGTTACTTTGAAGACAAGATGTGTTTAAAGGAGGAAAGGATGTAAATGGGGAGAAGTTGCTAGGAAAAAAAAAAAAAGAGATGAAAAATGATCCAGTCATGGAGCAACATTTTAAGGTTGAAATAAGCGGAAGAGATATAGTAGACTGCATTATCTCTTGGTACAATAAAACGCTGAACTTAGCAGAAATAGATCAGATAATTTGGTCCATTTGGAGGAGACCAACAAAAGCAGTTGCGTGAGAGAAGAGAAAATGATGGGAGAGCGCGGCTATGCTATGTCAGGGTAGAGTGGACTAGACGGACCCCTGGCCTATCTCCAAATATCTGCTACTGGATGCTTAGGAAGGGGTAGCAGAAATGCCATGGGAGAAGTTTATGCTTACTTTTCTCCTGCTTTACCTGTTAGTTTTCAGAAGACAAAGAGGGAGAAGGGGTCACAGTGTGCAGTATCTTGTAGGTGAGAATGAGAGCTGGAATTAAGTGTATCTGAACTGATTAGCCAAATTAGTGCACTTGCTTAAAGTAGCCAAAACCAAGCTTCATTTTGACTAAAAATAGTTGTCTTATCTAAATATGTCATGTATCTACTATGCCTTCCACTTCCGAAATGTTATCACAGCTGCAGTGTCCTGCATCCTAAATTTAGAACCATTCATCCTACTGAATTTTCCAGTACAGTAGATGGATGCAGCAGCTTTTTAGAAACTAAAAAATAGAAAAGGTTAAGAATAACATAATGCCGAGCTGCCATACCGAAATACCTGTGCTTAATCTTTGGTAGCCATTACTGTCATTGGTTCAGTTCTTATTTTAAGCAATGCTGTACAAAATGTGTAAGGGTTTTACAGTGTCTGAATTATCAGCGATGGTTCTGCTTTTTTCTAGCATACTGACAAGTGAGTGTCCTTGACACCCCTTTTGTAAAACACTGTATTTGACGATGGTTTGTGAGTCACACCAGACATCAATGGAACTATCTAACTGTACCTCAGTATAAAAGGTCAGGCTGCTTACTGAGTAAGTCAAATTTGAATGTGAAATAGATGCCTAATATGCAGCAAGATGAGACCAAGGATTTCAAGAGCTTTCCAGATCTATAGCTTTTCATGAGCCCTCATGTGTAGAGATTGTTTGGGATTTGGATGGGTTTTTTCTCACAGGTACATGCAGAAACAAGGTCACAAAGTCTTTTTTCTTCTACTCATATAGAGTTGTCAGTGCAACAGCTCCTATAATATCTAATAGCCAATATATTTTCATACTTCAGGACTTCCCAGAACATCTTTGACTAAGTCCAGATTTAAATTAAAATTGTATACTATTTTGTTAGTTTTTGTTATGAAATGGGTGTAAACTCCTCCTTTGAATTCAATCTAATCAATATTTCTTTAAGAGATTAACAAAATCTATTGACAAAATAGGTGAGTAAGCCTTTCTGTTTAGATTAAGCCTTTGTGTTTAGATTAGTTAGAAGGTTGCTCATTGGCTGATAAACTCAGCAGTTCTTGAAACATCCTGAATTGCTGTTAGATCTAGTAAAATGCATATGAAATGTTGAGTTTGTCCCAACGTTTTGCCAGTTCTTTCCTGATTATCACCTTACAAATTTGGTAGTGTTATATGTAAGTGTAAAGTATGAGTTTATAGAAGAAAGTTGCTTTTTCGTACCTGCCCAAGGATGCAGAAATCTTGAGGGACTTGTAGATTAATAGTAAGGCTACCTATTTCCCATAATCTTTACAGTTTTTTCCCTTTAGGAGACTCTATAATCTCTATTGATAGCAAGAATCAAGCTCTTAAGCTGGATTCCTAAGGTGACTTGGAACATAAAAATCCTATGAATGGCACAGAGGGGGGCAGAAAAAAGGTGTTTTCTGACAGTTTGAACATCAAAATGCAGCTCCTCATGGTGGCCAAGCCAAAGCAATCTTTAGACTTGGCTAAGTGGAGTGAACAGTGCTCAAAGTGGATTTCATGCTCACACATCCTCCTTTGTGCTGGTGAAAAGAGAGTCTCCTGCACAACGCGGGGCAGGCGGCAGGACTCGGATGCCATTCCCAAAGTGGGCTGGCTGTGAGACTGCTGCTGTCCCCACGCTGCCTGCTCTCAGAGAGGGAAAATTTTGTTGTCATCTGCAGTTTCAATGCTTTTTAGAGATCTGCAAATCCCTTGTAGAAAAGTCCTTGTCATAAAAGCCAATTTTGCAGGGAACAGTTTTAAGAGCTGGCAGGCGGGTTGCTGTTTCAGTCAGCTGGGATTGCGCGGGGCTCCTGCAACAGCTGGTTTATTTGTGGAGTCTTTTTAAAATTCAGACTTTGATATATATATTTTTAATATTTCTCCTTATTTTTGAGTTAGGATAAGAAGCAATAAAGGGAGAGGTGGACTGAACATCTTCCCTAGGAAGTAATGAATATTGCATCTTAAGCCAAGTTGTTCTCATCAAAACTGGATTTAATGATGATTCGCTTTCTGAGGGAGCAGGTGGGTATGATGCCTATCTGAACTTTGTCATTATCTTCTAAATCTCCAGGTGTAACCTCTGACCCTTCTCCTAGGCATCTCTTTGCTGAGAAACCTGAAATCCCAGTTGTTAACTATGTCACTCAGGTTGTTTTCAATTCTAATTACTTAGCTTTTGAGTGAGCCAGTAAAACCTAGGTCCATTTTGCTGTTTTCTGTTGAGAAGGGCACGCTGCCATTTTCCAACGATTTGGCATTCTTGGCGAGTTCTGTTTTGTAATCACCCAGGCTAACACTCTGGAAAACAGATTTGGTCATTTCTTTCTTAAAAAGCAACTCAATTTCTTACCACAATTACCTCAAGCAGTTCTGTGGCAGTTTCACAGTTATGGCAATCATTAGGAATGTTCGTTATTTTGTTCTTTATCGTACTTGCATTTAGTCAGACATTAAATACACATGGTGCTCTGAAACTCTGCAGCTCTCTTTGTGCATTGTGTGACCCCATACCTGGACTTTTAATCAGGCTGTGGGAGTGCTCTTGTATCGCACTTCCTGAAACAAAGAATAGGGCTCTGTAAGAGAAAGTGACTCAGGATCAAAGATTAATAATCACCCTTTCGTTGTTGCTTTTGCCATTTGCCCATTTCAGTATAAAAGGCACGGGATTCGAGGGGAGGGAAGGTAGAATTTCAGGCAGCATGATTTATTCCTTACTGTATTTTTAGATTTCTTCAAGTATTTTAGTCAAAAAGCTAGAGGTTGCTAGAATAAGAACCGTGGGATGTCTGCTCGCAGCTGGCTCAGAGGCAGAAGCCCATTTACAGTAGAAATGTTCCTGCTCCTAAAGGCAGATCCAGATCCAAACTTTTGCAAAGGTTTGAGGTGGGTTTTAGTTCAGATTTCTCACTGGTTATTATTTGCTATTACAGCAGCTCTGGGCCCCTGCTGGGATCAGAGCTTCCTTTTGTTAAGTAGTTCATATAAATTAGGAGACAGATTCACAATATGAAGAAAAAGGACAGAACAAGAGTGCAAGAGAGGAAACATTATTTTCCTTTGTATATTTGTAAGATGACAACTGAGTCTGAAAGTTTATGAAATATTTGGGAACTGAACTCAGATGTCCCCAGGCCAGTGTTCAATCACAAGATATCCTTCCTCTGTTTTTTTGTATTTACTGCACGGTTGGGATGAGAGTGAAATAAACTCTGAAGCTACTTTGGGTGTGTTTGGCAGCTCTTTCGTGAGCTTCCTTCTGTATGTGTTTCTCTGTGCCCTTGGTCCCTGTTCCTGTATATTGAAATTTCACTGCTGCAAAATTTCAGTGCTCCAGTAACAAACATGTTCTGAAAACTGACAAGTGACAGATAAAGTCAAGGTCTCTGTTTGGCCTTTCACCCTGCCAGAGTTCGTCATTTTTGTCTGCAAGTAAAATGTAAACCCGAGGGGTTTTATTAAACTTTGCATTCTGCTGTGTTCTTAGAAATAGAATAATTTCGGCTGTTGGCTTTGTGGAATATAATTCTGAATTGAATGTTGCTAGCTTTCATGCTTTATTATGTATTTCATACTCCTTTCTTCCCCCCCCCCCTTTTTTTTCATAGTGGCCTACAGTCGTATGATTAGGCCAGACTGCCAGATTTTGTCTGAAAATTAAATGCTTCCAGTTGTCACTAGGGTGGTTAGGGCCTCAAGAGTGCAAACCTAGGGCTTGGAAAACAGAAAGCCCAGCAATGGAAGAATCTCAGACTTTTTATTTAATCAAAAGATTTCTAAAATATCATTGTTGTTGTTAGGGACTGACCCAAGTTTGAATAGGGATGGTTGGTAATACTGTGTTGTATGTCTTGTCTCAAAACAATGCCTGAAATACAGTGATGTGCACTGGGCTGAGACCCCTTTATTTCATGACAACACTGGGGGCATGAAGCAGGCGTTGGGCTTCACCGTTGGCAAATGCCCTTGACACCCTGCTCCACCACAGGGTGCTGAACCTGTTTTAGCAGCTTGTCCTTCACACAGCAAGTCCAGGCGGGACGGGAGAAGGAGAGATGTTAGGAGCAAGGAGCAGCCTGGCTGTGGTATCTTTACTTCCCTACGCACAACTGATAAAGCCAAACTGCAAATTACATCAGCTGTAGGGGGTGAAAACTTTGGCTAGATTAGACCATGGTGTTTGTATAATAATGAAGGAAAGCTGTGAATGAGTGTGGTCAGGGAGCGAATACAGGCTGTGTGTCTTGCCAAGGCAGTAGAAATACCTTTTTTTTTCCTAGATGTCTTTTTAGTCAAGTAATAAAGGCAACCTCAGGCAAATGGTTTCTGTTTCCATTCATCTAACATACATATTTTAAGACTTACTCTTGTGGGAAGTTTTATCTGCCTTAATAATGTCTCTTTTATTGTTGGCTTTGTCCTCCGTGTCCCCTGTCACTGAGAACAGTGTGCCAGGATAATGGGAATTGGGGCATGGATCACATCACAGTTATCAGTGGGAATTATGTTCATGCATCAGAGGGAAAACTTCAAAATCTTAGAAACAGAGATATTCTTGATCTCCAGAAAAGAAAAGGTGTATTGTATTTAATTTACATGGTCATCTTGCGTTGTCCTCACATCCTCACAGTGTCAGTGAGGGAGAAGCTCTTCTTTCAAATTTCCTGGACTAAACCACAGTAGCTGTGCTGAAAGTGTATGAAATTTGACCTAGAATATCTGCTAGTGTTGTGTTTCCATTAGCACAGTATATATAATCTGAATGCTGTATATGACAGGAACTATAGGGTAGCAGCATTGCAACAAAGGAATTTTGCTTAGAAAAGCTTTAGAAAGTATAGTCTTTTCTCCTGCTGTTAAGACTTTCCCAGGGACTAGTGTCATGGATTGTTAGAGAATACATTGAATACATCCCATGTAGGCCAGCAGGTAAACTGATGGAATTTCAATAAATTGGCTTGGGTAAGCAAGAACAGCAGGCAGTACCCTTTGCTAACCTTGGAGCCGATTAGTATGGAAACTATGTATTTATCTCAGAAGGCGCCTGATAACCCGAAATGAATTCACACCATCACCATTAGGTAGAAAGTAAGATCTTGGAGAGACATTTTGGGATAGTCACAGGTAGGATTACTCAAGCATACCATTGATTGTCTGTCTAGTTTTACATGCATATACCATAACCAAGTTTCATGTTGCCTCTTCCTCTGACTGGGTGAGACAGTCTCTTCAGTTAGAGAACACAACAATGACATCTTCTGAACAGGACACCTTGACAAGTCCTGTTCCCTAAGGCAGGGGTTTCAAGGAGATGCAGTGTGCTTGCTTGCCTTCCACAGCATTTACTGGAGGAGCCAGCGACACTCCAATACTGCTAGTGTCTTTTTAAATGTGAGGCACTAAGCTTTGTAAAGGGTGCATGTGTTGGTAGAAAACTTGGCACTGCACGGGGGGAAGAATTCAGCAGAGGGAGAGCTGGGGACTTTCTACTTGGTGGCATCAGGACGGCTACCCCAGAGCAGTCTCCTCCCAAATCCAGGTGGCAGGACTCCTTGACTTCTCGTAGATGCAGACAAGTCAGACCTATATAATGAGCTCTGATGGTGTGTTCATGTTGTTTTGTGAAGAGGGATGAACTTTGATGGGCTCCTAAAGTGACAGTAGAGGTCCACATGTGAAACAGGTACACCAGCAACTGAGCTGTTATCTAGACAGCTTGTTTCCCTGAGAAGGAGAGTGGTTTTCTGATGACAGCACAAAGTCTTGTTTTGTGAGTAGATCTGCACGTACACTAAAAGTGTTTTACTGTGACAGTTTCCTGGACTGGTGAAGCAGTTCTCTTGTACAGAAAGCCTTAAACCTCCCTGTCTTACAGCATGCAATAGTTTGTTTTTCCAGGAACTTTTTTTACAAGTATGTCTGCACAGCAGCTATCAGCTGCCTGGCTCTGATCTTGCTTCTCCTTTTCTCAGGCAGAGGAGGTGCTAGGAGTCTCCTATCCATATCAACTCTGCTTCATGAAGGCAAAATTACTGGCAAGGAATTTGCAGAGTATGGCTGAAAACAGGCTTTTGACTTTAACTAGGACATTAGCTTCTGGGTAGCTGCTTAAAGCCCATGATAAAAAGCTGTTGGCCAGTGTTGGTACATATTAGTGAGCCTGGACCATAAGCTTTAGCTTCATTGCATGGCAGTACTTTATATTATTTTGTCTCCATAAGGCCGTGTGGTGCAATAAATCTACATTCTTTAGGCATCTTATTTGCACGCCAATTTTTTCACATAAAGACCATTTTCCATTGGCTTGTTAGAAGCTAAACTTCAAAACCTACTTGTCACAGGGAAAGAGGATGTAAAAATTAAAACTAGTGGCAAATCAGGCTTTCTGGGCTCTGCTCTGCAAGGGTCAGTGTGTTCCTTTAAAAACAGATACTGTGAACTTCGGGCATAGGAAACTGGGATAAACGCCAGTACAGGATAGAATGAAGATTAATGCAGGCAGCTCCTAGGCAAGTTTTCCACATTTCCTTTACAGGATGTCAATATGCTAAGATTATTTATGAATTTATATAGGATATTATTATAAAGGCTGCCAATAAAGACTCTCCTTCTCAACCTAAACTGTACCAGTTCTTACATTTCAGTGTGAGGCTTCTCCTGCACAGAGTTGCTACTGTGCTGAGCAGTGTTCATGTGAAGAGAATACATTTCTGAAGGGATTATGCTGAAATTGCCCAACTTGTTTCCTTTAGGCTTAAACTAGATTTAAATTTTGGCTTGTGGATGTGAAAAACAAACACATTGATTTGTTGAATTGCTTCCTGTTCCCAGGAAACATTTTCAAATAAAGATTAAACTCTTCTAACGTTCTTTTGCTCACACCCCTAAATATAGGGGTGACCTCCTATGAACAGAGACAAATCTGCCACATTAGGATAAATATTAGCACCTCACACGTACCATGTCCCAGTTTTCTACAGATGCTCCAGTTTTTCCATTGTAGCCAATTATGTTTGAAACTAGCAGTTTGTCCCAGTTTCACTAAAATAACACATTACATTTATGAAGTGCCTATTATCTCAAGTTCTTCCAGCATTTTACAAATGACAAAAATATCTCTTAATACCTGTACAAGCTGGTGAGAGATGGAGGTGGCAACTGGAGATGAAGTTACAAAGACAATAGTACTGATAAGACAAAACAAAGTACGGTACTTTTAATTGTTAGAATTAATGAATAAGTTTGAATCTACTTGTATTTTACAATGTCTGAGATCAAATACTGAGTCAACGTCTAGAAGAGCAGAAAATGTTAAGATTCTTTCTTTATATTTCTGTCAGAAATACCTTTGATTTCAGGACAAAAAACCTGATGAGTGTTGCCAGGATTCCCTGTGGATTTCTATTACGTCTCCTAGTAAAAATCCATTGTTCTAATGCTTTTTAACTATGGGATTTCTTCACTTTTGGTCGATTTTATCAGCTTAATAAGAAAGCTACTGTTCTGTCTTTATTTGGCAGACTGTGTCTGCCAAATGAAAGTTCCTCACAAATTAATTAAAGATTATTTCCTGCTTTGCCTGGCATTCCTCAGTAATAATGCCATTTTTTTCAGAATTCATGCATGACCTTCTCAGTGAAGTTCTGTTGAGCAGAAAAAACCCCAAAAGCTTGTCATAAGTGTATCTTTGACTCAGTGCTATTCAACACAACACAGTTCCATTTCTTATTTTCTTTCTTCATCGGTGAGACAGGATTATGCTTAATCCTCTCAACAGCCTCATATTTGTGATGTGTTGGCATCTTCTCTATGTATTGTGCTCTGTCAATTATTACAGAGGCTATTAGAGAGACGTGTATAGGACATTTTAAATTGTTGAGCTGGCAAATGTTTACTCCAAGTGGCTTTTGATTCTTAATGAAATTCCAAGGGGATTTGAATATGTCCTTTGCTGTTTGCCCTGCATATTAATTTTCTATCATGGTTTTTTTTTGGCAGGGGTATACTAACTATTTATGTCAATGAAACTGTTAGAAGAAAAATGCCACCAAATGTAAATCAAAGTGTTTTGCAAAGCAATTTAGTAAAGCACAAACAAACTTCACGAACAATCCACAGTGTAACTATTCTTTGATAGCTAAATTTCTCTTCTACCCACACAGGAATGGAGTCATCCCACTTCAGAGATACTACCAATTGTAGGTGGCCTTAATGCAGCTATAAAAGTTGCATCAAATTCTTTTCAACTTGAGATTTGAAATATTGTTCAGCAGAAAACATATGGCAAGTTGCAGAAGGCCAACAAAACAAGGAGGTGGGTTCACTTTTCAGTGGGGGAAAAAAACTGAAATACTGCTTGTTCTACAGTGGGAAACTTCTCCCCACTTTGCAGAATTTCCCAAATCCCCAAGCAGGTTGTTAGGATGTGGGAAACTCTTGCTTCTTAGAATGAATCCTTTATTCTCTTCCCTCTTCCACCTCCAGGCCTGAGCAATACAGTTACAGCACAGCAAATATTGTGCAACTCTTTCCCGGGAATCCGTCAGATCCCCCTTCCTACGAAGGCTGGGGTGATGTTTTACCCTCTACAGAACATTCCTCATCGTGCTCCTTGGTTCAGAAGTTCTGCATTGTTCTGTGTCTACCCCTGGGTCCTGATACCCACCAGAATCCACTGAATGGGTTTTGGTTTGAGGAATTGGAGGTAGAAGGAAGGCAAATGAGACCAAAGAGTGAGCTAGTAGGCAGGGCACTGGCCTTACATACACTCAGGAGGCTGTATTTGCCCCTGAAAGACAACCCATCCTTTAGATAAATGACTTTGTCTGTTTTCTTGCTTTTTGTCTATCTTGTCTTTTTAAAGGCATATACTCTTCCAAATAGGAATGATCTCTTAGCACATTTTCATGGCATGTTGTCAGTAGCACACTGATGACAATTAAGGTCTCTAGTCACTATAGTATCGCAAGTAATAGCCTGCTTAGTCTCCCTGCTGCTAGGAATTGTGGATGCATTGCCATCCCTGAAAATATTATCTCCCTTCTTCCTCTTTTTCCAAGATCACTATGTGTCTGGGAAACGGAGTGGGGAGTGGGGATGGAGAAGGGTTGCTTTTTTTATGTTTTTCATTTTTACTTTCTTGCTTTGTAATATTTTCTTATTCTCTGAGGCAATGGAGACACTACATCGCAGTGACTGCCCTGGCCCTGCTGGAACATGTGCTTCTCTCTGAGCTTCAGCAATCCAGCCACAGAAGCCATGTAGGAGCACGTGTGTTGGCTAATGTGTAACTTGCTTCTTTCTGCTGTTGTTCTTTCTGAGGCTCAGCTCTTTTTCTGCAGGACTTCAGTGCTTTCATTTTCTTTTTTACTTTGAAATACAGGACCTCTTGAATCATTGCATCTAGCCTACTGCTATCACGAGTACAACAGCATTCACTCTTTCCTAAACCTGCCAAGTTCTGTCTTAAAACTGGTTACAATTATTCCTACTGGAATGCTGTTATAAGACCTGCATATTTCACACTTGTATTACTAGTTTGTCTGCGCTGGTGCAGCCAGGATAGCAAAAGGCCATACTGAAGATGCAGCATGTGACAGAAGGAAGTTTTTCTGATGGGCTTATTTCCCTACATTCCTGAAAGCCATAAAGTAAGTTAACAAAATATTCTGTAATTTTGCCAGCGTAGCCATATAAGGTGTAGATTTTTTTTCATGTTCTTAGCTGACATATTGCATGATCAAAGCTTTGTAGAATAGACTGTGCCTTATCTGCAGATAGCAGTTGTACCATTTTGCAACTGCGTTGTTTTTGGAAGCTGCTTCAAGGTATGGGTCAAGTCTGCAGGTGCAGGATGTACTTCAGGTCAGTTGTGGAAGGAAGGGGATAAGGGAGGAGAGAATTTAGGTCACTGGCAGGTGGAAAGAGAGGGAAATGTTTGAGTGCCTCAGGTCACCTGCAAGGACTGAGAAATGCCACACAAGGGGCTGGGGAAAGAACAGCAATTTGTTTCACTTGCAGGCGAAGTGGAGATGCTGTTTAGCCCCCCAAATCTTTTCTGCATTGCTATGCTGCTGGTATGGGCACATTGACCAAATGGGACTGGTAACAAGCTGGAGCTGTGCCCTTCGCTTGCCTCAGCTGTAGATTGCATTGCTGTCATAAGCAGATCTTTCTCAGTCCTCTGCCTTTTCTCTTGGTAAAAACATCACATCCAGTTTTTTTAGACTGTCTTAAATAATCCGACATGCCCCCACAGGAGGAGGACAGCACTTCACCAAAAAAGTTGCTAAATGAATTTAGTTATATTGATACTTCTTTATGTGAACAAAGCCCTAGTAGATGCTTAAGCTTAAAATTTTCTAGAAAACATGGACTGTGGCTTTTGGTATGTGTCTGATTTTTCTTGTTCCTTGAAGAAGCCTTTCAGAGCACATTGATTCAGGGAATGCGAAAGCAGGAAGTTGATCAACAACAGTTTTCTGACATCGATTTGCTGCCTCTTTAGATGACAGCTACTTTCACTGAGAGGCTTTCCTGCAGGAGCTCAAAAGCAGGTGCTAGGAATGGCACTCCTGCTTAGGCAAATGTCAAAACAAGAGAGTTTTCAAATTGTAGAACAAATTCAGGACGTGTAAAACTAGCAAAATTCAAAGAATGTTGAAAATCTGCCTGAATCCCCTTGTGTTAGGGAGGAGCTGCATTTCTCGTTCTGCTCTCCATTACCTGACTGAAAGTACTTTCCTTGCTTTTCACTATGTACCTGCTCTTTGCTCTCAGGTCATGAGGCCCCCCTGGTGACACATGATTACAAATATTTGCACTTGTTGTGCCAACATACATTGCATTCATTGCTAGGGACAGCTAAACTTGTGTCTGACTTTGAGGAGGCTGTATCTTCAAAAGCACCCACAAGAATGAACCCTGGACACAGAATGACAGCATATGCTGGTACCACAAGATGCTTTCAATCACCATAGGTGCTAGGGGTGCCCCCAAAATACGCAGAGGAATTTAACTGAATAATCTTTAAGGTGTGCAAAATAGGTGTGAAGTTCCAAAATTCCTCCCCCGTGCACCTGATTCCTCTGCCAGCCACAGCCAAATGTTTTGGAAGATGCAGAGCACCGACGTTCTTGTAGGAGAAAGGAAATAAGTCCTTGAGTCCTTTTATATGTTGGGAGACAATTGAGACTGTGAGACCCTGATGCTACAGGCATCTGTCTTCATACCTTGTGTTAACTACGTGAACATCCTCACCAACTTCAAAGGCTGAATCTGTGTAAAGCTAAGAATGCATGTCAGTGTCTCCAGGACTGGATGTAACTTTGGTTGTTCTAACAGTAAACTTAGAAAGACTAATCATGCTGTCTATATCGCAGATGAGATAAACTACACATCAACTTGTTTTAAGTCAGGATGAAAAGAACTTCAGGCAAACTTGGGCTTTTTTTCTTTTTTTTCTTCCAGTGCTGACTACTTGTCTTTAATTGGTTAATTCCCTTCAGTTCGATCCCTCTGTGAACTCAGGTCAGTAATGTGATTAATTAATATTACTTAGAAGGGTTTGAGACTTACTAATATTACTTAGAAGGGTGGAATGTGCTGTATGTTATGTGCTACTGCTACGAGTGATATTAGACACAGATGTATTCTGAGCAGATTAATGACAAATCATTGCCTTTTATTTAAACAGATAAATTGGTCACATGTCTTTGTGTCTCTGCCTATCCATCTAACCACTCTGATGTTCTCCAGAGTTTCTGCATGCTTCCAAAATATTTTAAAAGATAAGATTTTAATCCACTTTCTCAATAGTGGTCAGGATGTTCCCATCCCCCAAGGCATTAAAGTGAAGGTAGTGGTTATTTTTTAATTCACATCTCATTTGTCTACAATTCTTTGAATACTTGATTTTCTGTAAAATGTCATACATACTTTAATATGCATTTACAGCGAGATTCAACATGAAGTATGCACAAGGGATTGTGTATTTGTCACAGCTGTGGTAAAGTAGTAATGATACAATTGAGAACAGCCACACACATGGGCTGTGACAGTAATTTATCCTGGGTATTTGGAATGCTGGAGTATACTGGTTATCTGGATGCATGGCTTTTATTCCGGAATGATGCAAAATCAATTACAATTTCTGATGTATGTGCAGCTGTTTTCCCTTGAGAAAAAGATAATCCCATTGGGGCAAAAACTTAAAAAAAAAGCACTGAAAGAACAGGGAATTGACACTTGTGTTTGCAAGAATCTGAATAACTTCACAAGTAGAACAAGAATCAAAATCTTTAATGGTCTAATTGCAAAAAAAAGGAAATCCAAGAGGAAATCATTAGATATGACCGTCTTGCAAACAGGAATTAATAAAATGTAATCTTAGGCTACAACACATTTTAATTAACTTCATGCTCCTTTCTGATAAAAGCTAGTTTCTATAAATATTATCTGCATATACAGTACTGCGAAGGAAATTGTTATAATCTTGAATTCCAGTCGTGTTTCTCTGGGGCAATTTTTTTGCTATTTTTTATTTTTCCTTCCCAATAGAATGCAGTCTCCACACTGACCCCTGGTTATTAGATTATATTTTAGCCAAACTAGTTACTATGCCTAGCTAATGAGGAAAAATTACATTTAACTTCTAAATTGACTATTTAATAAAAAGAACGTAACGATAATTTGTATCCTTCTCTGACCATGAAGCTGCCATGAACCACTGACAGCTATATTTTTTGTTGGTACATAAGCATTGATGCATATAATATAAACTGTACCCTCTCTTGTGTCCCAAGATGCAGTAGAAGTCATGTATGAGGGAAATAAGAGCCATTGTAGAAACAGCCACCATTTACAGGTATGGGAGAGATGAACCAATGGGCAGAAAGGTGCCGGCTGTCAAAAGGTAAGGTTTTGCCTATCCTGACTTCTCATTTATTGTGCACAGCAAGATGTAGAAATAAAGTGTTTGGGCAACAGTTAGTTAACATGGGAAGAAGGATTACTTAATTCCACAATCTTTATTGTGCCTGCTGTTTCTCTTTTCGTACTAAAACCTGGTCTTACAAAGTCCTGGACTTCCTCTAAAATTAGTGGAACTATTCTTCGCCATCACTATTGTTATATCAGTTTTTATCATTAGCGATAATGCAACTATCATAGTGTAGCAAGAATGAAAAAAATTTAGAGTTTAAGAAAATTATAATTTTGGAAATCTAATTTTTTTTAAATAGACATTTAACTAGCTAAAAAGGCATATAGCATCTTTAACAGATACAATGGTAGTCAACAACGGGCAAGAAAATCACATCATCAAGCAGATAGCACATGGAAACATGAGATCATCTTGTTTGCCACTTCCGCTGATAGAACTCTGTTGTATGTCGTACACTTCCAGAAATCCTTATTTTGGAAAGCTGATCTTGCAAGAAGAAACATGGCCATGCAAGGAACACCAGTTGACTTCAATAGCATGCCAAGGTAGTAGAAATGGGCTAAAAGAGCTCAACTCTCCTGGTGTTCCAGCATTCTCGATGTTAGCGATAAAAGTGCTTGAACTCATAGGACATAGAGAAGAGATTTGGACCATGTCAGTAAGACAGCTATCATTTTTTAAAAATGAAGAAAAGTTGTTTCCAAGAGGAGCACTATTGCTACTCAGCAAATAAATAAACAAGATTAAGATGTTCTTTGAGTTGTGATACAGGATTGTCCCATATGGGGAAAATAAGGTTGAAATGGGGTGAAAATAAGAGAAGAGATGAAGTTACACGACTTTTCCTTTCTCTCTACACTTCAGAGTGGATTCAGCGGGAAGGAAGCACACTTAGCCTTTCAACTGGATAGGATGTTAACAGGGGCTTTCCTGGCTGGTGAAGTAATACACCCTTCAAATGCACATGTTGATGAGCTTCAGTGGCTTTTTTGAACCAGTAATCTACACTACTTCATTCATTGTAAATGGTATGATGTTTTCCACTTAGAGAATGCATTTCAGTCAGAGCTTTACAAACACTCATTAAGCCCCGAAACACTGCTCTGGAATAGATGAATAAATTATATGGGGAAGGTAATCATTAGAAACCGTGTTGTTTTGTCCAATGGTGTACAGTTTTCATGTAACCAAGGACTTAAGTGCAGCAAGTCCTTGACACCTATTTTCACTTTCCTATATGAATATTCATTTGGCTTAAGTTAACATTTCATCCCCACATCTTATCAGAATTAAAATTCATCCTCCTCTAATGGAAACTATGCTGTTTCACTACGACAGACAATGGTTGGCATCAAATAAAATTGTTCTTTGTTCCAAAACTATGGTTACAATCCAGTGTTTAATCAGATGCTGATAGCAAACACTCACAGTTTCCTTTACATCCATGTGACAATACAAAAGACAATTGATATGTGGCTACCATAAGATTCACTCTCGACATTCCAGCACATTTGGCTTTGTCAGTATACAGCTTGTCATTATATGTCGCCTTACTTGTGGTTCTTTCCCCTAGCGCAAAAGAATTGTCCCCTGAATTCTATTATAGACATATCTTAAACGCATATCTCTATATATCTTACACTTGGCTACTGCTACTTTTTGTTCTTAAAAATCCCTCTAGAATGTTAAAACCAAAAGAAAGGATGCTTCCAGGGACATATGGTGTGTTATTAAATGGTTTCTTCTAAAAATCCAGCCTGAATCTGATCCACTTTGTTAATCTCCAGATGTTTCTCATTATATTAGCATGAGCTTAAATGAAACAAGTTTAGTCAGGGTTCTCATGTTAAGAAGAAAATAGCCATAATGGTATAATTTTTGCTAATTTTCTCAGTGGAGCTAATATTTGAATGGCTGGAGTTGTAGGTGCACTTGATCCTGCCATCAGGTCTTACTACGTCGGAACTTAGATGTTCCCAGAGCCGAGGGTAAAAGCCTGCAATACCCTAACTCATAACTGCTTTATGAACTGTATGTACAATACCTGTTTATGTTCATCTTGATTCACAAGCAACAAAATAATCTTAGAAAAGTAAATATTCTCACAACAGCTACAACTGAAAATTGCAAAGCTGATTTCCCACGTCCTAAATTAATTCTCTTCCAGAGTTTACATTACAATATCATCACCAATACCATCAACTGTTTTTTCAGCACTCCAGAATGATGTAAAGCTGATAAAAGTGGAATTTTTAACATGATTTTTATCTGATTTGCAACAACAACCTCAAAAGCAGGGTTAATTGCAATAATGACCTTCGGTTGAGGCATTTCTTGGGGAATTCACCAGAAAGTGGAGAGAATGACATGAAGTGAAAATGCTAGCTTGTTATTAATCTCTGGAAATGCCTCAGGCCACCACTGCTACTACTACAGCAAAGCTGTACCCTCCACTCAGGAATTAGCACATTCCCTACAGATTTGCATATAATGGAAGTAGTTGTGATAGTTTCTCAAGAAAGTCTTTGTTTTCACCATGCCTTTGCCAAACCTGAGCCAGAAACATGTCATCTGAGGAGCCATTTATGTATTTAAGAAATGAGTACTGTTTTAGACTGTTGCCATGGGACAGCTATAGCAGGAAATGAGCAAAACACCCACATAATTATTGTTGACAGAATATAGTTCCAATTTTATCAAGTGTAACCCCTATGTGATATGTTGTTAAGGCAGCCATCAACATCTCAGTGAATGAAATACTGATTTGAGAAGTATGCAGTACCCAAAAGAAACATACAATTGTTATGCTCGAAAAACAGAACATGTGAAAGACATCTCCTTGACTGAGATGATATGGAAGTAATTATTGCTAAGTCTCTGAAGAACAATTAGAGTTGTTTTTTATTAAATTTTCACTTTATGATTAACTTTGAAACTAGATGAATTAATATGTAAATCCAGATTACAGTGATCTAATAGGATATTGAGAAAGATGATACTTTACAAAACAGTCTGTGGAAAAACTATACAGTGCTGAGAAAAAAAACCCATAAATTTATCATTTTGTAAACTGCCTTGCTTTTATTCTTATTTTTGTATTTAATCTGCTTAGCTAGTATTTAAATTAGATTTCAGAGGACTCTGTAATTAAGAAGTGGGATATAATTAATCATTTGTAGAAACCACATCCATTAGGTATCTAAATAATAAAAGTTATTTATAACAGTGTTTTATAACAACCTTAGAGAGTTTTAACCGTTAATCAGTAACAATGGAGAGATGTCAATGTATAAAACTGAATCAGGTATAACAATATTCCAGTTTGATAAGTGTTAGGATATAACTTATTGAAATACATAATTCTCTCTCCTTAATTGCATGGATACTTATTTCACTGATTAAAGGGAAATCTACTTCAGGTGGGTTTTACTGTGAATAGTAATAAATTTGTATGTATTTAAAAGATATATGGAATAGTCCTACTCTTTCAAGAAAGGAAGTCTCAAATAAGAAAGAATAATTTTTTGAAAGGTAATACTGCAGTAAATGAGGAAGGTTTCATTTTTTAAAATTTATATATAATAATGAAGTTCACGAGACATCTTTCTTGTGCAAATTGAGTCTGTATTGTTCACCTATTTCAACATGCATATTTTAAAACATGGGAATGGAAAGGTGTGACACTCGTATAAGTGCATTAAACTACTGAACAATGTTTTGCACCCTGGTGACCTTTTTGGTGGTAAAGTAAGCTGAGGCACCGAGTCTATTTTGGTCTATTTTGTGGAAATCCACCTAGAAGAGTGAAGAATATACGAGGGTAAAAAAAAAAAGGCATAAGTTCTTTAATACCTTGACTCAGTCGAGTCAGACTCAAGAGCTCTTCTTAAGAACTTCCAGAAGGCTCTTCTTTTCTTAATCTGTGTTTTAAGTTACCTATGCTATTTTGAATTATTAGAAATTGCTCTCCAGGCTAGTGCAACAGGCAGCTGGGTCGCAAGCATCTACGTGTGGTGTTACCGCTTCGGGATCTGAAGAGATGTCACAGCACCACACTGGGGAAAACATCCTCTCTCAAACCCTTGCTAACATCCCAAACTGCTCCCGGCACTCTCTGGGGATCTGCACGCCAGTAGCTCTCACAGAGCAGCCTGAGGTGGGGAGCTGCATTACAGGGGTTGGTTGTGTGTGCGCCCAGCAAGGCAGGGAGGCTCAGCTGTAATCCTCATCCCTGGGGCCGGCTCCCATGCTGGGCGCAATGGCCCTGTGAATCCACCTGTACGCCTGGGATTTGGGGATCGCAGGTGGAGGGCTGTACAGCCAGGCAATTATGCCAGCCTCAGCCCTGGGTGAAGACTTTGGGTGGTGCTGCCCTGAAGACCAATTTGTAACCCAAAAGTAATAGCCACACACCTCCATCCCATCCATCTTTTTGAGGAGTAACTATTTAGCCCTGTTATATCCGAGTTTGAACTGACTTGCAAACTGAGAGGCATTGGTTGTGCAGGTTTGTTGCAGGAAGGGAAGATTACTAAGAGAATAAAACAATAAAAAGAGAACAGTGGAAATTAATTTCACAGTCCACAAGGCTCCTGTGGCTGAACCTGTAACAGAAATGACAGCAGAACTGGGATAGTGGCAATTTTGCCTATCCTGGATTTCCAACGTCTAGATTTATTTTTTCTGGGAAAGAGACAATCTTTTCTTTCTAGTTTTGTTATGTGTGATTATTATATTTTCCTCCTTAAACCAGGCAAAAGAAAGTTTTATTTCTATCTCACCCTGTTTTGGGATGGGGGAGATACAATTAGGTGAAGATATGCAGGAGGATATTTATGGAACTCTGCAGTATTTGGGGATTGGGGAAAGGTAAGAGACATCTCTCAGATTCTTTTTTTTTTTTCATTTTTGTTTAAAGTATGCTTTTCTGTTACTATAGCTACTGGCTGTATTGTGCTCACATACAGATGCTTTATCGCATTGTCTTTAGAAACTGACTGATTGCTGTTACAAACCATCGAAGCCAGGAGTGGAAGGGATACAGATATCTAGCAGACTTCCAGCATAGGAAGAGGCAAAAACGGATGTGGAGGATTGGCAAGAAGGCACACTTGTTAAGGTTGTAACAGAAAGTGGGAAGAAACAGGAAAGAAGCAGGACATCGGACAACCTGCATTGAGGTATGTACACTTCATGTTACCAGAAAAATCAAGGAGCCTGGTTAACACTCTGTTATCTCCTCCTGCAGACAAGCAGATAAGCAAAATCTTAGATTCTCCTGCAAAGGAGTCTTTGAAAGAGGAACTGGGAGACCACAGTGGGGACAGATTGCTCTGCCTGGCATAAGCTTATTTAGGAAGAAAGCTGAGATCTCAGTGAGTTGTAACCCTGCTGAGAAAATAAAATCTCTGGAAAAACAGGGCAGAAGGTGGCAATATCGAATATTGTCTGGAGTTTTGTGTGGGGATTGTTATTCAGGGCACTCCGGGGTGCAGTTTTGGGTCTTGCAAAGCAAACAAGGAACAAACTTCAGGAGAAGTTTGGATAGTGAATTCAGGGGTCTAATTTCTTTAGAAAAAAAAATCGTCTTAGTGAAGATTACTGGGAATATGTGACATTCTGCTTGTCCTGGGTGTGGTATATTGTTGCAAAAAAAAAAAACAAAAAACCTCAAAAAACCAAAAACCAAATAGGGTAACAGTAGTTGCCAGAGGTGCTGGAAAAGGGTAATACAATGGGGCAAGGGCAATGGGCTATTACACAGGATGGTGGACTCAAAGCTGGAGAAAAAAGCTTAGACGGGAATACAGAAGTGAGGTATGTCATGTTGGGGAAAGGAGTAAAGTCCATAATCCATGAGGAAATCACATAGATTCAACAGTTTGATTTAAATTTTTACAGCTTTTAGTCTTAAAGATCAGAGATGTCCATCTTTTAATTTGTCCCATTTCTTACAAAAGGATTGCCTCTTCATACTCAGGTGCCTATGGCTATGGGATGACAATGAGATTATTTGTGTTCATAAATGTGGAACTGACTTCAAGTGTCTGCTTTAAAACAAACCAAATGTTGGTAGTCACAGGTACATAAACAGAGGCTTTCTCTGTGCTGCCAGGCCTACAGTATTCTTTACCAAAAAGGTAAGAGAAAGACCCTCAACTGTTCATTTTGAAAATCTTAGTTAAATTTCTGGAAATGATCCTGTAAGTGACTTTGGCACACAATTGTTTTTTCATATTTCTCCTTTCTACAAATAACTTGAACACTGTGCAGCCATTTAATTATTGCCATTTGTGTTTAGCATGATAAGACAAAATTATGACTATTTGTCAATGAGTTTAATTATTGATTACCAAATATATCTTAGTACAAGGATTCTAGGTGTTAGGTATGTAAACTATTGGGACTTTGTGAAATGCAAAAGAGAGAAAATGAAGAGAAGCAGCAATAGGGCTGTGTTAAATATAGTAATCATAAAAGCTTGTGTGACAGAAAATTGTAAATCGACATAGACATTAGGAAATGTATTCTTGCATTTTTGCTTTTGCGTGCTTTTCAGGGGACAATTAACTTGATTCCTGAAATATAAATCTTTTGGGCAACAGGATATTCAGGTGAGAGAGGTAATTGGATATATAAAGATATTAGCATCTAAATCAGTAGGATCAGTAGTAAATCAGTAGGCTATCTTTAAAAATGAAAGAGGTTTGTAAGGAAAATAAAACTGTTTTGAAGATACCTTCTGGACTCCACAAAAGGTACTTTCAGCATGAACGCACTTTAAAATACTGACAGTGGTTTGGATCCCCGCCCCCCTTTTAACTAAAGATAATTACCATTTTTCTTACTCCTAGGAGAGTTCAGCTTGTTTTGGAAGGAGAAGTTTGGATTTGTTATGCAGCAGGAGTGTTGCCTTCTCAATGTCATTTTCCCATCTGTCTTGCTCAGCAGTGTTATAGTCTCAGCTGATCCATGTGTGCAGTCATCAGTCAGATCATACTGCATAGTGACACAGTAAGCCTGAAAACTATTCTTGTACAACGTCTGCCATGCTCCATATCTTCCTCAAAGGAACTGTGGATACAATTTAAACTTGTTTATATTCATTTCAGTGGCCAGGAAAATGAATAATTCCTTTTTCCGTATTTGGAATTCCCTCAACAATAGATTTACTATTATTTAATCCTTCTTACTTTATGAGCTATATTTATCTTCTGGTACTCATAGAATCCTATTGCTTTGCACTAGTCCCATGGAAATTTAGGGAAATGTCTCAACCTATTGCAAGGGAAACAGGCTCTAAAAACCTTACTTTGTCTAAAATTTGCCATCGCTTTCCCTGCAGCATGAATTGCCCTGTGCACGATATGCAAAAGATGTTTCATTTAATGTCAGTGCTTATAAAAAGATAAACCACAACCTATTGGTGACAATACCTTTACTGTTTTATTCAAGATTTATTTTGCATTGCAAGCAATGTGGATTAATCCTGTCCTGGAGAGTACTTTGGCTGGAAACATGTGATATCTTGCAGATGGTTTGCCTAACTTTTGAATGTATCTTTTGACTCTTGCCACCCTTCCTTGTGTTTAGCTCTCCTGACTTTGTGGATTTTGTGCTTCAACTGAAAACATTCCAGATTAGGAATGAGCATGTGCTCTATATTTAACTCTGTATTTAGTCATGTCATCAGTAGTACCATTGTGCAAGTTGCTTATCTTTGTTAGCTACGTAAGGGATTGTCCTTCCTCTTCTTGTAAATAACAGAGATCTTTAAATTCAAATAGTTGCCACCTATTCTTTCTGTGAGCTAGCTAGCCAGTCAATAATGGTGCTCTTCAGTAGATATCAGGTGATGACAATTTTTGATGTCCACCTATTTCTAAAAATTTGAACATTTTGAATCAGCTTCTGTTTTCATAGAAATCTAGGCTAAAAGGAATCTTGTGAGATCGTCTGTTCATAGTTCCTGATCTGAGACAAAATAAGTATACTTAGAATCTCCCTTACAGTTTTGTCTGGAACAGCCTTTGGAAATTGGTGATGAAGGGAATACCATGACATTCCTACTTAGTCTGTTTTACTGCTAATTACATTTGGGAAAATGTCTACGTAGTATCTATCTTCAAACTTACCTTCACGTAAATCAAGCTGATTTCTACTTGCCCTGAAATGGATGGACAAGGAATAAATTTGATTGGTATGTATTAAAATAATTGGTATTTGGACTAGATGATCTAAACGGTCCCTTCCAACTCTAAAAAAATTCAGTGAAAAAAATCAACTATATTTTCACTTTGAACGAATACAATAATGATCTTTTTGTTATCTTGTTCGCTTTTCTTAGTCAGTAAAGTAATATTTCGTCTTTGTCTTGATATTTTTAATTTTTAATTCATCTTCTTCTTCTTGTAAACAATTTTTTGGACCTCAGACTTAAAAATAAACCTTTCTGCATGTTTGATCTATTACTTTATAGTGTTCCTTTATCCTACAGCATGACACTGGCTCTAGCTGTGCATGGCCATTTTTTGGTTTTCAGGTTATTGAAGAATCCTGTTGATGTCACTAATATTTTTATTTTGCACTGAGATACTGACATTAGGTAACCAATTACATATATTCTCTTTTTTTCTTTATAATTTCTTTTGAAGAGAAGCTACCCAAATTGTCCCAAGTGTCTGAAGTCTACTATTTTTGTGGGATCAAACTTGCAGCAATTGGGGACCTCAGCATGTCTCCTCAAGTTACTCAGGGACAAAGGATTCTATTATTCTTATTGTGCTATTTTTGGAATCATTAATACTGTTCTCTTGAGACGGCTTTTTCCCATGCTGTTTGAGAGTTCAACAATGAAAGTTGTTTTACCTAATTTGAACAAATACACCATAGCTATTCCTTAGTGAATTTCCTCCATCATCAGAAAAAATGTTGCAGTTTTGGAGAAGCAGAATCAGAAAATTTCCTGGAATGTGGATTTGCCTAATTTCTCCAAGATCTCTTTTATATTTCCCTTATTGTATGACTAACATATTCTTCTACCTATAAGAATCAGTGTTTTGATTTCTGGTCTCTTAAGCACTTTTACACTACTAAGTGGGAATCTCACTGCAAAATCTTGAAGAACAATTCTGTTGCACAACCTACATTTGAGTGCAATCAGAAAAAGAACTGGGCAAATTGCTCTGAAATTGTCTTGCAAATTAATCTATCTCACCATGAAACCTTTGTGACTTTAATTCTCAGTTGTTCTGAGCAGAGCTGGTAAATCATGCTAAAAGGCATATGACATATTTTGCATTATGGCTAATGAGCTTTCTTAACCAGAACTTAATAATTCAGGTTCGTTGCTCCTCAAATGCTCTCCCTCTGTCTGGCCTCGCACCTTTTATAGATTGTGCTTGTCCTTTAAAAACTTATGAAAAAGTCATAAATAGCAGGCTTTTCTATGCATTGTATCTCACTTCAGTTAAGTTTCCCAAAACAGCAGCAGCTTTTGACCTCTAAGACCATAAAATTCAATTATATTCAATTCTAAGAAAAATAGGGAATAGATCATTAGAGTACACAGCAGCCAGAAATCCAGCTGTGACTCTCTAACCTTCTAGACGCTGGATCTAACTGTGACTGATGGAAATGATAGGGTTTTTTTTTTGGTTGGAGATTCCTATATAGTGTCTCCGGTATTATTTCCCGATTCCTACTCCATGTTTTGTTGAAAAGTTGTAGCATATGAAGGGTTGAAAAAGTGCAGGGAAACATGCAGACCTGAATGGGGCAAGTGGTGGTGGTGTGTGTAATAAAACTGGAAAAAAAGGAAATGAGAAGATTTGGATGTTGGCACTGACAGGGTGAAGCTGGGTTGTAAAGGCAAAGGCTGAAAAGAAAGGGATGAGGTAGAAGGGATGATCACATTCAGTTGTTTGATTTTATTCTGGAAATAGGAAAGTGTAGATACAGAGTTTTGGCATACTTTAAAATATATCACTGTTCTCCCAAGGCAGAAGAAACTGCATCCAAAAAAGTACTCCCAAGGGATGCAGACAGAGCAAGTCACACTAGTAATGCATTCATATAAAGCTGCCAAATGTGGGTTCAAACTTGCAGTATTCAGGGACCTCAGCATGTCTCCTTGGATTACCCAGTTATCAACAAAGGGAGGGTCGAATCTCCTAGCTTTTATTAGACCTATAATCTTGCTGAATAGCATATTTCACTTCTTTTAACTGAGTTCCTGGTATTGTGGCCTGAAACTGCTAATTTAAGCCCAAATAGCTTCTTCCAGATAGTCCATCTAGAGAGCAATGAATGATACCTAATAGAAAATAAAAGTGGCTGAGATCAGCCAGGGAGCACTGGAACCAGAGCTTGAGCACCAGCTGTATGCAGAAAAAAAAAAAAGCAGAATCAGAGAATGGTTTAGGGACCCTGCAGGAGGTTGTACTAGATGACCACTGTCTCTGTTATTGCAAGAACTGAGGAGAATCAATGAAATAGGTGCTGGGTTCAAAACAAACAAAAGGAAGTGATTCTTCATACACAGTTCAGGTAAGATGACCAATAGGAACACTTTGCTACTGGCTGTTTCGGATGACAGAAGTTATGTGGGTTCTAGTCTGCACAGGTTCACAGAAGAGATCTATTAAGAGTTACATATGGAAACAACATCTTGCCCAAGAGCTCACCGCTTCTGAAGGCAAGCACTAAATGTAGATACTGGAGTTAAGGGAAGAAGCTAAGGAGTTGCACATGATTGTCTGGCTCTTGCACTGTTTCCTAGCACCTGCTCTATTTGAGGTGTGAGACAGAATACTAGGCTAAACAGACATTTAGTTTGACCCAGTACAGATGCTTTTAGGACCTGAAATCCACAACACAATAATGTTTATTCAATTAAGTTACTGTTCACTATGTGGAGAAGCCTATCTTGTCATGGTGGTCTAGTGGCCAAAGTACGCTGGAGTTATGTGCTAACTTCAATGAGTTCATGCAGCTGACCGAGCATGAAAGACTTGCTTCATAGCATCAAGGTAAATTAATCTCTCTAGCGCAAGAGTTTTTACTGTCTCTTCTGTACAGATCTAAACATGCAATGACACAAAGCAACTTGTATTTGATGTACTTTGTAATTGCATGAGAACTGACCTTACTGTGGGTTCTGTAATAACTCACATCTAATCACAATTTTACCAGAATGACTCAAAATTCTCAGGGTTTCAAAGAAAAGCAGCACAGAAGTTTTAGTTTTAGAAGTTTTAATCAAAATTCTGACTTAGGAGAAAGGGCTAGAAGAAAGTCTCTTCTGCTTTTGAATTGCGGATAAACTAAAATTCTGTGAGTTGTTGGAAGATGCCAATATTGAGGAAGCATTTTTGATGGTGTCAGGGAAATAATTCTATAGAAGTTAGCAATAGTTCTGCAGCTGTAAGACTCTGCTAGACTTTCACAAAACCCCCACCAAACTCTTGATTTCTAGCCCATGCTTTCTCATGTGCAACTGAAATCAAACTACTTTCCAACACTGATCCTGTAATGGGTCCCAAAGTAACGACCATTCTTGGTCTAGTATAGCGTCATCTTCTCCAACACTGGTCAAAAAAGGAGCCCCACACAATGCCATCATGAAGCACCATATCTGCATGCTGGCTGAAACTCCCGTGAAACAGATCAAAGTCCTCTCTCTTCCCATTGCTCCTGTTTTTCTTGCCTCCTACTTCCTTGTGATGATGTCTTTTGGTTATTTAGAAGAAGTATACATGTATTATTTTCTCCGTACTGCAGCACTCTCCCCTCTTACACCCTCCCTACTGCATGGTTGTCTCTCTCCCCCACACTCATGCCCTCAGTTGTTCTGTTTTTCTTTACTCACCTGTCCCCAGTCAAGCCCATCTACACTTCCCTACCCCTCTTTGCAGCCTGTCTTTCCCCTATTTAACACTCCTTCTATCCTGATATAGCAAACATCCAATTTCCTGGCTTTTAGATCCCTCTCTCTTCCCAGTATCAGAAGAGCAAAAAATCCAGAACCATGCTTGGCTCTACCACTGCTGTTCTTATTGAAAGGAGCAGATGCAGATTTCCTCACCATGAGCCTCCTTGGCTTTCTCAGTCCCCCTCTTCTGCTGCAATTATCACTACTGCCAAGGCACAAACTGGGACTGCTCACCCATCATGGCTCTGCTGGCTGGCATAGAGGACGAAGCGTCTCGCTCTGCTGTATGGCAGCCCAGCCACAGCACCCCCTCGCCTGTCCCATCCACTCTGTCCCTCAACCACATTCTCAGGTGACTGCAGCTCTGCCTGGAGCACTTGACTCTGTCCTTTGCACCAGCACCAGTAGAGATCTTAATGTCACAGGTCTGAGCTGGGAGCGAGTAATGTGGAACATAAATTCACCTAGCAGGCTGTCTCATGTTACCGCTCCCTCCTTTTCTAGGTCATTGATGAGTACAGGGATTGGCAACAGGTCCCTTGTGATACTGGTGACAGTTCTACTTTGTGAGCTGTTACTGACCCTCTGCTATCTTTCAACCTTGCAGTGATCGTCCTCTGTGCCCGAGGTTCAAAGTCCCTACGGCCTTTCCCTCCTCACCTTCCACCATTGGCAAGAGTATCCTGGGACACACTGGAAATCAAGTGCTATCACACCTGTACTTATCCCTGCTTTTGTCACGTCTTGGAGGGTAGCTTGGACTCCAGAACTGGGGCAGGAGACTCATCTGGCCTCTTCACTGGGCAAAGAGAGTCATTAAGGCAGTGCACCCTCCCTGTCAGACCCCGAGGTACGCTCCTTGCTTCCTAGGCGGCGTCCCCCGCGGTGTCCTGCGACTCGGGGGTGATGGCGGGGGAC
>KZ505641.1:293766-330403 GCA_002844005.1 Limosa lapponica baueri | reverse complement strand
CAGGTTTCCCCGCAGGCGGGCTCTTCGGTTTTTGTTGGTTTTCCTTTTTCTCCCCCCTCTCTCTTTCTGGTATTTGAAGTGCGGTTTGTGGCAGGTGGAGCGTTGCGTTGCTGAGTGCCGGTCATGGTTGAAGGTGGATGGTTGTTGGTTGGGTGTTTTTTTTTGTTTTGGTTTGTTTTGGTTTTTTTTCTCAATTTTAAATAGCTTGCGGCTGTGGATGCAGCACAGGGAAGTTTTGCAAGCTAAAGGCTGTCAGTGTTTCTTCTTAGAGACGGGGCTGCAGATGAAATTGCCTGGCCTGGGCTGGTGGTAGCTGTTGTATCTTTTATGTAATACATCTTATTCAGAGAACAGCTAAAAACTTGAAATGTGCTGCCTGTTAAGGCTCTTTTGTTCTATGAAACACAAGCATGTTCCAGTAAAATAGAATAGTTAAGAGAATTTTCAAATGTTATGTTTATAAGGCTTTTACAAATGTAAACACTGATGTGAATGTAGAGATTTAACCATATCAGTAAAACTCTGGTACACCCTGGATATAGAGTTGTGTGTCACTTACGATGTCTTTGCATTTTCCTTTGGAAATCTGAATGTGTGACAAATTCAATGAAACTAACAGAAAAGGATTGGAAAACACTCAGACTACCTTATTGCTTCAGTGCTGGACTGGAATGGTTAACCCAGGTCATTAAGTATGGTCTCCTATAACTGCTGACAACTGTGTCACAGATATCTAGTTTTGAAATGCCTGCAGAGCGTACCCCAAAACCGTTGACGAGGCTTGAGGTTTTTAGTAAAGATCAGACTTCAGAATGGTACTTGGCCAGGTGAAGGAGGGATTGCCTGAAGGCATTAGAAATACCTCACATGGTAGGATGTTTGCTAAATAAAATTCCAAATGATCTAAAGTGTCCTTTTTTCCCTACCAAGGAGAAGAAAAGCCCATCAGTCCCTGTTTGGCTGAGCCAGAGAATTCCTTACAGTGGTGGACTGGGCAGTTAGTTTAGCTCTCAACTCTTGAACAGGATTTAGTAGCAAGGCATTGGAGAGCAGCTGAATGCCGCTTATAGCAGCCACCCTTTCACTAATGCCAGTGTGTTGAAAGAAAGGAATAAAAGTTCTTCTGGCAACTGGTGGAACTCTAAAATGTAACTGTAGAGTCTGTAAATGTAAGATAAACAGATCATTTACACAGAAACATCAACACAAACTTACTTCTTCTTAGTAGGAATACAGTTTTTTTTTTTTTTGTCTGTCCTTTCCAGAAGCTTACTGGTGCAATTTTAGAACAGCTTAGGTTCCTTTTCCTAGCTGATTGTTTTGGAACACCGTTCTTCTGTCTTGTTTGTCAGGCAATTACAAAACTTTTAATTTCTGATCTCTTAAATTATAGTTGTGTGTAGTTTGTTGTCATAACTTGTGCTAATAGCATTCTTTATCTCGAACTGGAATTACTGCAGGAAATTAAATACGCAATGGAGTGTGTGTTTTACAGAGCAGTTGGATAAACTCAACCACCTTTAGCCAAGCAAAGTTTTGTGAGGAGCAACAGCAAGCAATTTTTTTGACATAAATCTGTTCAGCTGTACTGCTTCCCACCACAGATTCACCTGATATAATATCCTCTTCAACAGTGATACTTTCTGCAGCGTTGCTCTGGCCTCTCTCTTTTCAGCTTAGAGGCTTTTTGAACCAAGTAGAATTTCTCAGTTTTTCTTCCATGAACATACTGAGCTCCCCTTGTGCTCATGTAAACATCAGCATCTTTAGACGAGGATTTCCATACCTCACTGCTCTGTGCATTCCTCCTATGTTGCTTCAACGGGGTGAGTTCTCAGTTTACAGAAAAGGTTACTGGTCCCTAAACGCATGATTTCACGTCGTACTACTAAATTCCATTTTCTGGCATTCCAGCTCACAGAAGCCATGAGCTCTTCTCTATAACTGCCTAGTCCTCTTTGTAGTGGTGATAATTTCCACAGAAATTTCTTGAGCACATTCTCACTCCTTAGCTACTAAGTTATTGAAGGGTGTCAGGATGAATGCTATGAGTAACCCCTCTTGCTTGTGATAATTTCCGCTTTTAATACAATCTACTGTAGTTTTTCATCTTTGGTCAATTTATTTTGTTTGTCTTATTTCTATTATTATTTCTGTAATGAAATTAAAATATTACTAAGGATTATTTCTATTTTAAATAATTTCATGTGGTGGATGGTATCAAGCATTTTATTTAAATGTGTATTTACTAACTCCACTTACATAAGTAATTTCTGGTAGAGCAGTAATCAAAATTTTAGATAAAATATTGGATGTGAGCTGTCTTTGACTTAAAAAAAAAATTCATCTGTTGTTCATTTACTTCCATGTCTTTATTACTCCCTTCAATATTATGGACAACCTAGAAACATGATATATTAAAACAAAGCTTCGTAAGCTGGTCAAGCTTAATATCAAAACCAGGTAAGCTTTTCTCCCCTTTCCACATACCATGAGTTTGAAAATTTCCAGAACTCCGCTTCTGATGGATAGAAACTTTCCAAATTCACATGCTCTGTTTTATAATGTATTTTTGTGTGTGTGTGTGTGTCAGTGCTGTTCTGTAGTTTTAGGGTGACTATTTTGCCTTTGTTTATTTACTTGAGATGTTTGTATGAAATCAGATCGCCTCTTAGTCTTGTTTTGCTCAACTAAATAAGACGGGTTCTTTGTCCAGCCCTTTAAAAAGGGTTTTCCATGTGTTTGATTATCCTGTAGTTCTTTGCACCTCTTGCAATATGAAGTCATCTTTGTTGTGTGTGACTGAACAGAATTGTACGCTGGAATGAGCTTTTGTGAGACTCTCAAAACAACAAAAGCGCTTTCTTGGCTCTCAAAATTTCTCAGGTTTCTGCATTTTAGCTTGTTTGCCTGTTTGGGGAAGACACCCACAGTGACAGCACATGCAAGTGCTGTGAATTGCCTGATACATCCAGATCTTTCTTTTCTTTACTGATTTAAGACTCTAATTTATACTAGGAAGCCATGTATGAAGCTGCATTCCAGTTCTTCCCATTTATGTGCATCAATGTCTACCTGAATGATTTTCTCTGTTCTGATTATTCTTCAGGTTTTCTTGATAGTGGCAAACCCTATTAGCTTAGTCCTGCCTTTTATCCTAAAATCACTAAATTAAAACATTAAATAAATGATGCATAAACTGATTTTTCTAGATCTCTGTTTGGTAATTTTGGTAAAATCTTGTTGTTTCTTTTGTGGCTTATTTGCAACTTAAATAGTTTGTCCGAAGGAGAAAATGGGATAACTTTTTATACGATTATATGTCTTTCCATATAATAGCCTCAGCATCTTTATTACTCTTAATCAAATAAAGACATGGTGTAATCAGCCATACTCAATATAGATACCAGTTTTGAAAGTTTGCAATTTGGTCACCATTGCTTGTGAACTGTTAGATGTTTTTTATCAATGTGACTTATTTCCTCTTTTCTTTGAGCGACATAAATATGTAAAAACAGCAATTTAACTTTTTTTTTTTTAAACCAAAAAACTTGAGTGTTCAATTTGCTTCATATGCCAACCTTCAATCTATTTTAGGAGGAATATTGAGTTAGGTGTGATCATAGGACTGGATGTTTCTTTGTCTAAAAGTATCATGGATATTGCGGTTTCTGACTGTGAGTGCCAAGGATAGCTTGCACTACTCCTTTCCATCTTTTTTTGTTTGTTTGTTTTCTCTGCTGATGCTTTTGAAGTATATTGTGTTTGTTGGGCAACTGCTTTGTGTTAGAGTTACTGCAGAAAGGATTTTGCTGCTGAGCTTATGTGGAAATGAATGAGGACTTAACAATGCTTGCTCTGGTTTGTTTCTGGTAGCTGGGTTGCTGATGTGCAGTGGTAAGTGTGGTTGACAGACCCTCTTTTTGGGGAAGGAAACATGACATGCAGGGAAGATAGTGACTGATGGAAAAACAGTGTGTGCATGCATTATGGTTCAGGCTTTTGTTTCTATTGCTTAATATCTTTTTCTGATCATCAAAAAGACATAGGGAAGTTGGAAAGCTTTTAAAGTCTGGAATGCTTTTTTTGTTACCTACTTATAGCTTTGAAATATTGAGATGAGTATTTGTGTGAAAGGATCCATTCTTCCAGTATCAGATACTTTAATACACACCAGCTAGGTATGTTAAAACAAGTGTACTGTTGCTATAGAAGTTGTTTTAAAATGGTGCAATAATATTGCACATCTCAAAGGAATACATATAATTCCAATTGTAGTGTAAAATTGAGAACAAAAAAGTGGAAATCAGCACTTAAATATCTGAAGTTAAGCCTTTGTCCGTTTATTTCTGAAATCAGTTTTTAGTCCAAGTTGGCCTCTTCTTCTTCTACATGAAACAAAACTTGTAATGAAGTAGCCACTGTTCATAGCAGTAGTCTGTAACTGTTTGTTACTCTTTAATTCTTTTATTTAGCTTTTACTGTATGTAGGAAATACGCATGGTATGTGTTTCAAGTATTTGGAAATAGTAAATGAGCAAAGAACACAGAAGTTGGTGAACACCAAATTGAAGACTGCCTTTAACTTTGATTCTGTTGTGCCAAATGCATATGTTCAGATACCATGTCACTGAAAGGCATATAAGAGCTCAGATTCACCCGGTGTGGGCTGTAGACGATACCCAATTAATGATTATTTAATCACAGAAGCCTAAAGGAGAAGAGACCATCTGGATTACTGAGTTCAGTCCTTTTGATTATCTGAGAAGATTGTTTTATAATCTCATTAATAAATTTAATCAACAGGTTTCTTCTGCCCTGCAGAAATTCCTGTCTTCTCTGCTCCTAGTAGCATGTTGAAGACTGTTTCTTTTTAGTGGCTGTTTAGGTGGGCTAAAGCACTACTTACTGTATGTGTTTCATGGCCTGCTGTAAATACAAATCATTATTTTTTTTTTCTAGCTGTGTTTTCCATGGCGGTTATTGCTGTAGAAGCAAAAGATATTGGAGCACTTAACTACTGTAAGGAGTAGTGATGTTCCTCATAATGACATCTTCAATATAGATTATGTCCTTTATGGTTAGATAAACCATGTCCTGTGCTTAGATAAAAGGTCTCAATTAGTGTATAAGTAAGTATGTAAACCGATATGAAATCCACCTGTGAGGAGTTGGCCTATGAAGTACTTCCCTCTGTCATTGCAGTTTGAGTTGGGTGGAGTTCCTGAAGTGAAATAAAAATTATGTTGCTGGAACCCCATGAGAATGTCACCAACCAAAAGTGAAGATGTTTACACCATCACTATCAAATTTGAGGATAGTCTCTGGCAAAATGAAAGGCCTTTGTGTGCTGTGAAATGTCATGGAGAAACTTTTAGGGAAAAAAACCTGGACTGGTTCCACAGCAATGGGTGAAGTTCTGGTTTGGGTAAATCTTGAGAGGCATCATATGCAGCAATCTGTAGGTTATGACTGGTTAGTAGAATTCAATCAGGAGTTGCCCTTGAGGGGATTAGACTTCGTTGATGTAATTTTTATGGGTGAAATAACGGATATAAAATTGAGAAATGGAAGAAAAATGCTAGAACTGGCTTTTGTGTTGAAATACAAGGGTAGTGAAGCTGTCCCATCCTGTAGTTCTGCAGAAGTGATAGACGGTCTTGAGCGGCCTCTGCTGGTTCACTGGCAGGAAATTAGGCAGCAAGAGAAAAGCTGCCAGGATAGGGGTCGATCTGTGTTGGTGCTTTTTATTATTAGTTTTTGACTTCTTGTAAGAAAATATTCCATTTGGACAATGGGAAAGAAGGACTATATACAGTAAAAGTAAATAGTATTGCTTGTACGAGTTTCTTTGTATCTCTCCTCTTGTCCTTTGTTCTCCAGCTCTGGGCTTGATGAGACAGCCTGTTTAATAAATTTTGTTGTCCTGGATTGTGAACAGAATTGAGCTGGGAATATTGGACCTGCTGGGTAGATACAGTAGCTATGTTTCATTCAAGTTGGGGAAACAATGAAGTGTCCTTTTTTTTGATGACATTTAAAATGAGAGATCACTCATTAAAGAGTGAAATAAATGCTGATAGATTTCTACTCAGGCAGAGATTGCTGATGATTGCAGACAGCAAAAGAAATACTTTATAGTTTAGGTCCCAGAAAGTGGGAAAAGGGTACTTTCATGCTGCCTGAATTGCAGAGTGTCCTCTGGAAGAGCAATCCTGGAACGGTGCATAAGGCAAAGGCCATGTGTGGTTTGATTCAGCGATGTATATGAATGAGGAGGAGCATAGTATGCATTCCTTGGGAGGAGGAGGAGTGTATGAGGGGAGGTGCTGGTTTTCGTTTGTTTTTAAAAGCAAGGCTGCACTAAAAAGTACTTAGCTTGGTTTGTCAATCCTTGTTTGCCTTTCTTCCAAAATACACACATGTTGGAAAACTGGATTTTGAGTACCTGAGGAGGCCAGCAGGGATAACATATACTTAAGGCATAGTTTCCCATTAACTTGAGACGTTGTTTTGGGTGTTCAACACTTGTGAAAATCAAAATTTTCTGCAAAACAGAGGGACGTTCTTTTGTTCTGTTTGGAGTTCTACAACTTATTTGTGGTGTAGCTCAGAAACAAGGATACAAATTGGTTCTCCAGAGCTGCCAGCATCCACATTTTGTTCAGTAGACATTCTAGCTTCATTAACATGAATCTGTCAGAAAAAACTTCATTCATTCATCCTCTTTCCTGAAGTAGTGTCCTCTTCTGCATTCATTGAATCTGTGTGCAGGTGAACTTGTGTGTATGTTTTAGGAAGCTGCATATTGCAGTGAGAGTTTCAGTATTTCTGAAAGTCTGTGTAAAATGTAAAAATTAAAAACAAATACAGTTGTACCAGGTAGGTATTGCTATAGTCTTAAAAATAATCTTGTGTTACATTTCAGACTGCTTTTAGAAGTGTACAATATGTCTACCACATCATATGAAGAAATAGATAACATATTCAATCCTTTAAATTTTGTTTTGTTATCTATTATCTACCAGAAAAGAGAGAATCTCAGATATTTGGGAGAGCAGAATCTTGATATTAATACTACATGTTTTGTTGAAGAAGATTGCTTCTTCAATCTATCCGTAGCCTTTAAACTCTCTAGCAACTGGACCTAGTTAAAAGGATTACCTGTCTGCAGGCAAATGTATCATGCAAGGTGTTTTTGTATTTTATAATGGAGGAAACAAAAAAGTACCTTTTCTAGGCAAGTTTAAGTACTCGCAGTGCTAAACAATCTTAGCAAGTGCTTTGGTGAAGAGAGAAATGCATGTTGTGAAGTACGTGGGTGCAGGTTTTTTTCCTGGGTTCTATGCCCTGCATTGTTCCATCATTCCGTTTTCTGCAGATGGATTATACTAAAATGAGTTTCCATCTCACTACTGATCAAAGTTTGCCTTCATCTCAAATATTTACATTCCATTGGTACAAAGTAAGTGTACTGTTTCAGTGTTGTGGTGCTGCATCCCTGCAAAGACCAACTTGAATAATGTGGTGTCACATTTACTTAATATCACATCCGATTCTATCCGGTGTGACTGTACAGTCTAATTTACTGTTAAATCTAATTTGTTTTTTCTTTGCCTCCTAGATGTGCTTTTTAAAAAATGTTTTTTTTATGACCTCGGTTTGGATAATGGTAAAGGATGGGGCTAAAACCACATTTTATTTGTAGTTTAATTGTCTCTTCCTGCAGCATTATTAGACAGTTTTACAAGGTCTGCTCTGAGATACTGTCCTTAGAAGCAGAACTTTTAATATATAAACAGATTTGTAATTAAAGATGTTAAAATCCAAGAAGAATCTGGTTAAGCGCCCAACCCTTTTCTTTTTGATTGCCTGCCACGTAGTACTTGGCAAGAACGTCACTGACTTGTCTAGACAGGTACAAAAGCTTGTTACCAATACATAGTAGGTATGTGCTTTTCTGCCTGAAGTTTTCTGTTTAAAACCTTGTTTTCCTTGTTCCTTATCTGTATCTTTAAAGATTTTATCTTTAGTTTCATAAAAAGTACAACCAAAACCACCAAAACTTTAAAAATGACACTTGGATACACTGCTGAAACAAAGCATTTGAGTAATACTGGATTTTATTTACAATGTTTTGTCAAGCGAGGACTTCTGTTTTATTTTTATTTACCTTCTAGAGGCCAAATATCCTGAACTAAGAGCAGAGTATTGAGCTTTTCAAAAACACATGTTGATTCTGCAACATGCTGGTCATTTTTTCCAGGAGTTCTGTAAAGAGTGTGATTGTCAAATATGACTGAGCAGAAAAGCTGCTGTTAATTTTCTACTTTATTTAATCTGAAAAAATGTAACGTTACTTGCTTTTTGCAAGGTGCATATTTGCTTCAAAATGTCAGTTTCACAGTCATCTTCAAACTAGCAAAAGGTTTGAGCAGCAGCTTTCACTTTCACCTTGTTTCTTTGCTTTTTGCATTTATTTCTCTGTCTCTTTTCTAGGCGGAAGAACGACTCATTTTGATTAACTTAGGATATTGGTATTAATACAGTGGAGAGCAATGAAAGAAGAGAGGCACTGTTTATCAAGCAGTGTAAATCAGAGTGTAAAAGGCAAATGTAATTTTTTTTTTAAATAGGTGTCTTTTTTAGCGAATTTTTAGGTGTTTTAAATGTGTGCTCTGCAGATTAATCTCTAAGTGCTTGAGTTCAATGCCTGCCTTGGATCAAAGGGAAAGAAATAGGGTTTATCCTAATACCTAAAATAATAAATCTGTTTAAGCAGAATGTTTAAACACATCTGCAGACAGAACTATGCTAGTGGGTATGATTCACTATATGTAATTTTCACTGGTTGGTAAAGCAGCATTAGCAATGTTTTCCTTATATTTTTCTGAAGATCAGGATTTATAACATTAGCTGTTTGTATGGTTAGATAAGACTGACAAAATCTGGATGTGGACAGTTGTTCCACAGATGACACGACGGTTCAAAATCATGTTGAATTGCTTGGACTAAATTAAAATTAAATTAATAAAAGGTAGCTGCAAAATGTTGAAAACCGTTTTTCTTACATGACATCAAACACTTGATATTTATTGTTACCATCTCAGGATATCAGCCCTCATTTTTTTATTTTTTATTCTAAGAGAGTAATTTGTGAACCTGACATTTTTTTTTAATGTGAAGTTGTTGTTTGCTTTCCAGTTAAGAGAATGATGTTATCAAGTGGCTTGAGAAAATGTTTTTATTTCCTTCCTTGCAAATCATAGATAGATGCTGTTCTTTAAATGCTACTTTTGTGCTTTACTTTTTTTTAGCACGGAAGTACCTGGATACCTGAAACTATTTCAGGTATCAGTAAGATTTATTCCTTCAACACTGTGCATGTTATTACTCCCAGTATTAAATGTTAAGTAGCCTGATTTCTTTCCTTTTGCTTTTCTAGTTAGCTGTGTAGTGAGTTGCAGTTTGAGCTCATTTATATTAGGAAAAAAAAGTATGACTTATTTATGACTTATTATGACTTATTTTTACCTGTCTCATGCAAAATCAAATACTTTTAATAAAGAGATTACAGGAATCAAGTCAGGCTTTGATATACTCATTTAATGGTGTATTTAGTCCTTTCAATTGAAATGTGAAGTGATAAATCTTTACTTCATCAAGATGTTAGTATCAGTGTAACAGATACTCTTCAGTGTCACTGGCTGGCTTTTCTCACTGCTAACTTGTTTGAGAATGTGGACAGCTAAATCTCCAGATGAAGAGTCTTTCTTGAGAGTTGCATTTCCGTGCCTTTGGAGAGTATTGAATTGTCTAAGGAAATACTAAAACAACAGAAGAAGGAAAATTGAAATTACTGAGGTGTATGACAATGTCATCTGACAAATAAAACAGCACTTGCTTCTGTGACTTTCAGTGTATTTCCATCTGTGGCATGTGATTGCTGGGCATTCAGTATGTGATTATTGGGCATGAAATTCTGGTTTTGCTAATGCATTTTTATTGCAGTTGAAGGATTAAAAAGCCAACACAGGTAGAAACATAAATTGCAGTTTTTCCTGAAGTAAACATTACTAACCCAGAACATCCAGTGTCAAGGTTAAAGATAAGATAGGAAAATACATGATTAAGGCATTCAGACATAATACCCAGTATTTGCTACGCAGGAACTGTTGTATTGATGCAGAAGCCCTTGCTTAGAGATTCCCTCTCCCTTACTGAGCAATTTGAAATGCTGCAACAATATTACTGTTTTTGCCAAGTGATCCAGAGAATTTCAGTAGAAATGTCTTCAAGTTTTGTATAAGATTTGTATAGCCCTTGTACTTGATCAATTTCTGAACTGCAAGGAGCAGTCACTCCTGTATACTGATTACAGTAAGGAGTCATAGAATCGTTTAGGTTGGAAAAGACCCTTAAGGTTACCGATTCCAACCATAAACCTAACACTGCCAAGTCCACCACCAAACCATGTCCCTAAGTGCCACATCTACACATCTTTTAAATACCTCTAGGGATGGTGACTCAACCACTTCCCTGGGCAGCCTGTTCCAATGCTTGATAACCCTTTCAGTAAAGAAATTTTTCCTAATATCCAATCTAAATCTCCCCTGGTACAACTTGACGTCCTTTCCTCTTGTCCTATCATTTTGTTACTTGGGAAAAGAGACCGACCCCTACCTCGTCACAACTTCCTTTCAGGTAGTTGTAGAGAGCAATAAGGTCTCCTCTCAGCCTCCTTTTCTCCAGGCTAAACAACCCCAGTTCCCTCAGCCTCTCCTCATGAGACTTGTGCGCTAGAGCCTTCATCAGGTTCATTGCTGTTCTTTGAACACAGAAGATCTCAGCTGTGACTTTCCCTTGGGAAGGCTGCAGAGTCAGACAGTAGCTGAACTGCAGAGGAAGTGTCTGAAATGGGGGTTCCCAGGGAGCTCTGCTGTGCTCTCCACACACCAGTGCTGCACACCAGTCAGAAGTGGGGGGCCACGGGGCAGGGTGTGTTACGTGCCAGGCCCAGCAGCTAGTCTGTGGGTGGCTGGCCACTCCTACTGGTCAGGCAGAATCTGCTGTCATGGTTCCAGTTCCAAAAATAACAGTAAAAAACATGCCCCAAACATTGGAAGCTTGTGAAAACACTGTTTGAACTGAGTTTGCCTAAATAAGACAATCAAGGTTAGCAGGAAAGATAGGAAGTAATTTTGGAAATATATATATGTAATAAATTGAAAGCCTTTTAACTTGGATTTCCAGATGTGTCTGTATGTTCACAAATTAGGAAAGAGACGAAGCATTTTGAACAGTCAGCAGTGGGGAACTGAAAAGGCCAGAAGCGGTGTTTGTGTTGGATACTAAGGACTATTTCAAATACAGTTTTTGGGGGATTTAAAATAGCCCCCCAAATCTATGTCCTCTTTCTGCAACTTTTGCATCATCAGCGTGGCTTATAAGGAAGCTCACGGATTTTTATTTTTCCCATTGATCAGATGCAATGGTCAGCTGCCTGAAATGCTTGTCCTTTCACTGGTCAAACCTGTGGCTCTGGTAGTAGAGGGGCAGCTGGGTGCTGAGGTGCTTGGAAAGCTGCAGAAAAGGACAAACAAGCAAGGCTGAAGAAGTGAACGATGGAGCTGTATATATCAGCCGTCTCTGGAGAGAGTAAGCTCTTGAGTGAGCAGTGGACAGGATGTAAAACTTAGTGATGTGGGAGGCTTGGAAAGCATTCGTTTAAACTAGTTGCAAATAAACTATTACGTAATACTGATAAACAAGATGGGCTAAAGAGAGAAAATGAGGAAAATTGAAGCTTCTGTTTATGAATAATGTGACTTTTCTTACCAGAAAAGTAGCAGTCGGAGAGAAGGGAGCTACAGGAGTTCAATATTTTACAGCTCATCTTCCTCAATGGATCTAATAGTTAGCAATTTGAGGGGTGTCTCTGATTACCAGCGTGGTGTTCCTATGTCACTGTGGGAGGCAGACATCAGAAGCTCAAGTAAACTGTGGTTTGTGGAAGTCAGATTGTGTTGGCTGAAACCTGAAAAAGAGGTAGCTATAGATTGTGTTTTTAAGTAATGTTAGTAGTAAGACTACAAGAATTTTTGAATTACTGATGTACAGAACAGAATTTTGTTTGTGTAGGGAGATGAGAAGACATGTAAATTTATGTTTACGTTGTCATAGAGCTATTTCCAGAGTGGTTTCTATAACTATAATGAGGTACATTGTAAATAAGGCTGTTACTTTGTTTCTTTTTGGTACGGAATAGATAAAAAAGTGATTTTTTTATGGGTAATAGCCTGTTAGTGATTATTATGTTTGTTTCCTTTAGAAAGAAAATTTCAGATGGCTTATTTCTGATGAATTTTTAAGATTTCTATTATTAGAAGCACAATAAGAAATCCTATAATGAGTTGAATAAACTGTGACAATTCCAAATGAGCTAATGCAGATGGAGTCAGTTTAAGAATTAATAAAGTTCAGCATCAACAATTTTTGTTTTCCCTAGAATGTTAATGACAAATTAACTTTTTGTTCCTTTCATCTCATCTTTCAGGAATTTTGTTAATGATAGTGAACATGTTTTCTACCTGTTATTGGGTCTGTATAATGGTTTTGGTTGAAACTGAATTAGAGAAATGTTGAGAATGCTGTTCTGGGTGAATTTCAGCATTCGTAAAAGATGTCGATGAAAATATAAAATAAATTGAGCATGATTATATGTTTGATTGATTTAACAAAGTTCGTAAGTATTCTGTCACAAGTTTTCTTGGCTCTACAGTAGTACAGAAATCTGAGAGATTGTTGACCTCTGTAAATATATTAAAAATTCTATTGTATTATTCATTTTTATGTTTTATTTGGCTCAGCAGCTTCCATGCCAATTAACTTGACATTCCATTTATTTTGGCTACTGAAGTTTGTAGGGAAAATGCTAAATTGCAGTGAAAGACTTCTGAACCAGGCAGGTGAATAGAAATACAAAGAAGGTATAAATTCAGAGTGCTATCATCTGTGAAGAGTGCCAGTGTGAAGAATTAGAGTGGAGTAGTAGTGTTAGGAAAGCCCCAATTTTCAGCTGATTTGAAGATCGTGTGCTTGTTTACAACTCAGTTGTGTTGTGGCTTTCTTTAGGTTGAGCTCTAGTTCAAAAGCTATGAAAAATGTTTAGGAGACATCTAAACCTGCCATGTTCCACAGGCAGTGGAAGCGGGGAGAGGTATCCTGGGAAGAGTGCTGCCCAGTTGTGTAGGGATGGGGTCAGGAAGGCCAAGGTGCAGCTGGAGCTGAGGCTGGCAGGGGATGCAAAGAATAATAATAAGGGCTTCTAGAGGTATGTCAGACAGAAAAGGAAGGTCAAAGAAAGCATATCCTCCCTAATGAGCGAGACTGACAAACTGGTAACAATGGACAAGGAGAAGGCTGAGATACTCAAGAACTTTTTTGCCTCAGTCTTCACTGGCAACCTGTCTCCCCACACCTGTGGAGTGGATGGACTGCAAGGCAGGGACTGGGGGAGCAAAGTGCCTCCCACTGTAAGAGAAGATGAGGTTTGTGACCCCCTGAGGAACGTGGACATACATAAGTCTATGGGAGCTGACAAGATGCATCCCAGATTCCTGAGGGAATTGGCTGATGTAGTTGCCAAGCACTCTCCATTCTATTTGAAAAGTCATGGCAGTCAGGTGAAGGCCCTGGTGACTGGAAAAAGGGAAACATTACACCCATTTTTAAAGAAGGGTACAAAGGGGGATCCTGGGATCTACTGACCTGCTAGCCTCACCTCTGTGCCTGAGAAGATCATGGAACAGATCCTCCTTGTAACTATGCTAAGGCACATGGAGGACAGCGAGGTGATTTGAGACAGCCAGTATGGCTTCACCAAGGGCTAGTCCTGCCTCAGCAACCTAGTGGCCTTCTATGGTGGTGTGACTACATCAGTGGACAAGGGAAGAGCTATGGGTGTCATCTCTCTGGACTTCTGTGAGGCCTTTGACATGGTTACCCACAACATCCTTTTCTCTATGTTAGAGAGATATGAATTTGATGGCTGGACTCTTTGGTAGATGATGGCTTGGTTGGAGGTTGCATCCAGAGGGCAGTAGTCAACAGCTCGATGTCCACATGGAGATCGGTGATGACTGGCATCCCTCAGGGCTCCGTATTGGGACCAGTACGGTTTAATATCTTCATCAATGACATAGACAGTGGGATCAAGTGCACCCTCAACAAGTTTGTCAATGATACCAAGCTGAGTGGTGTGGTTGACGTGCCTGAGGGACGGGTTGCCATCCAGAGGGACCTGGACAAGCTTGAGAAGTGGGCCTCATGAGGTTCAACAAGGCCAAGTGGAGGGTCCTGCATCTGGGTCAGGGCAGGTATCAGTACAGGCCAGGGGATGAGAGGAGCCCTGCAGGGAAGGATTTTGGTGTATTGGTGGATGAAAAGCTGGACATGAGCCAGCAATGTGCACTCACAGTCCAGAAAACCAGCTGTATCCTAGGCCGCATCAAAAGAAGCACGGCCAGCAGTTCAAGGGAGGTGATTCTGCCCCTCTACTCCACTCTGGTGAGACCCCACCTGGAGTACTCTGTCCAGCTCTGGAGCCCTCAGCACAGGAAGGACATGGACCTCTTGGAGTGAGTTCAGAGGAGGGTCATGAAGATGAGCAGAGGGCTGGAGCACCTCTCCTATGATGACAGGCTGAGAGAGTTGCGGTTGTTGAGCTTGGAGAAGAGAAGGCTCTGGGAGACCTTATTGCAGTCCTTCAATACTTAAAAGGGGCTCATAAGAAAGTGGGGACAGACGTTTCGGTAAGGCTGTTGTTATAGGACCATGGGTAATGGTTTTAAACTGAAAGAGGGTAGATTCAGACTAGACATAAGGAAGAAATTTTTCTGATGAGAATGGTGAAACACTGGACCAGATTGCCCAGAGAGGTGGAAGATATGCCATCCCTGGAAACAAGTCAAGGTCAGGTTGTGCAGGGCTCTGAGCAACCTACTGTAGTTGCCCTGCTTATTAACAGGGGGGTTGGACTAGATGACCTTTAAAGGTCCCTTCCAACCCAAACTATTCTATGATGCTATAAATGGATTATTGTAAGAAAAAACAACCTTCCTAGAAGCTTTTAACTATTTCTGAGGTAAACAAAACAATTTCTGTCTAATGATCTTAGAGAGTCAGTAGAAGTTGACATTAGTTGGAGAGTCAGTGGAAGTTAGCATTAGTTGAATTGCTCTCTTCATAAACAAAATTAACTATATTTATGAAATATACTGGGCTTAACCATTGAAATACTTTTGCTTACTTGTAGGTTGTTTTTTTTGGTAATGTTTTGGATTTTACTAAATTTGATATAAGAAATCCATCAGTGGGTATTTCATGCTACACAAGTGTTTCCAGACATGAATGTTTGGTGATCTGGAGTAGAGGTCACAAAGAAATTTAAATTTTGGCAGTAAATATGTGGGTCCCACTTGCTTTTCACTTCTGAAGTAAGCTAAAATAAAATGTCTGTTATTGATATGTGATAAAAATGGTTTTTATTTAATTTCATGATAGACTTTTTTTTTTTTGAGTGTTTCAGATAATTTTAAACAGTAAATCTTGATTTAATTTTCTATTTTCAAGCTGGTTTTAATCTAGAGCCATGTAAATTTGTTCTTCTATTCCTAGTGGTCCTAAATTGCAAAAAGAAAAAGGAGCTTAACTGCATTCCTGGTAGTTTTTCTCCCCTTCTTACATAGCTGGTAACTGAATTAGCTGAATAAGAGGAGGAAATACTTTCTCTGTGCCTACCCAGAAGCTAAAGCATTAAACAAACTTTTGAAAGTAGTTTAGAGGTACAAGAATTACTTTACCACTGTAAGTTATGGGCTAACTAAATTAACAAGGATGATGTTAATATGTGGAGTTTCTGATAGGATACGAAAGATTTGTGTGGTATAGTTTTATTGAGATAACCATGTATGCATACATTTCGAAAAGCTCCTGATATGGTCTCACAGTAAGGTCTTAAAAGCAAACCTTTACACTTCATCTGCTACTAGGATGAAATTAAACAAAAACTCCTGGAATTTTATATGCTATATGTAAAATAAATAAATAAATTCAGTATTGGGTAAATTTTTTTTCTTTGTGTTGTTCCATTTAAGATAGCTATTGCTTTCATAATGGCTTCCATTCTTTAAGAAAGATACAGAGCTTCAATCTTGGAAGATTTGGACAGTGAAGTTATTTCCTCTACCTAACCAGTTTGTTTCAAAATGCATTTATGTTAAAATAAATCTATAATGATGTAGCTAACAGCATCTCCCCTCCCCCTGCAAAAAGTATTCTTGAAACTCAAGCAGGTCAAAGACTTTCTAGTGGAAGCTTTTTTAGTATCTCATGCTGGATAAATAAATGTTCTGAGAGGTGAGCACTTGTCATTTTCATAAGACAACATTATAAATATGCTACTTTTTGAAACAAATGACTTTGAGGAGATACTTCTGTATTGGGTATTTTTCTTGATGCTAGAAAAAAAAGTTGTATCTCTTTTTCAAAAGCTTTGGAAAACAGTAGGAGCAATTCTGTTGTAAGTCTTTCCTGGAATTTGTGCCCTTTCAGCTGTTAAAAGGTCAGCAGAGATTTGCAGTAAACTTTTGGCTTGTAGGTGTTCTGTTCATTTTTCCTTCTTTTTTTAAAGTGTGGACCTTTACCGATAATAGGTGTAAAGACTCTTTTCACTAACTCGGTATTCACATAGGCTAGGGTAACTCTTACAGTGAAGCTTTTAATTTATTTTTTTTTTACTTTTTAAGCCTGCTAATCATGAGGACGGCTACTTTCTTTGAACAGGTCTAACAATCAGAGGAAGGAGTTTATACTTAATCTGAAATAGGACAGGAGAGGAATGTCCTTTAAAGCTTTCCAGCTCTTAGGTTGATACCTCCCCTCAGCCCCACTGTTGAAAACATTTGCTACAGGGCATGAAACACAGGTTTATAGTTAGGTAATGCTCCTCTGGAAATAAACTGTAAAAAGACTATAATAAAAACAGTTTTTACAGATGTTTGATTTTGGAAAGCAACACTTTGAGTGTTTGGAATAAAGACAGACCAACCCACTCAAATGAGCTACTGCTTAGTCTCTACTTAATGTGGGGGTGGTTTCGTTTTGTTCTTTTTTTTTTTTAATAAATATAGACTTCTTAAATTGCCTACTAAAGAAGCTTATCTTGAATGTCACAGCTGCCTTTTTAAAGTTGACTTGTATAAGGATATCCTGTATAGTATGTTGTCTTAATTGCTCAGAGTAGCTGCAAACAGTGAAGGGACCTACAATAGACAGCTGAATACTTGCCATCTTCACACAATTGGTACTAGCTATGGTGTAGATACTGAAACTGATGGGGAAAGTGCTCCTAGCTTCAAGAAAACTTGTGACCTGCGTAATCGGTACCATTTGTTTAAACATGCATATGCTGAAGTGAAGTTGTAAATGACAGACCTTCTTAGCATTCAACTGCTCAAGGGTTATGAGGAGTTATTTCCTGTAGGGGTTGGGAAATAGTGTTCTCTGCCTGAATGGGTAAGCTGGTGCTCTGAAGAGGAGACTTGCTGAGTCAAGATGGGTGGGTACAGAGACTGAGAATTTCCTTCCAGTATCGGAAGACAAAGAGAGAGGCTAAAAGAGCTACAGACATCCCGGGACAGCACAAGGTTAGTGATCTGGGATACGTTACGGAGAGAGGAATTTTTGTTACAATATGTTGGAGGAAGGCTGATTGAACAGGACACCTCGCAAGGCTGCATACTACTGATTGGAGACCTCTCTTCCAGTCTTAGGTGTGGTTTAATAGCTATTCTCAGTGATAAGGAAACTTGGTGATTTCTTTTTCTCTTCTTCCCCAACCCATACTGCTCTTTTTTTATGGGTGTGTACACACGTATATGTTTTTCTTATATTCTGCAGGCAGAGGAGAACTAAATACAACTGCATGAAAGATTGCAGGTTTGATAGCTTGTGATCTTGACCAGATAGCTGGTTTTGTAGACCTTCCTATGGCTTGGTTTCACTCAGTGTCTGATATTTAACTTTTCCTTTTAGGTAGCAAGACCAGGATGTAGAAAACAGACACAAGCTAGGATAACTCTGAAAGGAAGTACTGATGTATTGGTTTCAAAAGGGATGACAAAGTTGGTTGTACTTAGAAAGGGCTATTGGACTGTTACACCTGGAGGAATGCAGCTTAATGACTCTTGATTCTCTTCTCTTTGAGAATCTTTACTGGAAATGCTTTGTGAGCAAAATGTTGTTGTGCTGGGTTGGTAAACTCTCTTGCCATAATCCTTTGTAGTTTGGTCCCGAGTAGTTTTGCAGCATGGCTAACAGGGCTTTGTCCTGAGGAATCTGCTCATATGTTCAGTGTGGGTGATGTGTGTGTTTCCATGACCGTTGAGTAAAGTGTGCTGTCATCTGAGGGGCCCAGACTGCTACAAAAATACAGGGTGCAAGTAAGCCCCAATGCGTGCGTCTGACTCGTCACAGGAAGACTTGCATCTCCGCTACATCTGAACCGAGTTTTGAGAAAAAGCTTAGTGTTAATTGTCAAAAAGGATTTATTTTTTTTTAAAGCTTGCATCTGTGCTCTTACAGAGATTCACTAAGGAGTAAATGATAACTTTATTTTAAAAGGTGTTGTTTTTATAATAAGTATTTAAAAAAATTTCTTGGAACTTGAAACTTCAATTAAAAACTTTTTGTTTGTGTAAACCAAATGTGAATGGTTTCTGTTTGAAAAGAGAAAGTTATTTATCTTTAAATAATGAGAAAATCATTAAAATTTTTTGTTATTTTTGAAGGTTGTCTGAGTATTCCAACTAGAAATTTTGAGCTTGATTGAGGGTTTATAATAGGTTATGAAAGTGTTGAGTGGGTGTTTTTCTTCGTTTTAATTATTGCACTGAGGTAAAAATATTGGTTGAATGTTTTCCTGTTTGATCAAAAGGTGTTGGTTTTTGTTTTGTTTTGTTTTTTTTCTCCTCCAAGACTTAACACTTTCAAACTGGCCTGGTTGCTCCTCTACGTGGTGCTGCCAATGCCACTACCAGTGCTTGGAACGAGCGGGCATTAGTGGAATATGACCACGCTCTGGGTTGTTGCAGATTAACTGGCAGCTGAAATATGGTATTCCTGTGCTTACAAACAATTGTTTCCTACTTGAACTGTGTTTTGAAAAAACAAGAGTAACACCTTTCACAGCAGACTGTTTACACAGGAGCAGGCCGAGGGAAACAAGCTGTTAGTGAGGATCCTCATGAATAAACTGGCAGGCGGCCAAGCAGCCTGAATTGCTGAATTGCCGTGGGTTTGGGAAATGCAACCAAGAGAGAGCTGTTAAAGAATGTGCTCTTAACTGTGCTGTATTGTAGACGCAAGATGGGAGACCGACTCCTCCTCCTCCCCCCCGCCCCCCTCGCTGGGCATTAGGATTTCAGCGCCTGTTGAGGTTTGGCTTCAGTTCAAAGGCTTTCTTAGTGATTTTTTTTGGTTTGCTTGCCAATGAACCGCTATGTTAATGTCATTTTGGCAGACTAAGAGTTAAAAAGCAGCAAAATAAAACCTGTGTGAAAGATGCTACTTTCAAATAAGGGAACTGAAGCCAGCCGTCACAGTCACATTTCTATCAGGAGAAAAATATGTAGTGTGCTAGCTTTGCTCCATAGGCAAACAAATCTGCTGGGTAGTTGTCTGTTGATGGTAGTTTTCTGTTGATTGTTCCTCTGAAGTTCAGTGGTACACCTCTGAGAATTAGTAGTCTACAGGGATGAGAGGGAGGCAGCCTTGCAAGTTGTTGCCTATTGTTGGAGATGTTCAAAGTGCACAGATACTTTCCCAGTGAAGTTGTTTTTACACAGTCTTCAAAAATTTCAAACAGCGTGAAGATTCTCCTTTCAGGAATCTGCCGAAGTGACAGTGCTCTGTTTCCAGAACAGCTCTCTCCAGGAATTTGATTATGCTTAGATTTACAGGAGGGACCAGATATTCTCTCTGCTTACATTAACATTCAAAAAAAGGAAAACGAAAGAACCAGATAGAGAAACTGGGTTCAAGCATTCATTCAAACTCTGAACAATATCTGCAGTTTTAGTTTAGTTTATTATGCGCTTTCCTGTTTCATTTTAGTTTCAAAATAAACCCTGAGTAACACATTCTTGTTTTAAAATTTTAAGTTGAAAGAACTGAGGGCAGGCTCTGCAGGGTTCTGCTGTGCCACAAGAGGGCATTTTTGGTGCCAACTCTGCGACTATTAAGGAGTAAATGTGCTTTTAAATGTCTCGCTTTGGATGAATTCATCTAGAAAAATAGAATTGAAATGATGCATCTTTTCTCCAAGCTCCTTAGTTTCATAACTAAGAAAGAACGGTTTGAGATCTTTGATTTCCTAGTTAACATGGAATTGTTGAATGATTTTTGTAATTATATAAAGCCTGAGAATTCAAAGTAGAATTGTGTTACATCAGAGTCTTGTGCCTGGTGAAGTTTTTTTAAATGATCTGCATAGTGTTGATTACAAGGAATTAAGTTGGGACATTGAAGAACATACGATGCTAGAACTGTTTGCCTTTTAGGACCAGTAACTTAAACTAATGTGGTTCAGTGTGGAAGAATGTGGTCATAAGAACAATGTGTCCTTTTGTTATGTTTATATGGTATGCAAAACTAGAGGAAATGTGTTAGAAATACAGCAGCATAAAGTACTTTAAATATTGCAAGATATCGTCATGCTAACATTTTATAGAGTTTGCATTTTATCACTGAAGATCAGTAATATTGTAAATAGGAGAAAAAAAAAGTGTATAGCAAGTTTAAGTTTGACTTGTGGTTTAATTCAGAGATGCCCACCCTTTGTAGTGGGATGAGCCACAGTTTCTTTCAGTAAGCCATAGAAGACCTTTGCCTGTTGCTTCCTCCTTGTGCATGAGAATGTCTGCATGAGATTGCTTCATCATGTGCCTGGGACGTGTGTGTGCCTGTTACCTGTGAGTGCCTATCTTTTTAACAACACGTCCTCCAGTGTGTGCTCACCTCAGGTGAGAGGATACATTCATGCACTTCAGTTGTTTATCTTGATTCTCAAGGCTGTCGTGATAAGGGGCCTATTTACTCATAAAAGAGAGTTGTGGGAGCAGAATGCCAGAAGAGTTTATCCAACTTGAAATATGTCTGGTTTTGAGTGTTCCTCAGGAAATATGTCCGCAAGGAACATCATATAAGCCAGATGAATTGTTCTGACAGGTTTGGTTTGTTATGCCAGCTCAACTAATCTTTGGGGGCTTTCCGATCGCACTGAACACAAAACATAATCGCAGTAGGACTTTGTTTGTTTGTTTAAATGTGGCAATTTAAGGCTTGTGAACCATTGCTTATGCTCAGGGGTTGGTGGGCAGAATTTAGGATGAAGACATTAGGAAATACTAGAAAAACAATGTTGAGAATTACGAAACTTGACACAAAAACTATCTGCAGCAAAACTTGGCTAAGTTGTTTTAATGTAATTTTTACTCCACCAAATTCACATTTAAAATAAAAGAATAACGTGTTTCTTTAATAACCAACCCATGCATTATTAGCTTCAAAGGTAATATCAGATCTCGGTCCATAAAAACTTAAGTTATGGAAGTAACTTTAACTTATTTACTTTTGTCACTTGGCATTTTTGCTGTTGTGTTATCATTCTAAAATACTCCAATTCATGAATCAAAATTGTACTGAAATTGTGCCTTTAAAAGTCAGTGATACGCTCTGCATCAGGAAAAGAGACAACTGTGGTTTTGTCATTCAGTTCTGCAGCATCTCTGCATGATTATTCAAAGGATGGTTGAAGCCTTCTGACTGCTTCGTGTGGAGGGGTATGGCAGCACCAATAATTTTTGTACATCAGCTAAGTAATGTGGATGCTTATTTATAATAATACTCTTCAGTTAGATTTGGCATAGTTCATTATGAAAAACATTAATTCTGATGTAGTTTGCTATTGGGAATTTTTTTTTATTGTGCTGTATATTTTTCCTGAAATTTATGTGCTTTTGTATATGATATTCCTGGCTTTATGGCTTGCTTGCCAATAATCAGATTACTTCATTGCTTGATTTGTTTTGGGTTTTTTGTTTTGCTTTGGTTTGGGGTTTTTTTCCCCCTTTAAAAGAAAATCTGCTTTATTGGCTTTTTTTAAAAATAAAAATTATGCAAAACCACTATTGTAATGCATGTACTTTGAAAGAAGACATAGCAAACTGAATACATGCTGAAAGAAAGAATAACCTTAACAGATTTTTTTACTGGATTCTGCAGTGCTCCTCTGTCTTCTAACAACTTAATTTTGAGGCTGTTACGGGATTTTAATCTTTTTGCAATGAGAAAGTGCATGGGCTGGTAACTCCTATTGTTTACCCTTAAGGAACAGTGTTTTAGTCATTAGAAAGAGTTTATTAACACTAGGATGGCTATTAAAAACACTTTACCAATTTTATTTTTTAACTTTTAGCTTGTTTTTGCATAGAAATGCAATAATAGCTAGGTCCAAACTAAAGCTCTATTCTTTTCACAGTGTTAAGGGTAACAATTAAAAATGTAGAAAGCTGCTGGCGATTTGGATTTAAATGTGCTTTTAGAGAGACTTGATTGAATAAAAATTAATAAAGGCTACATGTTTGCAGTCTTTGGCTAATCCTTCTTGGATTCTAAAACCATGTTCATGTAAGAAGTACTGTCATAATTGGCACCAAGTAATTATTGTTTTGAAAATCTTAATTGAGGCTTGGCTTGAATTACTTATGGAATCTCTGTTGTTTCCCACTATAAATTCTGCTATAAATTAGTGTTTAACTGCAGGGGAAGCTGGTAGAAGTCCAAAGATACACACCTATGCAACAGATGTACTTGCCTGCAGATACATAGATGACTTGGAACTCAAACTACCAATAAAACACTTTTCAAAACCCCTTCTGTTCTAGAGTCTAGGTATGACAAGTTGTGCTAGCTGTATTTAATAACAAACATACCCTCCCTCTTCCCACACATGCACATGTTGAAATGACAGGACTTAACACTTGCATCAGCATAGAATTGCAGAACTTGTAGCCATACAGGTGAGGAAAAAAACATGCTGGATTTATGGAAAATAAGACATTAAATATCTTATCAGAAGTGACGTTTTGGATGGTAAGGTTTTACAAAGATGCTGCTAGTAGTAAATATTTCCAGTGGAGACCTATCCAACAACTTAAGCAGTAGATTCCAGGTAAGTTCCATTAAAACTTAATTGATACTTCAAATTGGTAAAGGTCTTGGATAGTCCAGTAAATGGGCTGTTGTAGTGTAAAGTATTTGCAGTCAGCCTTATTCAGACATGACAATGATTGCTTTTGTTCATATGTGTAATGTAAATGGCACTTTTCAAGTAATGATGTTTAACTTCTTGTGCATTCAGAATGGCTTTGGAAAATAATAAGAATTATTATTGAATAGATTGTACTTTATAGGCTGGATATTTATGTTTGTCTAATTTAAGACTATTCACCTCTTTAAAAAAACACGTGTTTGAAACATTTTAAGTAATACATACTTTTTACGTTTTTGAGCAGTGAATGGTGTGTTTATGTGCTGCCCAAGAAATTTTTACTTTTTCTGATTCATAACAGGAGAGGGGAAGAATTAGTGAAGGTACGTGTACTGAATGTGAGTGACTGTTCCTAAATATATAATGATTGGACATGAGCTTTTCTAAGAAATCGTTAGGAGATCTCTCAGCTGTATACTGGTCTATAAATGAGTAAACAGGGGTCCCCACTTCAATTCTGTGATTACTATATTACTTGGTGTGGGAAAAATACAGTAGTGATCAAAACGAAACAATATAGCATAGCTGGATTTAACTAGAGCATGCCTGCCTTGAGGTTTAAAGCCAGGGAAATCCTGGGAATGTTAATTTGGCCATGATGCACATTCTTACTTGCAGTTCTTTTGAATATGTTTTGTGCTGCCATTCTATTGCAAAGTTGTTTGGTGTTGAAGAGTACAGTACCTCACCATAGGCATCATAATTTTGTAACATCCTCTGTGTGTGGCCTTCCAGGGATTTGAAAGGGAGAAAAAAAAGGGAGAAAAATTTTATGTAACCTGGAGACAATATCTGTTTGACTGGAGCCTAAATATCTTTGCATGTATTCCTTAAATATATGAATGGCTTGCAATTTCTGCTCTTAAAGTAATAGAACAAAATGAGAACAATTAATAACAGCATATATATCACAGCTTTGCTTGTTTATGAAGTCTCTCCTGCAAATATGTAATAAATAGGAGAATAATGAAGTTGTTACAATGATTAGAAGTTGTTTTTCCTATTACTTAGCACATGTATTTGTTGTTTGATTTTTTGTTTTTGTTTTTTTTTAATCTCCAGATTATTTATTATGTTTGGCACAAAATAAGGTGTCTGTACTGAGTATACACTAGCTATATACACTGCTATAGATAGGGGCAATTGCATTTACTGGCCTGTTTCCCTCATGGTTATTATGAGTGGGAGAATCTTGAAATACAACAGATGATGTCGGGATTGGTTAATCAATATAAATATTATTTGGTGATGGTTCAGCTGATGACCTTGAGAGTACCTTTTTTGGAAAAAAGAAATTTCTTTAGCAATTAATGTTCAAACTTTTCATCCATTCTAAGGCATTTTTTTAGGCCTTTTGTTTTTAAGGTAAATAATGAAATTAGATGATAGATTGTGTATTTACAGTTTTGAATCTTACTAGAGTTGGGCTTCTGGCAATACTTAAAAAGGTCAAATTTATATAGCTAAACTACTCAAAGTAAAAAAAAGAATTATTGCTGTTTATTTCTGAATAATATAATAATCATATATGTTTCTTATGTAATAAGATCCTAGTCTAAAACTCAGTAGAAAGATGGCATGTTGGTTTTGTATATGTGCATTTATTTTTATGTAGAAGACTTAGGTAAACCATCTTGCCATGGTTTAGATCAGTACACCTTAGGGTAGTACTGGTGTGCATGTTTGTCCTGTCTTACCTCTCTTAATGCCATTATACTTGTTGCTTTATATAAGTATACTTGTTGCTTTGTGCATGAGTATTTGCTAGGTCTGTGGAATTGTTAGAGTAGCTGGGAGTTTATGTGACCATAAATTCAGTTGCATCACGTGAATATAATTAACGCTCATTATGTGTGCCTCATAAGTTCCATTCAGATATCTGAGTTGTAATCAGCTGAAAAAGTAGTGGAGATACTGTATTCAGCAGCCACGCAGAAGAAATGTAGGAATGTGTAAACAGTGGTCTGATTTATGTTGGTAAGTGCTGGACCTCAGTGACCAGCATGTCCCTCCAGGACACGAAAGCTGAGAATCTAGCAAAGAAGGAAAAGGTATCAGTAAGTCAGAACAGTATTGACAGAGCCTACGCATAGAAAGAAACACAGGAAAATGCTACAATGTAAAGGAATATGATGTTTTATAGCATTGCTTCCTATTAATTCTGTAGCTATGGATGTGCCCACTGCTCTCCTAAAACAATTGCTGAAGTATTCCTCTCTTTAACTAAAAGTTGAAGTTGGCAGTTTGAGAACCTTGCATCTTGCTTGTAACCAAAATGCTGAATTTCAAACTACACTTTTGAGATGCCGCCACGCTTCCCTTCAGTGAATCCTCTTTGCATATGGTGTTTTGCCAGAATGTGCGTCATTCGTTGTGGTGGGTTTTTTACAAATTACCCATAAAGAGTATTAGCAAATACAAGTAAAGGTGGGAGGCAAAAATTCTGTGTGAAATAGTGGAAAACTTTCCACACTAATAAGTTAGCGTACTTGAATGATCAGCTGAGTGGTAATTAAAGGTTTTGTTCTGCCATCTTTAAATCTCATGCCTTGACTTTTTCCAGAAACTGTTTCTGTTCTCTGACGTAATCCCACAGTATCTGTCTCTATCTTTTCCTTTTATGTGAGCTTTTAACAATAGCCCTTCAATTAAGCTGAGTGTGCTGACGGTTGTGAGAAGTATTCATAAGTGAAATTTTAATGGATGGAAAGTGAGGAATGCTAAATAATGGGTCACTCAAACGTGTCTACTGAAAAAGTTAAACGCCTTGAAAATGAACGTAGTTAAACTCTCATGAAACCCAGGCTTGTTACAGATTCATTTTTGCATGCTATTCTGTTCTTGATATGCATTTTTCCTGCAGTTTAACTTTTTCTCAAGTGTGCTAGGGAATATATTAAAACTGGGAAAGCTTGGATGTCAGAGTTCTGCATTTTAAAACAGGATATTTTTATAAAGGGAACATAATTTCTGTCTATATAGAAAGTATCGTACTTTAGCCAAACGTTTTGATAAAGAGTTAAGCTTTCAGGCTAAGTGGAAATTGTAGCAAAGCCTGTGGTTGCCAGTATAGTTCTGGATTTTTGTAAAGGTCCACAACAAGTGGAATAAGGGTTAGAAAGATATTTGGAGAACTGTCTTAATAACAATATTATTCTATTTTTAAGTAAGCTTTGGGCAGTTTTTATTCATGCTTGTTAGATATTTGTACGCATCTCCTTGTTGGAAAAATAGAGTGAAAGTGGGAGGTTTATAAGGTAAGATTTATTTACCAGGCAGAGTATTAGTTATTCTTTATTTGTTTCTTTTTACCAGGCAGAGTATTCGTTATTCTTTATTTGTTTCTTGTTGGTTTTTCCACCCTCTCTCTCTACATTCAGATTCCTCTTCTCCCTCTCACCCCGCATTTTTTGACTAATAATGTTTTAAGCAATGTCATTCCAAACGAGTTATGTTTAGTCATCTTTTTCTTCAGTGTGGTGACTAAATGTTGTTTTTTCTTCTTTTTTTAAACTTTGGAGTTTGAATCAAATCCTTTAAACTGAATAGTCAAATTATAATTCAGTGTACTCTCCCCATGTGTATTTGGAAGTTACACGATGCATAATGCCTTCCTTCTTTAAATCCTTTCCAAATTGGAGTCCTGCTATACATGACTACTGTACTCCCTGCTGATGTAGTACAAGCTTCAGTCCTGCTTTAGAAAATGCTCCTTGGCTAGACTTTCTTGTGATTCCAATTTAACCACTTAAATGGGTTTCCAGATTTGGCATAGATTAATTCTAACGGTGTCCACTTCCTTTATGTTCTTGGATATTCCTAACATCATCTGATCCTGAAGGCTGTAACCTAAAAGTTATTCTGGTCAGTATCTCTGTATTCCTATTTCTATAAATCTCTTTCCTGGCACAATGTTGTTTGCAAAATATGCTGTTATAGGACTTCCTGAACAGCATTTTATATATATGTGTGTGTGTGTATATATATATATGCATATATATTTAATTTTATTTTTTTTGTACTATACATGCAAGTTTTAAGAGAGAGAAACTTCCCTGTAATCCGTGAACGTTGTCTTGTTGTGTGTATATCAGAATAATTACTGTGTGATTTGAGGGTATTCAACAGTATACTGATCTTGACTGAAGAACAGTAGCTATTGATTTAATAAATTACTCTGGTAACTAATATTTTAGCTTATAAATCTTTACAGTGCTGTCTGAGACTAAACAAAATTAGCAGAATACTTACATACATAAATACATATAATATGTATACAAATACAAGTGTGCATATATAAAGCAAGATAATAGTTATATTTTAAAATGTAAATTGAGAAGATTAGTCCCAAATTTTTTTTTGTCCTATCCATTATCATGTTTTACATTGAGACATATTTTGTCTCGGTAAAGTTCATCAATACAGTTATCTCAAATAATTTAAATACTTTTTAATTGTGCTGCAGTTTGTTTAACTTAAAGAAGCAAAGTGTTCATGAAGCATTAAGTGGCATTGGTTTTAACCACGCTTCTTAATTCTTGAATGTTACTTTAGTAGAAGTATAGTTTTGGTTCTGGTTTTTAGCATATTTCATTCCTTATGCAAGTTAATTCACTAAGATTGTGCTTTAGGACTGCTCTACGTTTTTATGGTGGGTAGTTTCTAGAGGTGTCGTTACCAAGAATGCTGAAAATAAGTTCTTAGTACTCTTGCGGGGTTTCTTACCTGCTAAGAGGGGAAAGAGAGATTGTGCTAAGAGTGTCCAGAAGCCTTGTGTCCTAATATGACCACGAGATCGCAGCTGCCAAAAGGATAAGTGTGTAAATACAAAACGTCTGTATTCTGAAAGCTGTGCCATCCATCAAACCACCCTTAGTCTTGCACGTGCTTGGGTTGTTATATGATTGCCCAGTTAGCCCAGTTGCCCTGATGTGATATGCTCACCCACGGCTTTTCTTTGTTACTTTCATGCATGTCTTGTGTATTTGTTATGGTCTTGAAGCCGTTAGCTAGAAATCATACACAAATTTACTTTTTGTCCAGCTGTAGATACCTGTAACATAGATGACACCTGAGAAAGTCACTTTCAGGTTCATATATAGGTAGCAGAAGAAAGGAATTTCTAGGGCAATTTCATCTATCACAAAGGTGACATCTAAAATGGAGCAGATGAACTGTTCCCCTCAAATTCCCTTTCTTTCTGCTATGAAATGCAGTGGACTGTGATGCAATGACTGGCTCAGCTCTTGTTGTTTAGAGATATAAGAATTAAATCCCACACCATGTCTTAAGTGGAAACTTACTGTGCGGCTGCTTTCTACCAATTTATGCAGCCAGTACCTGGTTGATGGTAAGTCTTTCGGTACAAAACTAGAAAAGTTGCTTACCTCTTTAGCTGTTCGGGGTAAAGAACTTTTCTTTCTTAATGCGTTCAGTAAAGATTCTAAAATTAATACCTACTTGTCAGTTTTTGGGCTTGTCGATTTGGGTCCAGAGAGAATGTTCTCCTTGCTAGGCAGTGTTTTCAGTTTCCTACTAGTCTGGGATTGATGAAATAACAAGTATTTATAAACTGAAACAGTAGTGTTGGCTTTTTTAAAATTCATGTTATGCTTTCAAAGTGGGTAGTTGCTTCTGTGTTGTAACATTTCCTGGGTTTTTCTTGCTTAGTTGAGATATTGTTGTGGATTAATCAAAGTTTTGATTCTGAATAGAGCCTTAACACAGATTCAGATATCTTGCTGTTTTTCAATGGTCATTTTGGCTCTAAAATGTATTCTGTCTGCACACAATCAAAGTGTTCAACAAAGTCCCTAGTTTTGTTTCTCATTTGTTACAATTGCTGTTGTTGGCTTTCAAATACCAAACAGCTAACAAAATAGTGTCATCAGCAGTATCTAAATGAAAGACAAAGAACTAGAGTGATTAAAGTCGGAAAATCCATGAATAAAGCATTAAGGGTACTGCAGTACTTATGTTGAAAGTTATATTATTAAAAAACTTCGCTCCATTTTTTCCTTAACTTCAATAGATGTCTTTGTTTACCTTTTTCAAGTTATAAAATATATAGGGAGAAGAACCAAGACTTTTGAAAACAACTGACCTTGAGTAGTTTTGTACTTTTGTCTTCTGTTTGGTACCCTTTCCCAAGTCCATTCCCCTCACCCCATCATAGGCATATGCATTGTGTATTCTGAGAGGTTTTAAATAGTGTCCTGAAAAGTTTCTTGTTGCTTCTTAAAACTTGGCAGGAATTTCTTTCTTAGGTTTTTATTAGGGGGGTATTATATGCTTGGTTGAAGTAGTTGTTGCCACCAGACAGTGGGCTACTTATATCCAGTGTGTGGGAGTGGAAGAGTCAAAGGAATTAACATGTGCCTGTTTCTGAGCATTTCTGTAGAAACAAAGGACAAGAGAAGTAAATTACATGCTTTCACCACTCTAGGTCATTAAAGGTCTAATCTGAAACTTGCTGATTTTGTTGAGTTTCGGATTACTGCATGGCTGAGTTACAGGCCAATTAATTCAACTTCTTCACTTTCATTAGAAGAAAAAGGTGTGAAGTCCTATCCTTATTGGTGGGTGAGAAGAACACAAATTGACTAGCTAATAATTTTCAAACGGCTTAAATTAAACTAAAAATGAGCTACCAGTGAAAGAGATGCTAACGTTTCCACTGTATCTTTCCCTTGCAGCCCTTTTCTGACCAGTCCTGGAACACTTGTTTAGCAGCCTGATGCTCCAGCTCACTTTGATCTAGCTGAAAAACACATCCTAGGAGAGGCTGATTTCAGCTGAATAACTTGCCCTTCACTGTGCTGCATGGTTGCACAAGCACCAGTGCTGGTGCAGAGGAAGGCAGGAGATAGGCATGTTCTTTTCAGTAGCAATGGAATCTTAGTTGGACTTAAGCAGTTTAGAAAATTATACATTCAGTGGAACTGCATGGCAGATGAGAATTAAGTTGAGCACAGTAGACCTCCCAAGATGCTAGACATTCCTTGAGAGTTGGCAGTTGTCCTTCCAGAGTTTGCTTTATATGCTTCCCATCTGAAGTAATTAATTTTATTTTTCTTTTTCTTTTTTATTCATTTTTTAAAATACCTCTTACCCACCTTTGCTTTTTATGCCTGTCATGTCACTGAGCAGAACTAAAATAGCTCCAGTTAAATAAAAACAATGTATAATTAAATACTTTTATATGTGAAAGCTTACCTTGGATTTCATGTGAACTTTGAAATGACATTACTATACCAAAAGTCCTTTGACAGAGATGGGAAAAATTAAAAATGTGCTAAATGACATCTATGTTTAAGCTTTATTGGAAACACATTAATCTTTTGTTTTAAAAAACAGGCACTTTACAAATGCTTATAGACGATGAATGTCTTGTGGACTTTTGAATACAAATATGCATGATTTTAACATAGTTAGGCTTTAAAATACCATTTGTGGAGTCTGAGTGTTATGTAAAGATACGCAGACACCTAGGCTAGATCACTGCTGTGTTCTGATACGTATTGATGGTACATAGACTTTCCTGGGGAGATGTGATGGTGCTTCGCACTTGGTTTGTTTTGCTACCCTTTGAGATCGGCAAATTGAGTAAATTTCCTTTTCAAGAACTTTGCGCGGTACCAAGTCATTGCTTAGGTGCATGGAGAGTTACTTTTGTAACCAAATTGGATATTTTTGTCCTTTTTTTGCAAACAGGGCATACAAAGGAACATTCAAATCTACAGCTGTGGTGGGAGGATGTGGTTTCTGTAGGGACACCACGTACATTCCATCTCATGGAATGCACTTGGTATGACATTTAACAAAATGTGTTCCTTAACAGTTTAGAGAAAGACCAGCTTAATTGTAAAGACGTATGCAATGGAAACCCTTCCTGCAAGATGACGTGCCTTTCCTATGGTTTAACAGAAGATGTTTATTGTTGAGGTAGGGAATGGGATTGTGCTGTTAGAGAGTGTTATCGAAGTGTTTGTGGTTTAAACCAAATTACAGGAGGCAGGCTTCTATGTATCCCAGAAAGCAAAAGGATTACCTGACCATATATAGTTCCTGGTGAGCGAATTGAAATATTAATTTGAATAAATAAGATTAATTGTTTATTGTTCTTCAAATGTTTATGTAGTCATGTTGAAAACTGCAGCTAATCTGCAATCTTCTACTGTCTGCTTTTTATGCTAATATGGTATTATTTGCAAAGGTCTAGGAAGGAACCCTGTTAATGGTTTTATTGATCTTTGTGGTATTGACTAGCTGCAAAATAGTTTCCACAGATGGCAAAACAAACTCATATTTCTAACTTGAGGTGCTGAATTTGGATGTTGTCTTCTATTTCTTAATGAAATCCAACAAAGAGCATAGGAATCGTGAGTTGGGTTTTGATGTTTTTATTTTTATTTTTTTTTAGTTAGTTTTTAATAACAAACCTTACCAAAATATTTGATAAGCCCTGAGAGTTGTATTTGACAAAGTGTCTATTTTTGTGTTTTTGGGAGGGGGAGAGTTGGTAACAGTAATTTTATCTCCTGAAAGAAACGATATGGCTAGAATGTGATCGTGATTATGGCATGTAATCAGTGAGAGAGAACTACAAATTTAAGCTCCGGTGCATCAGCTGCAAGGATTTCTAAATAATAGAATACTTTCTAATATGAAAGTAAAAACATTTTATAGGACTAATGGATTTCTCGAAGATCTGCCTGTCATGCACTCCACTCTCTGCATTTCTTCTTCACTGGAAATAACAGATTGATATTAATGCAAGATGGCAATTATTTTAGGTGTCTCTGTTTTGATGAAGGGCTAGAATTTTTAATATATACAAAATAATAATAATACATATTGAATATACAGTATAATAATATCTACAAAAATGTTTCAGTAAGACTTTAATAAAATACAGAAGCAAACAAGATAATCAAAGTTAAAATCTATCTTCAGAAATGGCAGTCAGGAAGAGTATAAAAATTGATGTTTAGAAATATGTTTTAAACAATGTAAGCATAAGCCAAGAAAATTTTGTGATTAAATCTGTAGAATACAATGGTGTGTGGTTATATCTAGGGTTCATGAATATTCCTGAGACATTCAGAGAACATTAGTACTGAAATAAAATGTAATTTTAAAAATTCTTATCCAAGCCTGTTTTAGGGGAATATGATAGATTTTGAAAGTAGAAGTAACTTAGAAATCTTCATACTTCAAAAAGCTCAATGTCTGTACCTCTCTTGGATAGGTAATGAGCATCAGTAGTGTAATTTTGCATTTCTGTCTTTGCTAAAGCTTCACCTTTATTCTGAATGTGAACACTCAGCTACTTGAAGATAATTGAAATGTGCTAGTTTTCTGGAGAGTGCAGCTGAGGTACCAAAGGCGCTCTGTGTGTGAAGAGGATCTTTTTGGAAACCCCAGAAGCTGAACCTTTTTGAAACTGACTTTTGTCAGACCTGTTTCCAGGGACAAGAAAATTCTAGTCAGCAAAGTATGTTGAGGCTTCCACAATCGTTTTTCTCAGCCTGTGCTTTTCTGCAAGAGCATTTCAGTCCTTTTCAGCGAACCAGCTTATTTTGATACGCTAGTTCGATTTTGAGACAAGGGCTGTCTGTTCCTTTCCCCTACTTCCCTGGTATTGCTTGTTCTAGAAAACTTGAAGGTGCATGATAATTTCGTGGCATAGATTCTATCTTTTGTTTGTTTGTTTTCTGCATTTCCTTGTTGTAATGTAGTGGAGAGGTCAAGATCCAGAGTGAAAATTGTGTAATAAGTGAGTTGTGTTAGACTTCTTCACCAGGACCCCTAGGTCTGCTTGTACAAAGCTGTTTTCTAGCCAGTTGGCCTCCAACCTTTGCAGCTTGATGGGCTTGTTCCTTCCCAGGTGCATGAGCCTGCATCTGTCTTTGTTGAATGTCATGAGGTTTCTGTCATCATTTTTCTCTAGCCTGTCAAGAGCCCTCCAAATGGCAGCTCCGCACTCCAGTCTAGTGTTGTTTAAAACTGTCTTTTGTAGTATATTTAGAAGGTTTATTAAGCATGGCTTTTGGTCAGCTTTTGCATTGGTTTCCTCTTTAATTCTATGTTGTGAAGAATGGCTATAAGAAAGTATGGTACATCAGCAGCCTTAAAGGCAAGCCTGAAGTTTAGCATCTTATTGCACTAGTACGCAAAGTGCTCATCTATTCCGTCTCAGTTTGCTTATAGAATATAATATAAGTATGGAACTTTGTACATTTGACAAATGTATAAAATGAATGCTTGGTGTATAGGATTTTTTTGAGTGTATGTGTTCAAAGAATGGCAGAGTTTGTTTATTGAAATCTGCATTGTTTATTGTGCTTTTCTGTGTATGGGCTAAATTATTTGTAAGTAAATATTTAAGCTTTCAAAGAAACTTTTGTTTTTTTCAATCAAACCACTGTTACTGGAGAACTTTACTGTCAGTGATGCTATAACATCAAGCCAAGTTACACCCAAGTCAGAAATGCTGGTGCAGGCATTTGTGATTGTCTTGCTCTAATTCTTCTTCAAGGCTTTACTGTGCTTTACTCAACTGGTTAGTTTTACATGTGTGTGTTTTGATACTAATTGTGAAGTACTGTGACAGCTTTGTGAGAAAATCACCAAATAGCCTTTACTTGTTCATTCTAGTTAGATGAAACTGGATCAGGTCTTTTTATAGCTGTGCTGTTAAGTATCTGTTTATAAGCTATATAGAACTTGAATGGAAGTTGTTGCACTGCTTAGGTCTACAGTTTAGATGGCTTGACTATTTTTATGAGGACATACAGTAAATTAGAGGAATGGAAATGGAGGATAGATGGGGCAGTTGAGAAACAGCAAAGCCAAAGAATTCCATTTGTTCTTATTTTATTTAAATTCATTTTGAGCTACAGTCTCTATAAGGTCAAATTTTGAATTTTTGTTGGGGGAAGGTAAAAGAACACACAAAGGAAATGGTTAGGGTTTAAGATTTATGAAAATCCTCTGAGTAAAATGCAAAAAAGAGGATTTTTAAAATAGCATATTTATGGACCTTATTATGATTTATGTGTGGAGTACAGCAGAGTGCCTGGAATTTATACTTCTCATGTGTAATTGCTTAATGATTTCTAAATTTACCAATCTCTTACTGTTTATACCCACATAGTTATATCTATTCCCTGATCCTCTTCAGGGTCTATATTTTCTCTCTTAAACTAGGAATATTAGGAACATCTTTATAAGATGAAATCAGGCATTCTTAAGTTATTACATGATTGCAGGAGTCGAGGTCTTAATAAATATGCTAAACGTCACCTCTGTTTGCAAATGGCAGCTCTTAACTGCATGCCAAAACCTTTTAGTTTAATTAAAGGCAAGGCTGGCCCAAAATACTGGAAATATGCATCTCCCTGACTAATGCCACTGTATATGACTCTTCTTGCTGAAGTGCTAATGAGCAAGTACCTCTTAGCCAAATATATTCTAGTGTGATTATTTTTGTCAGCTGTTCTAAGGCCAACTCTGGTACTTGTGTTGGATTGGTTAAAACTATATTAATGTTTCGTTTAAGATAATATCTATAGCATAGATAAGAGCTTTGTGAATCTATCCTCTTTTCCACCCCCACTTTTGACAAATGCACACATAAGAAAAACCTGTGCACATTAAGCATTGTGCTTAGGTGCTTTGGGGCTTGAAGGGGCTGTATAAGCACTGCTCTCTACCATTGAAGTATAGTGTTCACAAGCCTTCCCCATCATCCTTGGTCAGCCAGGAAAGGTGATTCTTCATTGTAAGAACTGTTAAACATTGGAGTAGGTTGCCTAGAAGAGGGGTGGAATCTTCCTTGCTGGAAGTATTCAAGACTCAGTTTGGATGACTCTGGATCATCTAATCTAAGGCCTTGCTTTCAGCACAAGGTTGGATGAGATGGTTGCCTGAAATGCCTTCCACTCCAGGCTTTTCTCTGTCTCTGTGATTGCTCACTGGGAAAGGGTAAGGCTTAAACATCAAAGTCTTCCTAAGAGTAGTATGGGGCAAGATTTTGGGTATTGTTAGTTGTCCTTTTATGCATGAAGCAGGGGTTTCAAGGTATCCCGAGGGAGCAAAGGGAACCCTGTGGTTGGTGTCTACTACAGACCACCCAATCAAGGGGAGCCTATTGACAAAGGCTTCTTACTCCAGCCACAGGAGGCACCATGCTCTCAGGCTCTTGTCCCGCTGGGGGACTTCAACCAGCCTGACATGCTGGAAAAGTAGCATGGCAAGCTATAGGCAGTCTAGGAGACTCCTGCAGTGCATTGAAGATAACTTCTTAAGCCAGGTCACAGACAGCCCCACCAGAGGAGAGGCAGTACTGGACCTGATGGTCACCAATGCAAGTGAGCTAATTGGTGACATCAAGATTGGAGGCAGCCTAGGCTGTAGTGATCGTGCACTGGTGGAGTTCGCAGTCCTGAGGGGTATGGGTCAGGGAAGAGTAAAGTCAGGACCCTGAATTTTAGGAAAGCAAACTTGCACTTCTTCAAGGAAATAGTCAATAGGACCCCCTGGGAAACTGTCCTTAAGGGAGCAAAACAGAGCTGGCAGATCTTAAGGATGCTTCCCATAGAGTGCAAGAGCTCTTGATCTGCAGGTGTAAGAAATCAGGAAAGTAGGGCAAGAGACCAGCATAGCTGAGTTGAGACCTGCTGATCAAACTAAAGGGCAATAAGAAATGCACAGGCAGTGGAAGGAAGAGAGCAGGGAGAGGTAACCTGAAAAGAGTAAAGGGTCACTGGCCAGTTGTGCAGACAAGGTGCAGCTGGAGCTGAGGCTGGCAGGGGATGCAAAGAATAATAATAAGGGCTTCTAGAGGTATGTCAGACAGAAAAGGAAGGTCAAAGCAAGCATATCCTCCCTAATGAGCGAGACTGACAAACTGGTAACAATGGACAAGGAGAAGGCTGAGATACTCAAGAACTTTTTTGCCTCAGTCTTCACTGGCAACCTGTCTCCCCACACCTGTGGAGTGGATGGACTGCAAGGCAGGGACTGGGGGAGCAAAGTGCCTCCCACTGTAAGAGAAGATGAGGTTTGTGACCCCCTGAGGAACGTGGACATACATAAGTCTATGGGAGCTGACAAGATGCATCCCAGATTCCTGAGGGAATTGGCTGATGTAGTTGCCAAGCACTCTCCATTCTATTTGAAAAGTCATGGCAGTCAGGTGAAGGCCCTGGTGACTGGAAAAAGGGAAACATTACACCCATT
>KZ505641.1:256740-293182 GCA_002844005.1 Limosa lapponica baueri | reverse complement strand
AAAAAGGGTTTTATACTTTTGGGATAATCTAATGATTCCAGAGGAAGTTTGGATTCCTGGTATTCTGGACTTAGGATCATGTCACATTAAGGTATTTTCTTAATGAAATGTTGTATGGTAGTTGAGGCCCTACTTTGCCAGCAAGAAGAAAATACCCAAATTCTGATGCCCTTGTCATTCACCTGGTTGAAGGGGAGGAAGGTGAAGGTTCCAGTGCCATTGCTGGAATCAGATTGCTGGAGGCAGGAACTCAGGTCAGATCCCTTTGCTGGACTGAAGAGACCACAGAGGGAAGACGGTTAGTGCTTGGTGAGTTTTCACCAGATGACCCCACATGTGTTAATTTAAAAAAAAAAATAATTTCCTAGCTGAGGAAGACATCGTTGTTTGAGACATCCAACTGAACAGGTATTGAATTCTCTTGGTCCATGAAACATGTGCTGCCCAGTTAGAGCTTTGTGGGAAGTTTGTAGTCGTGGAACAAAACCCTATGTGTGTAAGTAAACTACCATGGACGTAAAATAATCGTTTTCAGAATCTAAGGAATTTTTAAGTATTACATAATGTAATACCTTCATGACACGGGAAAGCTATTTTTTCATCAAACTGAAACATGACTTTTAAGTTTTAAGAATTTGCTCTACAATAATGCCTGTTAGCTTGTGGTCACTTCTTATTTAAAGGGCAGTTTAAGAAAAAAGGAAAAAAAATAGTTAAACCTTCGTTTGTGTAGTAGTTTAGCATGATAAAAGTCATAACAGATTAACTTCTGGTATGCTGCAGATCAAAGACTTCTTTTGAATATTCTTAATTGAGAAGTTTTGAAGTTCACAAGTAGGTGTTTGCACAATTGGAGAAGTTTCAAGGCTTCAGAGATATAGTAGAATCCAAAATATTGATTGATATTTACGAACAACCATGAATTCTTTGCATGAGCAGTGTTACGAAATGCTAGTAAATATATGAATTAACTTCTAATTTTTGCAGACTATAGGCTGGTGTCTACAAGCAGGTATTGACTTGGTTGTGTCTTCTCATTTTCACCACTTCGTTTAAATGATCTCATGGGCTGAATAATTTGCATCTAGTTTTTTAATGTTTGTTTGGGTTTTTTTTCTTCCTTTTTCTTGTACCTACCAGATTGTGTTAGAAATAAAGAAATTTTGGGAACTCTGTTTTAAGTTCTGACTTGTATTAACTAGTGGCAATTTGGTATCTGTTGGTTGACTGCCATTACTGTTGTTAGAAGGCAACTTTCCTTTCTCTGGTATTTGTGTTACTGCTTGGTTTGTTTGCTTTTAAACAGACCAGTCCTACACCCTACAAAATAAAGGGTTGAATAAGCTACATGTTAATGCATGTCTACACTGTGCAGCGGGTTGAACACGAGGCTCAGCTCATATAGCTGTGTAGCACAGTGCAAGTCAGAGACATTAGTTTTCAGCCAAAAACAGTGTAGTCATGTCTGCATGATGATGTGCCTGAGCTATCAGATGTCTCGTAGTGTTCCATTATCAGTCAGTCTGGTTCAGACACTGCTTGGCTTGATTTAGCTCAAGTTTCTCTGCCTTGTGCTATGTTTTGCAAAGTAGATGTGCCCTAGCTTGTTGCAAATGACAGAGTACTTGATGTGTCCTGATCCCTTCCCTAGATAACAGAAAGTCCTTTTTATATAGACCTATTTGATGTTTTCTAAATGTGGATTATCTAGACTGGTGCATGATATTCTTGAAAAAGTCTTGATGAAACACTTACAGTTAAAGGCTGCTTAAAATATTTCCTTGTCTCTTCTGGAAATACCTGTCATGATGTATCCTGGCATTGAATTTTGTCTTTTTCACTGCCATATTACAGTGGTGGCTCATGGTGGGGTACTTCCCGCTTACTGATCAGTTTACTGTAGAACATACATTATGCATTATCTCTGCATTTCTGTACTTTCAGTTGTTAGGTCATACTTTGGATCTAATTTTGAATGTTTGTTTCCCTTGCTTTTTAAAACTTCAGTTGTGTTGTTTTGTTTTGTTTTGATTTTACTTAAACTTGTGTTTGGATCATTATCTCCTACATATGAAAACTTTTGTCTGATAACTGAAAAAAATTTCTTCATGGTGTATTTATTGCATAGTTACATCTCTATAAAAATTGCTATTTTTTGCTAGTCTCTAACAATGAGAGATGAGACTGGAGGAAAAAATAATTTGGGAGTGTAAGTTTGTCTTGCCAAATGCACCTTTTTATTGGATTTTTTTTCTTTTTTGAATTGATAGGCCGTCATGCAATTCCTCTTGCTTCTTTTAAGTTGGTTGTAGGCTCTTCTGTCACAATATGGCTATGAATATTTCATTATATGTTTGAAGAAGTGCCTTGCTGAAAATGGTAGAAGTCATGGTTTCTAATTACATCTGGGTAGTTCTTTCACATAATTCAATTGACCTCATCGTGTTTCTTGAATTAAGCTAACATCACTTAAAGAAACAAAAAGCTGTAAATTCATATAGGACTCCTATTATTACATTGTTGTTGTTATATAATAATAAACAGAAATGGACATACTAGCGGCAGAATCTTGATCTTAGACTGTGATTTTTAAACCTAGTAACCTGTCTTTTAGACAGAAAACGTGGCTTTTTCCTCTGCCTGATCTATTCTTTTTATTGCTACTGTAATAAGGCAATCCCCTTCTGAAGCTGCAGCTGTTTCCAATCTTTGTTGCTCATTTGAAAAATCCTGTTAGCAGAGGAAATGTGGTAAAGCTCTGCTTCTGTCTTGGCCAAAATAGGTGTACTGTAAGGGTGTATGGAGAAGAAAACCGGAGGTTTCTGGAGGAATAATAATTCTGTTAGAAACCATAAATGTTTGGGAGATGTGCTTTCATTATAAAGCTACTTTTTCTTTGATGTAGTGCCTGTTTACTATTCAGTGAGTATATTTCTTAAAAACAAAGATGCTGCTGGTTTGTTTTAATCTTCTTATTGTAAACCCTCAAATTAAGATATGGTCCATCTTTTCAGTCAGTATAACCTGAGTCTGATTTGAGAAAATTGGTGTTAACTACCCTTCTTACCATTGCAGAGATAAAACTGCTACGACATGAAAAAAAATGGTTAAGGAAGAACTTAACTACAGCCAAAACTCCCTGTACTTCTGCTTTTGGCTGTTACATCTGTGTGCAAACATGTTTGTTTGCTCTGTCCAGGAATGCCAAGTTGTGTGAACTACCAAGTTGTACAGGCTGTAGTATTGCAACATGTGCTGTGAGTTAAACTTCTAGAATGAATACATCCATTCTGCACTTCATGGGTTAGAAATTTTCATTTGTGTTTCTTTTAGCTTCTATTTTATCTAAAACAGACTGGTTTTTTTCTTTTTCATTTCTTTCTGAATGTTTCTTCTTTCAGTCTTTATTATCATTTAGAAATAGGGTGAGTGGCAGTTTGTCTTCAGTTTGATGGAGTGTCAAGATTGCTTCCTTAAAGCAATTGGTGATTAATCAGAGATTGAGCAAAACTACAAATTGATAAGGTTTTTAGTTATATTTAAGCACGGCTAGTCAGTAATATGAAAATGAAATAAATAAAGATGCTCTTCTGATGTTTGAATTCTGTGTAGGTGTTCTAAGAGACAGACTAGTGGGGGCTTAGTGCACTCTTAAAGACTGTAGACAGATAGGAACTTGCAGCTGAGCCAGAGATTGAGGCGTTCGCTCATTCTTACTTGTCTGTCTTTTCTCTCCCAGGAGTTTACTGTCCCCTTGGATCAGCCAGCAGAACTCTTTCTAACTTGGTGTCTTGGCTTTCTGGCTTACTTTAGACTTTCCTGCATGGTTTTCAGAAACGAAGATAATTTTGATAGAACCGGGTTAAGGAACAACGAGGTGTACAGTTACAGTGGCTGATCCGAGGGGGACATTGACTGACCTTTCGAAGTGTGAGGTGATGAGCATTTGCCTCAGCAATGCCTCGATTGCGGCACAGTCTGAAAAGAGTGAACTGTACTAGTAAGAGCCTTTAAACAAAGTATTTTCAAGCATGGTGATCTTTTTAATCTCAAATCTATTCTTAATCAACACAGACTTAATTGATACAATCTATTTATAAGCTGAAATATGTGCATATTTTGAACTCAGTGAATTCCATACCTTACAAAACTGTACAACTGGCTATAAATCTTTGCAATTTATATACTGTGGAAGGTCAGTACAATAAAATGCAAGATTTTCAGAATCCTTCTGACTAATTTTGGAATTACTGTTACTTCCAAGAAAATAATGGGATCTTTGAAGTCATGGTGTTGTCCTCCTTGTAATGCAGAAAAATTAAAAGCAAACAGAACTTCATGGAAGATCATCCGCCATCCCCGGAGGTATTCACCATCCCTGGATGTATTTAAAAGACAGGTAGACATACTGTTTAGAGATATGGTTTAGTGATGGTTTTTGTCAGTGTTAGGCTGATGGTTGGACTAGGTGATCTGAAAAGTCCCTTCCTATCTAGGCAATTCTATGATTTTATGATTCTATCATTCTTCAGAAGAACTTCATAGATATTGATTGAAACCTCAACTTAGTGAAGCCTCAGCTGCATGCAAAGATCATGCAGTTGTCATAGACATTTTAAAATTGAACATACAAATGATACAAAATCTAATGGAGCATATAGGATAGATGCATAAAATGAAATACCACTTGTGAAAATACTCTGCAGGGTGGTATCTCTTCTTTCTTGATAAATTATATATGTGAAGTAGAATAATACTGCTATGGAATTCTGGGGACTGAATAAGACTGTAGTGTAGAAATGGCAGTGTGAAGAGGAAGAAAATTGAAACTAGTAAACGCTATTTCTAGAACAGTTCAGATCTCAGTTTTGTATGAGTAGGAATGTGTATTGTCATTTAGCACTCATCAGAATGGTTTATGCTGCCATCCTGAGGAAATTTTACTACAAGTAGCTGCTTCTACACTGTGGTACTTGTTCATCATTTAAACAGTCATTTAAACAATTCTAAATTAAGACTGTTGAAGCTCCTTTTAACTTTCCTTGACTATGCCTACAGAATTAACAGCATATTTTCGTTAATTAAATTAGTTTAAAAAAATCTTCAAAAATCTTTCAAGCACAAGCATTGGGGAATAAAATGAAGTGTAAAAGTGAATCTGGGTAGATCTGGTGATAAGGTTTCTCCACTTTTGAAGATTTTTTTTTTTTTTTTTTTTAAAAGAAATCCAGTGAAGCCTATGGTATACTTATCTTCTGACTCTTTATAAACGACAGAACATCTTGTGTAGTCTTCTAGATCCTTATTGTACTGTTTTTAGCCTGCAATGCAGAAGGAAAAATCTTCTAGACTAACACATCATTTGTGATTTAAAGTTTACAATGTACATTTAGGCTGAACAAACACTTGGAAGCTTCTGAAATGGAAATGCAGTGCTTTATCTTAGATGGCAAAATTAATCTGTTGGAACACAAGTGAACTGGGAATGGCTTTGACATTTTAGAATGTTAAATCAGAAATAGATCAGAGTTTTTAAGTATCTTGTACGGTCTTAGAGAATAGTAGTTTCACACAGTCTTTGGTATTCCAGCTTTAATTTCTTTGTAGTAGCAAGGATGTCATGCATAAGTGGAAATGTTTTCTTGGTCTGGAGAAGTCCACTGCAGGTTTTTTTTGTGTCTTTAAATACTTCTAGAGCCATTATAATTTTGAACTTCTTACGAAATTACTTTTTCTGTGCCAAAAGCTTAAACCTCACAAAACCTGTTCAAACGGCTTCACATGGCTTCAAAGTATTTCTCTGTGCAGAAGAACTGTTTAGCACATTGATACTTCTCTGGATCTGTTCCATTTTAGATGACATAACAAAACTGGAAAACAGGTCCACAAGTCATCACAGGCATTTTATGTGTGTTCTTGATCTTTTCTCTTCAAAGGACATCAATAACACAGATCCCATAGTTTAAGGTTCCATTCTATTAGCTTATTATAGTAGGCCTTTGGAAATCTGAAAATTGTATCTCATTTTATGCTTAATATTTCCTTTTTCATTGTTAGTGTAAAAACTAATCTGCCTCCGCTTGCTTCCTTTTTAAGTGAGAAAACCGTTTAGGTATAATGGAGTAATCATGAATTAAGTTTGAGATCTTTAGCTTGTTGAATCTAAATGCTTGCACAAAAGGGGTGTCCTGTTTCATGTGATTTTTTCTTTTTGGTAGTGTATTTATCAAGTATTCCCTTTCAGAATTTAAAATTAGCATGTAAAAAGTTGTGTACTTTTTGGTAATGAGACAATTCTGATTTTTGAATGCATGGCAAAGATATGAAATTTGGCATTTTCCACAAAGCCAAAATAAATCTTGAAACAGGTTGAGAAGAAATACTTTCGTTAGGAATGGTCAGGGTTTTTTTAGTCTTGTATAAAAATTCTGGTTTGCAAATGCCTGAATATGATCAGAAGATTTCATGTTATAGGCAGTTCCTAAATTCGGACGGTGTTAGGGATGGAAACAGTAGCTGAAGTATTGGTGAGAAAGTAGTCTTTGAAAAGGGAGCAGGAAAAAAAAAGAGTGAGTCAGCAGGATGGTGAAGTTGTCATAGGGAGAACTGGGAGAATATGGGAAGAGAAGTGGTTGCTTAAATATCCAAAATAATTGGATAGAGCAATCTAAAGAACATTACTTAGCAGATGTGTTGATTAAAAATTTCTATAGGCATAAAACCTCCTTGCAGCCAGGGGTTGTAAGTATTGGTTGTGCTGGTAGCTCAATGTAGAGAAGGCATTTATGGCTGATTCTGGAAAGTGATCAGAAGGACGTGACACTGGGATTTCAGCAGCGACATATAGCACTGCAGGAAGAAATTCATCCCATGCTGCCCTGTGTAGTTTGTGGGAATGAACAATGTGGGAACTGGTGTCAGGTTATGTGACTAATTACTGTTACATTTGTATAAAGTTGAAGAGTGGAAGTTTTTCAGCACCCTGCAGCTGAAATACAGCGGCTTCTTTCTGATGTTGCCCTAAACCTTGTATGTGCTTGTTACATCTGGTATTAATGTACCCCTAGGAAGTACTGTCTGGGACGTGTTTGCTAATGGAACATTATGTAAATATTATTTCAAAGCAAAGACAAGTTACTGGTGACTAATTAATACTATGATTTCTTAAAATATTTTGTAGTAAGCAGAGATCGCTGTTACTGTATTTAAACTTCGTGAGCACCTGCAATTAAATGTAATCAAAACCAAATGTTGAGTTATGATGGATTGTCACTTACTTGCTAGATCTCACCTTCTCTTAGGTTTTAATGGAGGTGCTTATATAGCATTTACTCCATTTACCACTTCTTTACATGTATTTTCATATCTCATTTATAAGGTAAAGAAGGAGTAATGGGAGTATTTCCAGACTTTGAAGTTTTTCATCCTGTGGTGATGAGTAAAATGAAAGCTGAGGAAAAAATCTGATTTCTCACACGTATGTTTGTTGAACTGGAAAGGAAACACAAGGCTTGCTTTTTTACAGATACTGTTTTTTTAATCTTATTTTTAAAATTATATCCCTTAATTGAAAGAGCATGGTACTTCTGCCTTTTATTGTTTGCATTGCATTTTATTACAGTCAAAACATTTTTATTTTAAAATGAATAGTGTATGTAAATACAGCTAGTGTACACTTAAGCTGTAAAGATGGACCTCTTCTGATTTTGTGTCATGCCTTGCGTATTGCTCTTTTGCGCACAGCTACAACACAAATACAGATAACAGCAAAGATCAGGGGCGTCACAAGGAGCATTTCAACAATGAAAGTCATAGCAGCTCTGTGATAAATAACACCTCCTTCAGCCCCCTTCGCCTCCCAAATATGGAAAGAATTTCAGTTGTGTGGTTATAAACGATGGTATTTTCTCAAAGGCTTCCCTGTGTATCTGCAGCATGGCAAAATTAATATAAAATACATCTTCTGTACTTTGATATAACTGGCAGAGAATGTCTTGAGTCTCTCAAAGACGGTGGGTTATCTAATAAATAATTTTAAAGGAACAACTTTTCAGAGAAAATAAGGCAAACACTCCTCTTGCAACTAGATTTATTAGGAAGAGCTATAAGGCAAATCTAATAGAAACAGTGTGACCTACTTAAATTAGCATAACATGTCAGATAATCGTTTTAACACAGCATATTGTTGAGACAAAATTTAGTTACCAAGAGCAGTTACAGTGAGTTTTCTGATTAGTTTGTGTGGAAGTTTGTTACAGAAAAGTTTTGAACTTATTGAAGTGATTTGACTGGAAGTAATTTTGTGATAGGTAGTATTTTGATAATTTAGTTGCTTTGAAGTAAGAATCATTGAATGTTTCAGGGAACTCTTAATAAATTTAGTATCTCACAAAATTGCAGAAATTTTTTATTTGTACCTCTGAGGAGAAACGTACAGATTTAATCCACCCATCCAGAAAGTGGTCCAATTTTATAAGAACTTTCATTAAAATCATACTTGAAATAACTGTTTCTGCTTTGCTTCGAGTAATTAATCTGAGGAGGGATATTTTCTTGAAATATTATGTTTAATTTGGCTTTATATAACGAGATGATTAACTTGTTCTTGATGGCGGGAAACCCAGAAGGTGATTGTCTGCAAAGGTAGTAATGCAAAGCTACTGTCATCTCAGCTACAGAAGTTGTGTGGCCAAGGACTAATGTTGAGAGCTAATTAAAATAATGCAACTCTGTTAAAACATCAATTTCCTATTTTTAGGAATTATCTGGGACATAATATCGTAGTTATAGTTTCTTGATGTTTGGTATTTAGATTGATTGCCTTTGTCTTGAAACATGTGAAAGAATGATGGCACTAATTGGATGTGGTCATGCTAGGGCATCTCCAAGAGCAAGTGGCTTTAATATCAGTGTAAAATCAAGTAACATTAAATGTTCAAACTTACATCAGTTACATAAAACGAGCTAATTATGGTTTGTTTCCCTTAAGCCAGTCTGAAGCACTGAGACCGATGTAGAGACCAGTTTCAGTGCTTTTTCTATGTGTGGATGACCTGTTGGGAGGAAATGATGGCAATGAAGTAGGCGGTATTTTGCTCTAATCTTCTTCCCTCCCCTCGCTTTCTTTCCCTAGGCAGAAAGAGAGGAGCGAAGGCGTTAATGATTTTTTCAGCAGATGGGGAGAGGGCAAGTGTGGTCCTTTTTAATGACTGTGCTTCACTTTTGAATGCTTATGAATGCTTCAGGCTTAATCATGAGAACAGTTAATGACTGACTGAAGCTGATGGTCTGTAAACAGTGCTATGAAAATATTATTTTAGGTATGTATTTGTGTTCAGTCCTTGCAAAAAGATTCTAATGTTTCATTCGAAACCCTCTTATTTTTTCCTATGTTTCATGTACTAAATGCCTGAGATAATATAAGGATTTTGTACTGATCTCTTGCTAACCGTTTTGAGTTTCCCATCCTGTAACTTTAAATGTGCATTGTTTATTTAGTGCCATGTTTTTCAAAGCTGGCTTTGTGATTCGATACCTGCCTGAAAATTATGTACTGCTATCTTAATTAATTAGGGCAATGAATGTTAGATATTCCTGGCACATACTTTTAACACTGGGTCTCTCAGCACTTACATTCCAGGTTTGTGAAAGATCCTGATGAGAAGGGTAGGATTGTTTCTTGGTCACTGTGGACTTTATCTTCAAATTGATGATTAATTCTCTTCAAAGAGAATAAATATTTACATTATTTCAAGAGTGTTTAAACAGTTTTTATTATGAGGCATGAGGAGTGGAAGTATTTGTAATGCCTTCTAAAGTAATGAAATTGCTCTAGTAATCAAAAGCTCTCTTGCGAATCTTAATGCCTTATCTTGGCAAATATCTAGCTGTTTCTTATAATGGAGAGTCGCAGGTATTATTGTCCAGGATTGAATCTATATCCTTTGCGTTTTTATCCTTGTTGTTCTTAGGGGGAGGAAAAAACCAAAAACAACAAACCCCTCTTCTCTTTTGGCAAAGCACTTAAGGTTAGTAGGGTGTTGTAAACTTGGATCATTTCACAGGCTTCAGAAGATTAATCAAAATACAATTAGTGATTTTTATTTGTGTGTGTAAGTCAATGTACATTTTAAGGCATGTCCTGCTTGTCTGCTCTGTTTTACGTAGAAATGCATCCCATGCCCTTAAAAAGCATGTGTCCCCTGTTACCTTGTACACTGCCATTCCTAGTGCTTTTAGGTATTTAATTTTTTTGTGTTTCCGTAAATCTCATTGTTCTTTTAGCATTTTATGCATTTTGTTCAGTTCTTAACAGTTTGACTGTGATTCAAATGTATGTTGTATATTGTATCATTTCATGGTTAAGTTTTTAATATCTTCCATTTCAAGATTGTGTATAGTAATGGAAATCACAAGAATGTAACAGAATATAAAGGATTCCTTAGCATTATTTTTCTTCTGAGATTTAAGTGACATACCAAAGAATACGTCAAAATTAGATAAATAAAAAAAGTTCTTATACCAACACGGAGTTAAGAGCTAACAGTTGACTGTTTAAAAAGACCAGTATGAAATATTTGTATTTCAGAGAATAGGTTACATTTCTCTTTACTTTGGTTTGTAGTGCTGAATGGTCATTTAGTAGCACATGAGTTGACCTAGCAAATGAAGAAGTTTTGCTATGCAAATTAAATTTTTTAAGTGCAGTGAACAAATACGAGTATAATATAAAGTGCCATTTGTCTAGTTAAGTAAATTAAATATTTCTTCAGGAGGCTGGAATGACATAAACTTGATTAAAACTATATATACATTTTCTGTTTCTGTCTTTTAACTAAAAACCACTCACCCTGCTTTTAGTAGTCCAGGTGCGCCTGTGGGGACAAATAAGTAGAATTCAGTAGATGTAATCCAAGAACTGACGGATAGGTTGTATTTTTAATGCTCAGATTATAATACATTAAGATGACAGTTATAAACAAACAATCTTGAACTGATTTTAGTATGGAGTTCTCAAAATATTTTGTGTAGTTTTAGGGATGAATTTGTTTATCTTTTCTGTGTCTGAACTTTATTTTTTTTTAATGACCTTCAACTGGTTTTACTATGCTGGTGTTGATACTAAAAATATTTTATCAAGAATATTTCAGATTACTTGTAACAGTGATATTAACTGAATGCAAGCCAGGTCTGGTTTAGAAGCCTTAATTAGGAAAGCTTATTTTGGAAGTGGTTTCATTTATCACCCTGACGTCAGGAGTTTGTACACCCCACAGTTTCTTTTTGCTCTTCATCTTTTGAGGCACGTCGAATTATACAAATTGCTGTGAAATGACAGTGTTTCATTTGCCTCTAATTGTAACGTTTTTCTGTAATCTGATATGTGATTTGTGCAATTAACAAGGCAGTGTAGTTACAGTTTATTTGCTAGTAAGAATTTTGAGTAGGTTATTCTTACAGATAAGAATTTATCAGGGCTGTTAACATAAAATATGTCTGAGTTAAAAAGGACACCATATGACAGTACTCTTATGTAGAAGACTTTGATTTATCCTGAAGATCAAAAATAGACTCAGCCTTCCTTATTTGCAGTCCTACAAGATGTATATTACATACCCTGGGCTTCATCAAGGGCCAGCAAGTTGAAGTTTGGATGCCATTAAATAGGCATCTGTTCAGTTTGTATTAATGAATTTTGTCTGTTGGAGAGAGAAACTTACTCCATTCTGGTAGCTCAAATAAATTAAGATTTATTTGGGTCATGGTAGAGAGGAACCTGCCTTCTAAATTCAAAGTAATTTAAAAAATTGCTTATAATATCAACACCCTGGCTTCTACAAATGTTTGTGGCATCTGTTTTTATTAAACCACTTCATTCCAATTTACATGCATCCATACCCAGTGAAATACTAGATTTCTTGTTTGTTTTCAGCAAAACTTTATTCCTTTAAAGTTTATTTGACCGACTTTTTTAATTCAATCATTTTAGTTAGTTTTCTGTTCAATATTTTCATGTCACTTGGCAATCAATATTTGTTTCTATCTGCTATAATTCATTTCTAAGTAGGATAAAGTAGCTTAATCCCATTCAGGCTCTGTGTATTTTTCATATAATAATGTCATGTCTTTGTGAATGCTTTTTTTGTTGTTGTTTAGAAGAGTTATTTCAGATTTAAGAATACAGAATTATTTCATACAGCAAGAAAATGTAATTTGATTCTCTGATTTTCTTTGAACTGAAAAGCAGAATACCTGCTTATTCTACAGCATGCAAGTTTTACACTTTTGTGTTTACAAATGCATTAAGCAGAAAATGGAATGATCACTCCCAAATGGTCTTTGAAAATAGTCAATACCTGGTCTAGGCTTTTGCTCTGTAGAACTGTTTGGAAAAGGCTTGTATAGATAGGTCGAGTTGATGAACTTCCTTTTATGAGGAACTAGGTGGGGATTCTGGTTTGGTTTGGGCTTCTTTAGCGTTTTGGGTTTTGGAGGGTATTTGCTTGATTTGTTTTGGAATTCTCTCCTCTTTCTGGCCAGCGGTGATGCTGGTGTGGATTCACAGCCTTGCAGCTCTGATGACACTGGATTTCAGGCATGTGAATCCTGCAGCCTTTCTCCACCAAAGTGGTATACATGACCAGAGCTTTCTCAGTGTACTGCAGGTGGCAGCCTGTATGATTTGTATATGCTGTATAGCTGGGGAGAGGAGGTATTTAGTCCTTCAAGCCACCTCCTTCCAAAGCCAGTGCGAGGGCAGTGCCAGGCCAAGCAGACTCCAGTGGTGAAATGCTGTGTCATTGATGCTCAGTGCTGCAGCCGGTGCTGTGGCCTGGGAACCTCTTGCTTTCTAGTAACAGCAGTCTTGCTCATCTAGTCTACTGGCAAGTGATGGATTGCTGGTAATAGCTCTGACGGTGTGGCCAGGTGATATGTTTACTTTGTTTCCTGCTAAAGATCATGGGGATGATACAGAGTGGACCTGGTGATGGAGGGAAACGTTTCCTGAGTATGGGATCATCCCACAAAGTTTACATGGGTTAGAATTCAAAGGTGTACAGTACAGACTGTTGATGTGCACAAGTACAGAATACTAATACCTGTGTATCTCTGACTGATGGTAGCGATCAGGTGAATCCTGGAAGTTAGTTTCCAATTGCAGGTTACTTGTGGCTAATTGTTTCAGCTGGAATTGTGGTTGGAGAGAAGGCAAGGTCAGAAGGCAAGAAGACTTCCTCCTTCCTGGCTATGTCGTGGTCAATGGCTTTATATCTGTGAGGTTTTATGACTTGCAGTAGGTCAATTTACAGCGCAAGTACTCTTCTGCCCCAGAAGACATCCTGATGTTTTATTGTTGACGAGAATTTTTCTTGCTCATTCTACAAATTGTTGTAGACTGATTTAGCCAGCTGTAGGGCAAAATGGCCTGGTTGAGAACACAGTTCCTGGTTACATAGCAACTTCATTGTGATTTTAGGTTTGCAGGCAGGAAAATTCACAGCTTTAGTTCAGCAGGACAGGGTAATCTCTCTGACAGGCAGGATGCCAACTGTGTTCAGTTGCTCATGAATCAATTGAGAACCTTTGGCCACAATAAAGAGTTGCTTATCTTCTGCTTGATCATCTGCTAAACAGTAAGGAAACATGCATTGGTTATCTGATACCTAGATCAAGATTGCAGTTTATTAATCTCAATTCTGCTACATGCTTTCTTCGTATGTTTGCTATCACATGATACTAGTGACAGCCATTGGGAATTCATGGCTGGTGGTTGAAACATCTGGTGATAAAAGCTACCTGAGATACAGAATAAGTGAAATAGTTACGTCAAATAAAATTTGGCCATTATGGCTGCAGTCTCCCTAAATGGCTTATTTTGTTCTATGAGCTTTAGGTTTTTGCTCGCAATTGCTTAGTTACCTATTCCACCTTCTACATTCAGAATGAAACAGTAAAAAATAAGTGCTGTAACTGAAAACAGAAACTGAATTCTGTTTTTTGTTTAAAAATCTCAGAAGGTGTGATGTATGAGGAACAGGGAAGCTGCAGTGTAAAACACAGTGTTGCTCAGGAGTTGCCATGTGGTGATTGTTTTTGGACATGAGAGCTTCTGTTTTGGGCTCTTCAGTGATGCAGGTGTTATACACAACAGCGTACCTCCTCTTGCTTTGAGGTGCTGTAGTGAACAACATTGTTCTAGCCTACGTACTGAAGAGGTGCTTTGCCATAAAGGGCCTTTTTGTGAACTGGGCTAAGCTGCTGCTGGTACATACCTCCACGTGGCCCTCCAGCTGCTCTGTATTGGTTGTTGTTACAGAATAGTGTGCTAAAACCTGATGTCTTTAAGTGCCATGGGACATTATGGTAGAAAGATGATGGCAGTATTAATATGTGAAGCCTGAAGAAGGATCCTGTCTCTTGAGCACCCAAAGGACAGTAGAAGGAATGGAGCCTTAAGCTATTTATAAATGGGGAGTGGCAACTTCCAGGAAGAGAGGGTAGGTGTGCCATTTCCAGTTTGGGCACAAAGGCCAGGAAGATGAGCTTTCAAGTACCAATGGCAATGTGTGATTAGTACTTAAGCTGTGATTTTTCACTTGATGTAGAATTGGAATGCCTCAGGTCAGTGGAGGCTGTGCAGGCTGCATTATAACTGCTTGTAGCTGGAATGGCTTTCGGGGAATGCTGTTTAGATTGCCTTGCAAATCAGGGCCCTGGTGTTGGACTTTCAAGTGTCTTTACAGCCTGTCTAGTAGTAAAGTAGCTAAGAGCAGTTTTATGTTTGAGCTAAAAATATAATTTTGTTTAGATGAGATTTTAATAACTCTTGCTTTTTTTTCCAGATTGGAACAAAGGCATTTAAAATATTATTTCTTAATCCAAGTAAGAATGTCTGAGAGGACTAAGGTAGCAAGCAGATATATCACTTCTAGTAACTCCACTATGAATTCTCAGATGTTTAGAGTAAATTCTAGGCTTTGTTTCAGGAATAGGAATTTTTAAAATCTAGCTTCAGACGCTGACAGAAAGTCTCAATCCAGACTTAATATTTTTTTTTAAATCTACCAAATAAAGTATCAGTGTGGAATTCTTCCGAATCCAGTGTGTTTAAAAGTGCATTTTGTCTAGTAGTATTTAGCTTTTTATTTTAAGTTTTTAATGATCAGTTCCTGGAATGATGTTCAGAATACGTGAAAGCTGGTGTCTGTCTAAAGGACAGCTAGTCTCTGTGTGACTTCTGTTTTTCTGAAGTGGAGCATTTTATGAAACAGAATTGTTTGCTTTCATATGTGGCATCTCTAAGGTTAAGGTTCTGGATGCAGAAATGTGTCTGTACCTAAAATAAAACCTACTGCTATATCTTGGACTTAATTATCTGTTTCTTGAAGGGCAAATCCTTATCCGAAATTTAAGGAATTTATTTCCATTACTTTACATTTCAAGGGCCTCATTATTTCAGCTTTATGGTGTTCCATCAGTCTTACCAGCCTGCATAGTCATAGACAGGAGTGCATTGGCATTTTGTCTTGCAAAAGATGCCTTTCTCAAGAATTTCATGTGGTATGCAAGTTGCTTCAAAGGAACCTTTTTGCAACTTCAGTGTTGCAGAAGCAGCTGAAAGTGAGGTCCTACATGACTGCTACATGTTTTCGTATCTGTAAAATGAGGTTTGGGAACACATTTTTACCCTCTTTAAAGTGTATACAAGGGAAAATGCAAGCATTTGCCACTGAGAGGCTTCCCTAAAGTGAAGGAAAGAATGACCTAGAATAGCTAGGTTTTAAATGTCTGTGCTCTGGTTTACATCCCAGAGTGGACTCTCTTAACCGCTGTATAGGATGACTGTGCAGTGGCTCTGTTCTGTGGAGGGTGCTAAGCTCCACCTGTGATGCCTGGTTGAGAGGAACAAAGATGGACTTATGGGACAGATGATGGAGGATTGCATAATGCTTGAAAAGGCTCCAAACCTGTATGTTGTATGTAGTGCTAGTATTTGGTAATGGCCGGTGGAGTTTAAATCTCACAACTGGATACCAAGGAAAGAGTAAGTAGATCTCTCTCTTTTTTTTTTTTTTTTTTACCACCTCCCAGGACTTTTTCATCTGACCTACCCAGCCTTTCAACAGCTACCATGGGGCCCGACTGCAAACTTAAAGCTCCTTCCAAAAGAGTTTTCACTTATTTTTGTATCATAAGAGATGCTAACTTTGTGTTCTAGGATTCAGTTTGAGAGAGTAGCTTTATACTCACTGTTTCATTCTGAAAATAAGTAAGAAACAGACAAGCTTGAGAAACTAAGCAGATATTCTTGCTTTTCTTGGGAATCTTGACTTTTGAATGTTTTGTGTCAGCCTCACTAGACATATTTCAGGACATGACAGTATATGGACAGGGAGTATATGGAGAAAATGTGGGGAAACGTTAATGTCTTTGTGAAGTGTGCAGCACTTAGTTGTTTAATTAACTGTTTCTTACTCTTTGGGATGTTCTTTTTAAAGGTCTTACTGGGAATGATGTAAAGATGATGGAGGAAGAGAATGAGTAACAAGCACCTGTCTCTAGGTTAGATAAATGGGCTATCAAGCTGAACAAGCCTGTAATAGACCTACCTGGATAATGCCATGTATATGGCAAGAACGCTGCCTTAACAGCAGGAGGGAAAGAGGGCCTGGAGAACGAAATGTACGGAAAGGCGAACAGAGCAACCAGGTATCAGGAGGGGATGTAAATGGGAAATTTTAAAGACTGGAAGGTGGGATGGGAGGTAGATGTGTTTTTTCTGCTTTGGAGAAGCTAATTTAATTAAAGTCAGAATACAAACATCTTCATGTGCTGCCTATTTTCTTTCAGAGACTGCTCACTTTATTTTTCATTAGGTAGGCTACCTGAAAACAACAACTAACCTCCTTATTCTGTATCTGCTTATGTGACAATGATCACTTCGGTTTTATTAGGAAACTAGGCTGAAAAACAGTAATCTTAGTTCAGTTGTTTGACCAACAAGTTTAGGAGTGCAGCAGAGATTATGCTTGATCATTGAACCCACTAGTCTGCCTGAGAAAAGAGCAAAAGACATCCTTCAGCTGCTAGGTTATAGCGCTTTCTCACATGGATGTTTTCTCCCAAGTTCTGGTGTTGTTTTCAAGTCTCTTTCCTTCCAGTGTTTTTCTTTTAGCATTTCTGGGTTTTGGTTTTTGTTGTTGTTGTTGGGTTTTTTTAATCTTTTGTTTTTCCCTATATGAATATCCAGTTAGTCTTTGACTCTGCATGAGTTTTAGGTTTTCAGTGATAGAGTCCTTTTTCAGTTTCAAATTTGCAATTCTTTAGTGTTCATGAATATTTCTCTCTTCTTGTGTTTCATACAGAAAGAAAAAGACTTTTCATTATGTCTTCTAATTACTGCTCGTTATATTGAATATCTTTGTAATAATTTCTTTGTAAGTAATACTGTTATTTTCAAACTCCGTGTAATGATTTTTCCTACATTTCATATAATATTTTTTTCCTTCTATTTTAGTGTCTGTAATATATTTCTTAGCAGGCAGGGAAAATATAAAATATAACACTTTGGGAGTAAGTTACTGATTTATGGTATTGATGTTACAATAATTTCTGTGTGACACTTCATTCTGTCTTTATGAATACTAAACATTTACATGCATTTTGATGTATCATCATGTAACTGTCTATGGTGTGCCTGCTTTAGCTTCTAGACTTGATGAAGTTGATTTAGATTCCAGTAATGAGCTTAGTTTCTGTTTCTCCTTCAGTCTGCCTTTTTAGTTTAAACTAATTTTCCATTAGTTTACCAAGGATGCTACTTGTTTGAAGTACCTGAAAGTGGTCATCAGTTTGCTCTTCTCCAGACTTTCAGCCTATCCCTGCTTTTTGAAGTGCAGTTACACCTCAGTTAAGTATTGCATACCTTGTCAACTAGCCGCATTAAATGCTGTAACGGCTAACAGCTCAGGCACTTCAGTATTAAGGTCACTGTAAATTCTGGAACACACAGTATTTGTGCCTCAAACTTAGTTTCTTTGTTTAACTTTGTTCCGGCAAAGTAATAAGTACTATGTGGCATGCTATGCCAAAAAATACTAATGCGGTTATTTTAAAGTAAGTTTGTTGGCACTAAAACACGGAAGTAAAATTCAAACAAACATGACTCCAGTTGGAACTAAACCCACTTGTCTCTTTTATTGGAAATGGTGTTTGGCAAGTAGGTCTGGATCCCAGAAGTAGTTCTGTGCTGTAATCAAGCCTGCATGTGGAAAGGAATAAAAGGGGCACTTGGTAGATGTTGGTTGGCATTGTGTGGAGGCTTTCTCTTTTGTCCTCACCAGATTTTCTCTTCCTCCTTTCTTCCTCTTATGCCACATGTTCCCTTCTTGTTTCCAAATCACTGAATTGGTATGATGCTTATCAGTGAAGGTTCTGCTTCTCTAAAGCCCATCTTAAATTCAGTGTTTGTCTGCCCGTTGTCATCTCAATTATCCCCATTTTTAAATGCTATGTAATGCTGTCCACCCATTTAAAAATGGTGTAGTTTCCACCACATTTTAAAATTTAAATGACTTTTATATTTAAATTGAAGTTTCAGAGCAATAATGCTTCTGTTGTATTAGAGGTAGGAACAGGAGACAAAAAGAAAGCTCTGTTCTGAATATTCCCACACATCTTTTCCCTCAAATGCTACGGCTGTTTTATCCCTTCATAAATCTTTAATCAGAGGATTTCAATACTTAATTACAAAAAAAAATTTAACCTCACATCATTCCTTTGCTGTCAGCCAGTATTTTCCTTATTATGTGGATAAGCTAGGCATTAAGGGACTAAGTGATTTTTTGCAAAATGGCATGAACAAGCCACTGGCAACCTCTAAGACTCCTGGTTTTTAAGCCTGTAATCTGCTGATTTGACACTAACATTCTTTTCAGCTGGCAAATTAAATGGAAACACCCTAAATCGTGGTTAGGACTAAGCAGAATTATTCTGAGATGAGAATTACTGCATGAATGTGTTAATGCTGTGATTATCAGTGTCAAGAAGGCACCAAATAAAAAATGAGTAAATACACAGGATAGAAGTGTAAGTGCTTTAGGGACATAAACATAAGATGACTCACCAGATCCAACTACAGCAGTGGGGCAGAATGACTGACAGGACCCTCAACAGCTATGGCAATAGGGGTGAAAGCTAACAGCACTTATCCTAACACCCCTGATGTTAGGCAGGGAAAGGTGACTCCGACAGGCCTGGTAGAGTTTTCCTCTTACATGCGCACAACTTTTTTTGCTGTGTGGTTTCTGAGAGTCATGGGTTTTGGAATTAATGCTCCATACTAGACATGAGAGTGTGTTTCTAAAAGCTGCTTTTTCAAGTCTGTTTGTAAAAAATTTAGCTGATACCACAACATCATTTGTGCTTGTATTGCCTTTTCAAGTTTTTTCTTTACAGCCAGGAGAGATAAAAAAATTTCTGCAAAATGATGTGCCCAGAAGCTTGTTTGGTTTTCCACACATATCAGTTGGGCTAATAAAAAAAAGAAGTAAAATTACTTCTCTGGGCAAACTGTGCTCAGTTTGTGTTATCCTGGCATTTTTATAGGACTTCAGAAATTGGTGCTGTATGCAGTGACCTATGGAATCTGCATCTTATTCTATGTGCAAGTGTACATTTCATTTATTGTGTAAAATGGCCTGTGATTCCCCAGGTTGTAGCTGGTGGGAACAGTCAATTACTTGACTGATCTCTATGTGTGATAGTGTGCAGAGCTATTAATAAGCATTCACATATTTTTGAGGACCAAGCCCTTATTCTGTAGCATGTGATTGTTTTGGGCTTTTCTCGCCTACTGTTTTATCTCCTAATGAAATGTTACCATGTTTCATAAATAAACCGCCCATTTTTTACACCTTGACAAAATCTAATTAAGCAATGTGAAACATCACAGTGCTGTTAAAACACTATAAAACCAGTTGAGTTATACGAACAAGAAACTAAACATTTCACTGAGATCAGATTTAGTTTTAGATTTAAGGTACATTTAAGGTAGAAGAACAAGCTCCCGTTCTTTTAAGTCAGACTTTAAAAGGTACTTAGAATAGCGACAAAGTTTTGTATTGTTTTCCTAATGACTGAGATGTTGATGATAAACTTGTGGTAAACGGACTGAAACCGATTCGGTCTGTTTTCCAAAACTAAGAGACAAAACAGAAGAATACAGAAGTAAATAGTATGTCATGGGGTAGAGGTGTTAAATTCATCATTTTAATGTTGTCCAGTGCAGCTAGCACAGATAATGAAATAATTTTAAAATCTGTTTTATTTAATATTTTGCATAAACTAAGCAAGTCTTGATGTGAGGGCGCTGTACACCACCTTCACTCTTAAGAGTAGTGTAGGTAGGTAATCATTTAAGTCTATTTGACATTAGTCATGCCACTGGGCTATACTGTGGCTACTCACATGTATTCCTGCTTTCCAGTTATCTTTTCCTTTCCTGAGGAAGGCATGCCCAAATAAACTTCCACATAACTTACCATTGTAATGTATATCAAAAGAAATCTCGCTTTTGATATTTGTTTGATTTAAGCTGTAGTGAAATACTACAGGAATGCATACACATAATTTTATTTCTATATTCAGTAGCTTAAATAGTGTGGTTTAACATTCAGCCTCCTGTCCTTCCCTGCTGCTTCCCCATGGTTGAGAGTGTAGCATGAGAGGATTTTTTTTTTTTAGCAGGGGAAATCTCAGTATGATTTTTCATACTACTGTAGTCTGCAATGCAATCTGATGTTGCCTATAAAACAATAGCATGCATTGTACATTTAATTGAAAATTTTAAAAGAAATTTTTGTCACTAAGTTCAAGGTCATGAGTCTGATGCATTTTTCAGGAAATTCTTGTCATGGGCTGAAATCGTGTTTCACCTGCAGTCGGGCTCTTCATTAGCTGATAGGAGGGATTTGCGGCATTGGCAATAAGTTCTGCTGGTTGCTGGCTGACTGCCAGCGCAGGGCTGCTGTTTAAGACAGCAGGTCTCTCTGCCTTTCGCCAGCCTGAAAGGCACTGTGTTTTCAAGAAGAATGCGGTGCAGGATTTTATGTCGAGTCAAAACCGACAGGCTGTCCTTGCTCTACTGAAACAATTGCACGCTTCTGATTTTGTAGTATGTGATGTCATGAGGGTGTTGGCTTTTAGGAATTTCACTACTGAGGAAGCAGTTTGAAATGCATGCAGAATCTTCAAGACCTTCGAATATGCACTTGGTTTCCTTTTAGTTAGCTTTGAACAAATGTCTAGATGGAGACATACATATATATATTTTTGGTAAGGAATTAACATATGGAATATAGAAGCGATTTAACTGGATATAATACCTGAAGGCAATGTCGAGTCAGTCTGGATTTTCAAACTCTGTTCCTCTACCAGGATATCCATTCTACCAGGTGTCATGCAGGTATATCGTGTTTTAAGTTTTGTCTTTTAATGCACTTGCATATAGAGCTGTAACATGATGCTTGTGTGAACAGATTGTTTGTTTGTTTTCATTTCTTTGTTCTCAGAAAAATTATGAAATCAGAGAATTAAGAAGCTGAAAAACATAACTACAGTTTTACAATGCTTTGTGCCTGATTTTATAATAAGGTTTGCATTTAGGTGAAGCAAATATTTTTTTATTTCTAAACGTACTATATAAAAAGAGTTTTTCTAACTGGAAAAAGCAAGTTGTAAGCCTGGAGATTTTTTAAGTGAGTTCTGTATTCATATATTTCAGGCATTTATTAGGAATCAGATATCTAAGGTGTTGAGAAATGGAAAATATACAGATTTCTAGAAACATGAATAATTTTAAGTCTTTTCATGCAGAATTACATAAGGTAAATAAACAGAAGTACTTACTGTCATTATGCTTTTAAGACAATTCACAAAAAATGTGCACATGTGGAAGGGTGATAAATGCTAGCTTTGTGGTAAAGCTTAATCATACCGGCTTCTTATTCCTTTATCTTTTTGACTTAACAGTCCTGTTTTATTAAAAATCCTTCTTTCTGAGAGTGCTGTACAACAGTTTTCTAGTGAATGGGTTTGATTCTAACCATGAAATTACTGTTCCTGTTCTGAAAGACTGTAATATTGCATAATAATTAGAGGGAATGTGTTACAATACTTCTTTGGCTGAAAGACCTCAGGTTTCTGGCACACCTTAATAAAGGAATGTAATCTCTGTTTATTGTGTCTAAATCTGAAGTTCCTGCCTCTCATGCTGCAACAATAACAGAGGGAGGGGAAAATCAGAGTTGGAACAGGAGTTTTGTACTATTACTCATCTTTCTGTAACACATTTGAAGAGTAGGATAAGAGAATAAGTTAATTATTAACATGTTCATATCCAGAGAATGAACTCGACAAATAATCTTCATAAACTGCAGCATATTTGTAAGGCTGCAATGATAGTTATTTGTGAATAGAAATAAAAGGGGTTCTGCATAGTGTTCATTTAACCACTTTTCTGTGTATTTCTTGAAATAAATTCCTGCACTTATTTGCGTATTTGTGTCTCTGTAGCAGTACCATGCTGTCTGGTCAAAGGTACCAGTAGGGTTTTATTGAAACCAGAGTTAGCCATTTAGAGGTCAATAACAATGATTGCTCATGGTTGTTCTTTGGCCTAACTTTTCAGGATGCTGAAGTCTAGTAGCCTTTTTTTGTGATAATAGGTATGAATAAGCTGGATATTAAAAACAACAAAAATTCAGTTAATGACAGTTGATGTAAAAGCCTTCTCTTCCCCAAAGTGTGTTAGGTGCTTACTCAAACGCACGTCTTTTCACTCCTGCACACTGAGATCAAAATGATCAGAGCCTACCGTCGATCTTTCTGCTTTTCACAGTGACCTTCTGGACAGAATGAAGGTCTTGTGAGTTCAAAGTCCTCGCCTTTCTGTTGTGAAAAGGGATAGATTGAAGTTCGTGAACTTTTGGATCCCTGTTGTTTAACTGCATTTTGTTTTTTAATTCCCGTCTCTCTGTTTCTTACATGTTTTTAAGTAGTTATTCTGCATTTCAATGAAGCCTGTGTTTAATAATTGTCAGATAAGATAATACGTTTCTGTGGTATGCAACTAAGATCATTAAATCGGATTTTCTATATGTAGAATTGGGTGGACTTACTTCCTTTCATCACTAAGTCATTCCGAGTTTGCGATTCTGTTTTTGTTCCAGTACCTATAAAGAGAAATTCTTTACATTGTATACAACCACTGATAACTTGACAGCTCCAACTATGTACAATTAGTATTCCTGCAGTCATTTTAGAGATCATCCTGAATGCAGAATTTTCCTTCAGAATACTAACATATTTCCTTTTCCGACTGGGGAATAATATATCTTACAAAGGCAGGACTGAGTTAGGATTTTTATTCCACTCTAGTTGTCATATTCTGGTGAGTGAATGTTTTCCAGTAAAATAGAGGCAGCAAGACTACTGTTTAACATAAATGGTTTGTGATCTCTATGGAGTGGGAAGGGTCAGTGTACATTATGCTAAGTTTGTATGTTGGCAGAGACATTGATCTAATATGGCTTGCATCTGGAATGGCATAAAAGTCTTGAACAGAGTTCTGGAAAAGATCTGTCTCCAGGAAACTTTGCCTTTTGTGTAGGCGAGATTAATTTTATAGAGATTGGCATTATCATTGGAATTGCATGGTGTTTGGATTAGATTGTGTTTTCTGTTACACATAAGGAGTAATAGTTTAGGTATGATATTACTTTGGAAATGTGGTCTGGGGTATTGAAGACAACCTGTTCTGGAAGAGCGTTTTGTTCATTTTGTTCATTTATGGCTTTCTGATGATTACTCAGGACATTGTTGATACTTGATCTTGGAGATGACCAAGATACAGTCTCCAAAACTGGGTCACTCAGGGTGGCATGATCTCTTGGTTGGCTGTGAATTACAGAATTGCATAAATCAGGAGTTCATCTTGGGGACAGTGTTTTTGAGCCATATTGTAATTCATTTTTGGTATCTATGTAACACAGAATTGGATTTTCTTGGAAGCATTTCCATATCTGGACGCAATTTACAGGTTAATAGACTTTAGGTTGGGATTGATAACTAGTTTCTTGTTATTTCTTTTATGGCACAGAATAAGAGATCTGATTTAAATACTAGTTGTAGAAAATACTTCCTCAAGTAGTTGACCGTCTTTGTTTTTTACAGATTTGGTATTTAATCTATAAATTGAACGAAAATATTACCATCTGTAATTCCTGTACTTTTAGATAAGTAGCAGCAAATGTAAAATTAGTATTGGTGACTAAACTTTAAATGGTAGCCAAGGCATGCAAGTAAACCTGCTATGTGCTGTCTTAGAACAGCTAGAATGGCATTAGCCAGGTAGCTTGCATTCGTTTCAATCACTTAATGTTGTAGTGTTCGTTTTCTTTCATGTATCATATAGTGTAGAAGGAAGTCTGTTCAAAAGATAGTCTTTGAAAGTATGCTTTTAATTCTTTGATTTTCATAGGCTTAATCAGTAGAGATTAAGAACAAAGTTTTCCCTGGCAGAGTTTGCAAAGGCTATGCTCATGTCTTTTTCCCAGTTACCCTGGTATGGCAGGAGACCTTTTTTGTAAGAACATTTGCTACTTCTCATTGCTTTAGGCTGCTAGAGCAAAAGATGGAAGCCTTATGAGTTTTCCTTTGGCAAAGAGAAAAGGAAGAGATCTAGTGTCCTAGCTATGTTTGACAAGAGAAGCCAGAGCTTTCAGCTCCACTGGGATATTAGCAGATTGTAGCCATTTTAGAAAATGGTCATTGTTTTTATGTTTGCCTGAAAAATACACATTCAAACCCAAATTTGAGTAGGATGACTTCTTCTTAGTAGGAGGAATTACATCTCTTTCCTCACACAGAAATGTGAGATAATACAAACCCCAACCCTGTGTTAGCTATAGAGCAATTACTAGAGCAATATACTGTAATATAGTTGGAGTTCTGCTGATGAACTCTGATATTCTTCATAAGAAGATTCCTCTTTAGAAAGAGTCGTTTCTGTCACAGATGCAGAGGGGTCAAGACATGGGTGTTCTGCATAGTTGAGACATTTAAAATTTTCAATAGTTACATTCAAAGTAGCAAAACAGTTTTTAGGGATTCTCAGGGCTGTCGTAGTCCTTTGGCCTAACCGATATGAGAACCTTCTGCAGCCCTTTGTAATACTGGAATTTTGTCTTCTGTGGAAGTTGATGGAAGCAACGTTCACAAGAAAAGGCTGCTGTTTAATCAAGACTTCCTTGGAATTGTGCATGCTATTATATTTTTTTTCTGTCTGCTGAAAAGAGGAAAGAACAAAAAAGCTATGCAGTGTAGGGGAGACTGAAAACTTGTAGTTTAGTGAATTCAAGATGAGTCAATTGCATCTGTACAGTTGATTCCAAATGCAGTAATGCAGATCCCTCCAGTCATAACAGTATCATAAATTAGCTATTATAGTTGAAACTAAGCAGCAAACTGTCAGTGCTTAACTGTGGAAAGGAAAAAGATCCTACAGCATTAAGCTGCTCATTTCCTTTGTGGAGGGAGCCACTGCCCACTTCAAATGTTGCTCTTTAATTAGCATCAATTTCTTAAATTAAAAAAAAACCCAACAAAAAACCACCCCCAAAACCCCCCAAACAAAAAACGCTACTGTATTTTAGATAGAGGAATAAATCTTGATCACCTCCATGTTGTAGAATGTTAGGAGAAAGTGAGTGCTTTTAAAGAAACAAATGGCTACTGAGGTTTCTTTGTAGCATAATCTTTGCTTGTTTGGTAGAGTTAACCAAAATCCTGGATAACTATTTAGTGTTACTGTTCTGAATATTCAGCAGTATGCATGTGTATGCCAGAGATTTACAGTTGCATTTTTCTTGGAATAACTAAATCAGTTGAGCAAATCTTCCTGTATTTTTTGCTCTTTGTTGGTTCAGAGACATTCCCTTTCCCCTGTAGGGAGAGGAGGAGGAGAAAGGGGAGGGCAGAGTTTTTGACAAAACTGACAAAATATATGCAAGAACACGGTGTGCTGAATTCGAGCTGGCCTTAGAAGCTGTTTCCCGATAGAATTTGGTTTTTTGATATGCCTACAGTAAAATGTAGCTTTCATATTGGGAGAGGGAGATCCGTCACTGCTTTTTATATGGATAATTGCTTTTTCAGGACTTGGGAAGAACTTGTGAAGAAAGTTGAAGCTGCTATCAGTAGCTATCTCCTTTGTGTCTAAAAAGGAATATATTCAGTTCTGATTTAAATAAGAGGGGGAACAATCAAAACCTGAAGACAGTTTTATATATTTAATCCTCTGCAATATTTAATATGTGGGCAGGCTATTTTTATATTAAAATTGTTTTAAACATTATATAATTGCTTTACAGGCAAAGGTGAAGATTGCTTTTAAGCACCCCCCCTCCCCCCTTTTTTTTTTTCCAGGGGGCCTCATGATTAGAATGTCAGCAGTTATTTGGGCTTGACAGAACAAACAACACATTAAAAAACTTCACATAATAAAAAGTAACTCATTAAGCAAGATTGAACTTGAAAAAAGAGCTTTGCTTGCAGGGAATAAATCTGAAGTACGGGCTGCTCTCTGAGAAGACAAAATGATAGCCAAACTGTTAAAGACGAGGCAGATTGCAAGATCTCCGTCTCTAAATTTTGTCCAGAAGTTACAAGCACAAAATCGTGAGTGAGAGATGTCGATTCAGGTGTGGACTGGTGTGTCGGTTCCTGTGCGACTTTTCTCAGTTGTTTTCTTGGAGAAGTGGAGCTGGGTAAGAGTGCTTTTCTTCCAAAATGCCTCTGGTATGGGAAGTCTCTTCTCTCTGCCTTACCTCCTGACTCTCCTTCCCCACCTCTTTTTTTCCTCACTCTATTTTATTCACTTTTAAAAAAAATATTTATTTATATATGTATATATAAAATCTCCCCCTTTCTGCCCTATCTGAAATGAAAAGCTGCAGCTCTCTGTGAATGGCCAGTAGATCGACATAATCCCACACGTGGCTCCCTTGTGATCTACGGGACCAGTTGTGAAACTGTGGGTGTCTTGATGCTGTCCTAGTGTTAAACTGAGCACTTGTGAAACGGTTGGTGATGGTACATTGCTGGTTTTGCCTGTGTTGAGTTACGTGGGGTATTGCTTTCTTTAGGCATGTGAGTCACTCCTGGCTTGCTTAACAAAAGTTACCTTCTGGCTCCCCAGGTCTCTTTCCACATTCCTAGCATGGCTCGGGTTACGCTTGCTGGTAAGGCTGTAATCAGATGAATGCGTGGCAGATTGCAACAATTCATTATAAATCATTCTGTCAGAAAAGAGGAAACTCGGAGGAAAATGTGAGCATTATAGTAATGTTATCTATTGAGTGACCTTAAAAGGAGACAAAAGTATAAACTGTGCATGATGCAAAGCAATAGCTCTGAGGTGGATTACTTACTTTTCTAATTAATTCCGACTGCAACTTTGACTACTTCTTTTTGTTTATTTTGTGATATCTGGTATTTCAGGCTCTTATGCACAGAAATGTAATTGCAGTTCTTCTTCTAATGACATTGATATTTGGCCAGCAGAACCAGTTACAGCAAGTTCTGTGTTACTTTTTCCTTAACAGCTATTTTCTAACATATTCATTAGTTAAACTAGACATTTTCCCTTTATTTTTAAAGATTCAGATGTAAAATCTTTTGTACTTTCATTATTGTGAGGATTTCAACATGAAAGGGCAGTGTGTTTCTTTGAGTTTTTTTGGAACATTGTGCATGATTTCTGTTGTTTCAGAGAAATTTGTGGATGTCTGTGTTCCGAAACAAAACTGTGCTGTTGGTATAAATATACACTAACTCAGTTTCCTGAATGATGACAGTTCAGAATTCTGTTCAGTTCTTCTCCTCTTTCTGTTACCATTTCTGCCTCAGAAGTTGACTAATCTCCTTATGCAATTAAGTTAACGAATTATCATATTTCTTAGTTCAGTAGTGTGATTCCCAAGATTTACACTGTGATTGCTTCTCTTAGAGCTGAAGCTGCCTGGATACCTCTTGGATACTTTTAAAATCCTTACAGGGATGTGTCTGGAGGTTTTCTGAGATTTACTTGGTATTGTTTGGGGGTCTGGATTATGTAGCAAAATGTACGTCAAACAACCATCCTGTAACGCTGAGAGATTATGCTCTTAATACATTGGTTTTGAAATTAAATATGGAAGCTAACTTTGTATCTTGGAAGTTGAGCCTAGGGAGATATATTGTTCTTTTTAGTATATGTAAAGGAAACATTGATGTGTAATAAACCCTGCAGTTTTAAAGGGTGGTCCTAGAAATGGTCCTGGTTTGTGCAGCATTTAGTTGATAACTTGAGAAATGTAAACTAGGAATTTGTTACAATTCGGTTTGAAGAAAAAAATTTGAAGCACTGGCAGAAAATTTGTAAAGCATAAATTTGCAATTTTCTTCTTTATGCAAATTCAAAACCTATTAAATCAGAAATGAGGACATTGCAGAAGCTTGAAAGTTATTTTTAAAACAATTAACTTTAGGAAAATTGTAACCAATAGTGCTTTATGTTTAAATTTGAATAATTGTCAGCTAATATTTGAATTATAACAAATTGTTAAATATAGATCGTATCTATTCAAATAAGATGTTAGATTATATTTAGTCTCACTTTTCATGCTGTTATTTTGGTAGATGTATGATTTATGACATTGTTAATCCAGTTTCATGAGTCCTGCAACTCATTTGAAGGACATCTTCCTGCAGAAAATGAGCATAAATTTGAGCACTTAATAAATGGATACTTATATAGTCCATTTTTAGATTTTTTGCAAAAAATAGACTACTTCTTTCTCACATGCTGAGGAGAGCCATCTTAAATTCAAGACACTTATTTGAAGCAGACAGTTGGTCCTGTTGACATGTAAATGCCTTTGTGTGCTGCTGAGATGACTGCAATGCAGATAATGTTGATGCTGCCAGCCTTTTCAAAATTTACATCAGGTTTTCAGCTCCTGTAAGAGGTTTCATTTACTTATAACTTTAGGAAAGGAATAATCGTCTGCAGAAGACAAACAATTACCGTGGAGAAGACTGTAATGGCTGAGACTATGACCTCATGTGGGGAGGGTGCCAGGGCACTACATAACCACGCTGCTTCCCAGCACGTCTGTCTCAGATACATCTTGCCCCAAGTGACAAATCAGATGGCATAGAGCGCTTTCTCAGATAATGTCATTTTCAGACATTGTTGTGTGTTAATCTCTTTGCTTGGAAGGTCCTGGATGTTGTACTATTAAGTTTTGCTTGCTGTGACATTACTGACATTACTGCTGTCTTCCTTGTGTCTACTGCCTTCTCCTGAAGTGGGACAACATCTCTCTGCTGTTGAAGACCTTTCCCTTTTCCCTTAGGATTTAGAGAGCCTCCCGTTACAGGCCATGTCTCTCTGCAGGGTTATTGTAACTTCTTACAGTTCTGTAGCACTTATCCTCCTCTTCCCCGGTAAGTTATCCACATTTTACCTACTGCTTTAACTACATCATGTGTTTTAAAAAATCCGTTTCTTGGCTCTCCTGTTAAACTGCATCAAGTTCAAGCTTGTCTGTCTTGCTTTAAGACGTGTCATTAGCTCTGTCCCCACTCTGGTTTCTTACCGGGTTACTCCCTCTGCTTAAATCTATTCAAATGTGGCTATAGTAAAAATGATTTGTTTTACGCTTGTCTGCTGTTGACTAGGTAAGACTTCTAGATTTGAAATATATCCTGGTTTACAGAATTTGTAACTTCTGGTATGTAAGGGTAATTATTCACTTATTACTGTTCTGAAAACTTAATTGTCTTGTCTTAGCCTATTTTGGCTTTTACTGATTTCCCTCCCCTCCTCCTGTCCTTTTTCAGGTAAAAGTGAGAGTGTTTCCCTTCGTTTTCCTACAGCTGTTCTGTCTTTTCTATTGCTCTAAAAGTTGCCTGAAGGGGAAGTAAAAGGCAAAGGTGGAGTATTACCTGTAATTGTGGAGACTTTTAATTGTGCTTTTGTCTTCTGTTGGCGTGATGAGGGAAGGTGGGTTACAGGTGATGTCGGAGATCCAGAAACGTTGTTCACAACGGTTTCTCTGTTGTAAATTGTTCACACTAATGAAAAGTCAACATGTGTATTTTGATTAGAAAAATGTATGTTTATTGTCTTGCAGATAAACTGGATTTTAATTAGAATGATTTTCAGGTGTATCCACAAAATACTTCCATTTTTTTTTAACTCAAGCCTTTGTGAGCTGTTCTGTGATGTCTGAAGAACAGTAGCAAGTCTTGGTACAGCTTTTGGATGGGGAAAAGTGCAATCAAGTTTTTGTTCCGATTCCGGCTGTTCATGTAGACACCTTACAGGCAGGTCTATTTTCTCCCTGCACTGTGTTGCCATAGATGGATAAAATGCAGAATATTTAGTAAACGGCCTGTGTCAACTTGTAATAGTAAAATCTCAGTTCACAAGTCAGAATTGTTCCAGTTGAGGAAAAGCAGCACCGATCTATTAATGCCTGCTAAGAGTCTTTTATGTTCCTTCACTGGCAGAATGTTTTTCTTTTATGGATTTATTGCTGCTGTCTGCAAGGCCTGCCTTATTTCCATGTGCTGAAAACATTAGGCAAATCTGCAGTGGATTTGCTAATGTAAACTTTTCTATTGCTATGCACCATGGGCCTTGATTTCACTCCATTGTGCTTTCTCTATATATTCTTTTCTGCCCACTCTCACCCTGCTGGGTTATGATTTGCTGTATTTCAGATGCTAAAAGCTCCTAACGATAAGCCCCTTATTTTTAAGCACAAGCTGTTCTGAAAACCTCAGTTGCTTAAATGTCATACTTTTCCATGTTTTAAAACCTAAATTTTCTTAACAACTAAGCTATTGAATGTTTGTACTTACAAGTGTACACAGTCTGCAATGATTTGAAAGAAGCTTCCTATGTAGTTTACTAATATTAACGTATATTAAAATATTCTTCTGAAATTTGCTTTACTGTTTCTAGATTTCACTTAAACTTGGATAGAGTATGGTTTATCAAAGCTCACAGGCAACTCCCATAATCTGTGTTCTTTGTGTTGAGACTGAGAATTTTTAGAAGTTGGAAGCGTTACAGATGTGTAGTAAGTTGCAGCATTTGTTCTTTTATACTTCAGTGTTGGACAGGTCAGGAACTGCAGTAAGTGTTTGGGCCTAGGTTCTCTGAAGCAATGCAGTTGCCTTGTTAGTTCTGTTAAGTATTTGTGTCCCAGTACATGAATCCATTCTCTGTTCTGTTATTTTTAAACTATTGCCTCTTCATTGGTTGTTTTTCCAGTTGTGAATATCCTCCTGCTGTTTGTTTTTCTTGATGGTTTATTCAGCTTCTCATTGCATGACATAGAGCATATTAAGCCCAGTTTGAATATTAGCCAGAGCTTTATTGGTGGAGGGATCATTGTTAATCTGCTGATCATTGCTAAATGCACTGATTTGGAAGTGGAGATCTCTAAGGGTTAGGACGTGCATCTTGGATCCAAGCCATGAATGTTTATATACTTCATAGAAATCTGATGAAATATTGGCAACCTTCACTGGAGCCCAGCTGGAGGCATCATTTATTGTGCAAGCTTTTGTGGTTCAAGTTTAGAAATGTAACTCAGATGGTTGAATTTTTTTTTTTTTTTGTTAAAGAAAGACTCCCTTTCTGGGCAGTGGAAAGAAAAACTGCTTTAGAGCAAACTCATAAACTCATATGCCATTAATTGTCCCATGTGAATCTGCAGAAACTAGTTTCAATTTGGGGCGGTTGGACTAGATCTCTGGAGGTCCCTTCCAACCCCATATCATTCTGTCATTCTGTGAATGTAAGGGTTGCTTTTACTGGGCCATTGTACTACTGTCAGCCTTCTGATACATGACAACATTTATGTTTAAAACTTGTAAGTCAGAGCTATGCAAACTACCATGGGTACTCAGTACTAAGGCCACTCTTTTGGACTTAAAACATCATTGCTTTTTTTCCAGCTGGCATCTGTTGCTTCCTTTCAGCTGTTGATTTATTCTGGATTCAAAGTTGTCATGACAGGGCTCAGGTCATAGAATCATTTAATTGTCTAGGTTGGAAGGGACCTTTAAGGTCATCTAGTCCAACCATCAACCTAACTCTGACAAAAACAAAAAACCACATCACTAAACCATGTCACTAAGCACTACGTCAACCTGTCTTTTGAATATCTCCAGGGATGGTGCCTCAACCACTTCCCATATTGCTGTGTTCTTGTGTGGAGAATTCTCACGTACACAGAAGCTGAGGAAGTTTTCTTTGATGATAAAGCCGGGGCAGAAAGCAGAAATAGGAGGTGCCTCTAGAACAGAGGTGGCTTGGCAGTCTTTGTGTCAGACAATTGTTAAGGCTGCTGCATGGACTTCAGTTTGTATTTTCACGAATCGTCCTGTAGTTCTATTACCTTGGACAGATGTGGTTGGTAATTTGGTCTTTGCCTAAGCAGGCATCCTCTTGCACTCTTCCAGAAAAATGCTGCTAAAGTAGCGAGAGCAGACGCAATAACACAAATGGTGTTTGAAGAAGAAATGAAGGTTGTTTCCCTACATCCTGACTCTTCTCTACCATCATGCTTCCCATCCGGTTTGCTCATCTGTTGCTCTTTTCCAGATTAAGTCTGGGTTTGTTTGTGGGTTTTTTTTGTTGTTGAATTAAAATCGTAATAATTTAGTCTTATTTTTGTTACTTGTAACACACGGTTATTTTGCAAAGTACCAATGCCCTGCAAGTATGTTTCAAAGAATGCGTAGTCTGTTTACTGCCTATGGGAATCACTGAGTTTTAGTGCTAGTACATGAAATGATGGTGGGAGTCTAATCTGACAGTAAATGAATGTGCGGTCACTGAGTAATCATTAGAAACTCTCTTTCTGAGAGTTTCTGCAGATTAATTCCTTGAGGATTTCTTTTGTTACGTGATTAGTGAAGAGCAAAAGATTTTTTTATTATGGTTTATTGTGAATGTAGAGGCAAAAGGACTTTTACATGAGAAGGAGGGCAGCAGATAGCATGTCTGAATACACTTTTGAGGCAAATGATTTTGTGGTGTAAAGACATGAAGAACTTTTTCTCTAAGTATTAGAAGTACTAAGTATACAACACATCTTAAAATGTACCATCTTTCTATTTGCTACTTTAAAAGAGTTGGTTATAATTTTAACTTGGAACTTCCTTTCCCTGAATCATAACACATATTGAAAGTTTGCACCCTTTAAAATCTAATATTTATATTTTTCTCCTTAAATGCTACTTGCCTTGTATAACGTGTATCCTGATGTTCATGAATTTATAAGTTCTTTATGTTTAAGATCTTTCAGGAAAATGAGATAATGACTGAAATAATTTCAGTAGCCCTTGGTCTAGAAGTAGATAGTCTGCTTAATATGATTAATATTATTGGTATCTGGAAGCTATTGTTCCTGAGTTACTGCTCCTTTCAACTAGTAAAACTAGCGTTCTGATACAACAGAAGTTAAATGTTTCTGTGCATAGTACAAATTGCAGCATTCATAGGATTTGATGAATTCCTAAATGTGAGGGCTTTATAATTCAACAAATAAATTTGGAATTACTTACTGGGTCTTTCATTATTTTTTTTTAGTTTAATATTATGAGTGCACATTGATAGTTGATACTGGCTTCCATCATTTTATAATTTTATCAATAAGATTTAAAATATAAAGAATACAACATAAAAGATTGTAGAGTACAAATGTAATTAGGTATTGCTAATAAATGAGGTCTGTTTCCCAGAACAGAGGAAAACCAAAGACTGGAGTAACAGAATTGTTCCTTTTATCCCTTTTATGTAGACAGTGTATGATTAAGGTGCAAGTACAAGTGCTAAAGATAGCCAGCAAAATGTTTAGAATGATTTAAGTTAATAATTAGGTAGTTGGCAGCATGAAAGTTTATTCCTTTATTTTGGATGTGACTTTCAGGAATGCTTTATTTTGAGTTAATTAAAGGTATACTAAATCTCCATGGAGCTAAGATCACTTGTTTCTCACCTGACTTGTAATACTGGTTAAGCTTTAAATAACACAGGAACAAATTTTAGTACAAAAAGGAAAATACAGCTATGAGATAAAAGTGTGTGTGTATAAATCTTGTTATTTTTATTGCCATTGAAATGGTTACATCTAAAGATATAATTCTAAAACCACTATCACGGTGTGGACTGTTCATCTTGAACTCTGACCTTTTTTTTTTATTTTGCTGCACTAGAAAATTTTATCCATTGTTGAAATGAAATCCACTGCATTTTAGCAGATTAGGTACACCATAACACGAGTAACTTGCACATCTCGGTATTTCTTCCTAATAAGCACAGCTATGAAACAAATAGCTAGTTCTGACACTTGTTAAAAAGGCTTGGATTTCTCAAGAGATACTGGCAATTGATATCACTTGAGCTTCTGTGATAAGGATCGATTACATTTATATTTAATAAAAACCTCTATTTAGGCACTATATCTTAGTGATTTCCTGTCTTTACCAACCTGGTGCAGCTTCAAGATACTGATGTAAATAATTTCGTTAGTCCCCCTGAGTCATTTAGTCCCTGTAGGAAATTTGATTTCAATCAGTGTTGGTGATAAAGCCTCTTCAGGTTTTCATCATTAACTTCTATAGTGTGATGGTTTAAACAAAGTAAATACAAGTTGTTAATGCTATAGATTTTTGTTTAATTGATTTGTCTAATCAATATACATGCCAGATTTTTGGGTTTTTTTGGTGTTGATTTAGAACATTCTACCTGTAGAACTTGTGAAGTTGTGTGAATAAAGCTTATTGTTGTTAAAAGGTGCATTTCAGAAAAGCAATCAGCACTCAAAGTTACTTGGTCATGATTTGGAGTAATATGTGGAAATAAAGGGCTTTGACTCCCTCCCACTTTTTGCCTTTGCAGTAATAAGTAATTCAACAAGGACGCTTTTTTTTGTAGAAAAACATTTACATATTTTCTGAGAGTAGTCAACTCTGCTTTTTGTCATTTGCTATTTGATTGAGTGCCTTAATGAATTCTGGATGACAATAGAAATGGTGCCCTTGATTTAGAAGTAATAACAAAATGAACCATTCAGCTGCATAGGAAATTAAATACTGAGCCAAGGAAAACTTTTACATACTATATCTAACAGCTGTGGACTATTTAACATGTACTGTTCTTTTTTTTCCATCTGTGTTCTTTTAGTGACTTAGCAGTGGTTTAGATCACTTCCTGCAAAAAAATTCTTGGGATGTTATCTCTAGACAGATTTGAGGCTTCTGCAATAGTTGTGAAGTGCTTTGCTTCAGTGGTGCGCTTTCTGTACGTTTGATCAGGCTCGCTAAGTATTTGTGGTATTAGTGACACTGTATGTTTGGTTCAGACTTTAATTCCTCAGATGCTCAGTTTCATGCTTCCTCCCAAAATTTTAAGTTTCCTGTCAGCTCTTTTACTTTCTAGAGATCTATAATTAATTCATGATTTTCCATGTACCTTCTCATTGATGTGAAGGTCTTACTGATCAGTAGAAACTTACTCTTTCTCTCTGTATTGAACAGGTGTTTTTATTCTCCTTATTGAACTTGAAACTTTTCAGTACTGATGCTTTCTGAGTGTCCTTCTTTAATAGTTGCTTTAGAACTCTTTCACCAGAAGTGCTTTTCTAGATTGAATCCATATTTCCTATTTAGGACATAGTGTAATACCAGATAAGTAACTTCTATTTGTTCCTTTGTGCTTTTCTTCTGTTGTTTTGGTCTTTGTATTGCAGTTCTTTACGTTGGCTGTAGTCCGTGCTTAATATGTTCCTCTAGGCTTCATGTCCTAGAGAATTTGAATTCATTCTCATTCCTTGTGCCTTACTCTTCATGTTTTTGCTGGTTGTTTTTTTGTAAACAACTGTTGTTGTTTACTTGTTTGATTTGTTTAAGCAAGGGATTGAAAATGTCACTTATTCACATATTCTGTGAAGATTACACACATTTCTATCTCTGTAAATGTACATGTCAATACATAATAGGCTTTTTGGCATCTGTGAATACTTAAGAAGCTGTATGAAGGCAACTGTTACTTCAAATAGGTATGCATGGTTAAAAAAACATGAGGAAGAATCCTAACAGTTTACTGATTAGGATAGCCTATATTCTGTATTAATTTATTTGTGTAATCTAAACTGGTGGTCCAGTTTGTTTTTTTTTCTTGTGGTGTAAACAAATGTCCTTAGTATAAAAAGTTGTTGTTCTTTTTTTTTTTTTTTTTTGCCTGGGCAATCTAACTACATTTCCAGTTGATTCATATCCTTTATTTGTATGTTATAAAGTTTCTAAGCAAAGTGAT
>KZ505641.1:215330-255525 GCA_002844005.1 Limosa lapponica baueri | reverse complement strand
AGCCATGTGAAATATCACTGCTAATTGCTTTTTCTTGCCCTGCTCTGATGAGAAGGGCCAAATTCACAGGAACTATTAGCTGATGCATTTGGTTAGAATTTGTAGTACCCTGCAGATCCTGTGAATTGAATTGTTCTCTAACACTTTCTTCTTTTTCCTCAAAACCTACATGCTGTTCCTAAATATGCGAAAAATCAACTTTGTGAATTTTAAGAATTTTAATCTTTGGGGAATCTGCCTAACTTGTGTTGAGTCTAGAGCCTCAAAATGAAAACCTCAAGTATGCACAGGGACACGAAAATGATCAGAGGGCTGGAGCACCTCTCCTATGAAGACAGGCTGAGAGAGTTGGGGTTGTTCAGCTTGGAGAAGAGAAGGCTCTGGGGAGACCTTATAACAGCCTTCCAGTACCTAAAGGGGGCCTACAGGAGAGATGGGGAGGGACTGTTTATCAGGGAGTGGAGTAACAGGACAAGGAGTAATGTTTTTAAATTGAAAGAGGGGAAATTTAGATTAGATAATAGGTGGAAATTCTTTGCTGTGAGAGTGGGGAGACACTGGAACAGGTTGCCCAGAGAAGTTGTGGATGCCCCATCCCTGGAGGTGTTCAAGGCCAGACTGGATGGGGCTTTGAGAAACCTGGTCTACTGGGAGGTGTCCCTGCCCATGGCAGGGTTTGGAACTTGATGATCTTTAACATCCCTTCCAACCCAAACTATTCTGTGATCCTACGAAGGAAGTTCAAAACATTTTCTGTTTGCTTCTGGCTCATAACTTTATGAGCTCAGTAGTTTAGATCATATTTTTACGTCAAAAGCACTGTTTAAAATTGAGGTTGAATACATTACATTAAGAGCACTGAGGTGTTTTTTCACTGTATTGTAAGCTTTAAATATAATTGTTTTCTATGTGTTTTATAAGTAAACTTACATTTTCTAAGATTACCTCTCTCAGTTTTAACTCAACTCATCCCATGAGTATTCATTCTTAAGATGCCTTTTTACAAAAAGGCTCATGAGATTCCTTTACAAAAGGAATCGTACTTGTTGGTGGTTTTAATTCCTCAAACACTGAGAAATGTGAGTTGTCCCGTTTGAAGTGTTTGTAAATTGAGCCTGCCTTTAATCAGGTTTTTATATTGTTGTGGGTAAATGACATCTCAGTTTTTCCAGGTTTCATTTTCACTGATCTGTTTGTCTATTAAATAGTTTAAATAGTACCAGTGCTGCAATTTGGACTTTCAGATGATACTGTTGATAGGTCTCAGCTATGCAAAGGGTATTATTGCACTGTTGTAAAAGTGTTGCTGTTCCTTGGAACTCGCGGCCTCTGTCACTGCATCATTTTTTCCTTCTTGATGAAGATGATACACTGTCTGGGTAATAATTCAAATATTATTTTGTTTGTTTGGTGTTTTTTGCAGTTGTTTGTTTTGGTTTGGTTTTGGGTTTTCTTGTTTGTTTTGTTTTTTTAACTATGTTTTGTACATTTGTTTTATTTTCTCAGTACCAAAATTGCTTCTGCTACTGTATTCATAGTGTCCGTTATAATTAGTTTACATTAAGAGAGTTGTTAGTGTGATGAGTCATTTCTAGGCAGTTTGATTCAAATAATGTACAGAGTTCTGTTTCAGAAAATATGGTGGGAGATTCTAGCCTTGGGTACAGAGAGGAAGAGAATGCACGCAGAGGTTTGTCATTTAAAGAAAAATAAATGGAAGTATTTCAAAACAAAGTTTCTTTTAATATGGTGAATATATGCAGCATGAAGCAAAACTGTTTTGTGATCCAGTCAGCAAATGATACAATCTTTGCTTTTTGTATAAAATAACCATATTTCACATTGGATAATGCTAATTAGGGCCCATAACCCTTCTTTCTTTCTTAGTCTTCTGTAGGAAATCTGCTTCTTGGCAGTTAAAATGTGATTAGACATTTAACCACAAAATAGTAGATGGACAAATGCATACACAAGCCAAGAATAATTGTCATCTTACAAGTTCTATCTTATTCTGTACTTTGCTGCCTCCATTGTAATAGTTCTTAATTTATGATCAGGAATTGTTACCTACTATAATTCAGATTTTTGAGGATGTTTCAGTAAATTTTATAGGTTTAGTTGTAATAAATTTTATTCATACTTTTTAGATGTGTTAGCTGTTAAAATTTGCTCTTGGAAACTCCGCAATGGAAATACTGCGATGCTGTGGTACAATTTTCCTGCTTTGGTCATTCTGATTTTTCAATAACAAGAAAATGTTTATGAATTAAAACAGTTCAGTATCTAAAATGGTATCCCTGGTAGAGATGAAGAAAACAGAATAAGCAAGGGAAAGTGTGCCAGATCAGTGTTATTCTGTATCTCAAGGGCTTACATTCTCTTTCTCTCTGTACATTTTGGTGCCAGCTTGTTGCAGGTGCCTGATAGTTTTCCATGAATGAAGAGTGTGGAAAGTTAGTGGAAAACATTCTTAAGAAAGGTCGAGATGGATGTGTCTTGAACTTCAGCTGTTTTTCAGAAGATAAAATATGTCTGTGCAGTTTGTCTGTCTTCGGTAGTGCACACAGTGGTGTGGCAGGCTGGTTGGACTGAAAGCGTAAAGTGAAAGTCTTGCTTGGAGACTAACAGTGAGGAGAGATTGGGGGTGGGAGAGCCTGGAACAATACGTGTGCAGTGTTGTAACAATATTTGGAGATAGGAGTGCCTGAAACTTCTAGTTTACAAAATAAAACTGTAAATACAGGCTCTGAGAAAATTGAAAATTAAAAGTTTCCTAAAAGTCTATTGTGTTATGGAGGTTGCAGTAGAGGCGGTGTTGTGAAGACTGAATAGCAAATCTCATTTTAATTATTTCCTGAGAAATCTGCTAATTGATACCATTGAGATTTAATTTGTAGAAACAACTGCTGCTGCTAATGCCCCACATTCAGTATTCTGAATATCTGCATTTTAAAAAGTCTGCTCTATTTGGAATCTTATAGGTCAGTTAATACTTTGGTTTTGATTCTTGAATTTGTCAATATATAGTGATCTTGATTATAAAAGTTGTGTAATTATATATGAATACAGCGTAAATGGTTATAATAGGGTTACACATTAGTTACTGTGTGAAGAAAAGAACAGGATGTTACTTTGGAGAGCTGGAATTACCTGTACTTCCAGCCCCAGGGAACAGGTGGGACCTCAAGGAACAGAAGAGAACATCTCAGTTGTAGAGGATTAGGAAGCAAAGAAAATCCCTGTAGTGCTTATGTGACTTTCTTTAGTTGATGGAATTTGGTTTGCCTAAGGGGATGTCGTGTGAAAAGCCAGTGACCTTGGCTGTGTGTATTACGATGCGGCTTGCCAATTGAAGGACATAAAATTTCTTGCTAGTCCAGTCCCTCATATAGTGGTTTTAGGTAGTAGTTGGTTTCTGAGCTCTAATTATAATTTTTCTGTGGAACTCTTGCAAACTATTTTTTATTCCTCAATGGCAACTGCATAGAATTAATTTTGTCATGGGCATTTGGCATTTTGTAGGCCTGTACACATCTTTCCTCTCCCTCCTTGCATGTACTGTTCCTTATTGCTCCTGCATCTTCACTTGTGCTTCTTTACTCAACTGTTCCCACTCCAAGATAGCATAACATGAAGATCAGATAAAATTGAAAATATCTAGCTGCCTTGAAAATGTTCTGAGAAGATTTTGTGGAATACCTATTTTATGATCTATGCATGATGCTTGGATACTTTTATCAAGTACAGCAAATCTTGAGCAATCTAGTATACAGTTGTCATTGATAAGAATATGTGCAGATGATTTATGTTAAGTGAGCACTGGTTAAAATACATTTTAAAAGAACTCTGAAACTTCAGTGGGCAAATTGTGGCCATCAGGTTGAGGGAGGTGATTCTGTCCCTCTACTTCGCTCTGGTGAGACCCCACTTGGAGCACTGTGGTTCAGCTCTGGAACCCTCAGCACAGGAAAGACATGGACCTGCTTGGGCAGGTCCAGAGGAAGCCAAGCTGAGAGAGTTGGGGTTGATGAGGCTGGAGAAGAGAAGGCTCCAGGGAGACCTTACAGCAGCCTTCCAGTACCTAAAGGGGGCCTACAGAAAAGACTCTTTATCAGGGAGTGTAGTGGTAGGATGAGGGGGTAATGATTTTACACTAAAAGAGAGTAGCTCAGACTAGGTATAAGGAAGGAATCCTTTACTGTGAGAGTGGTGAGGCACTGGAACGGATTGTCCAGAGAAGTTGTGGATGCCCTATCCCTGGAAGTGTTCGAGACCAGGCTGGATGGGGCTTTGAGCAACCTGATCTAGGGGGAGGTGTCCCTGCCCATGACAGGGGGGTTGGAACTAGGTGATCCTTAAGGTCCCTTCCAACCCAAACCGTTCTATCATTCTGTGATGATTGCATTGGAGTGTAATTACTTGCTATATATGCATCCCATTATTTTGAGTAAATGCAATTTGAATAGAATCCAGATGAAGAGTAGTGAAATGTGGCCTCTAGCTTGCCAATACATTCACTGATTGTGGAGTTACAGTGGTGCTGGAACCATGTAATGCTGTAAATATCTTATGGACTGAGGTAGTTTGTGGTCTACAATAACTTTTTAATAATTATGTAAGGTGACAGTACAGTTTATCCATATTTCTGATATTTTAAGTGCCGTCTTTACCTATTCTACCAAATACACAGACATATCAGTTCTACAAGGATGTAACGAGGTTGTGTAAACTATTAATGCAGCTTAAAGGATACTCCATGAAGAAGTTCAGTTATTCCCTTGTATTTATTTGTTAGTTGGCTTATTAATGATTTAATGAAAGAAATCTTTAAGATTTTTTTTCTCTTCTGTTGGCAAGCAGTTAGAAAAATGGTATCTTGCATGTGTCTTTCATACACACCACTTGGCTTTAGATGAAGGTTCATTGCTTCCAAAAATAGTTGCCGTTACACGTCATGTAACTTTTCTCCTCTTAAGAATCTGCTGTTAACTGCAGCAGGAAATATCTTAAAAATGGGACCACCCTCTTTACACTTGTGATTTTGTGGGCAGGGTAAGACAGTGATACACCTGTCTTTTTTTCTTCCGTCAGATAAACTTCTGGGGAGGGCTATTAAGAAACAGCATGATTCTTGATCCTGCTGTCAAGATTATTTTTTTGTTTTGTTTCCTCCAGCGACTCTTCAATACATAAAATGCAGGGAGGTGGTCTCACAATTCACAGGAGAGAGTACCTGTCTGATCTCTGTTGTACTATGGCTCTGCTGTTGCAGCTGGATAGTTAGGGTGTGTTCTGCCGATGCGGATTTTGGGTTCCCTCAGTTAATGAGAAGTACTCTTGACACCATTACTGATAACAACTAATAGTGACATAGTTATATTTAAGTTATGGAAATCCATTTTCAGTAAGATACCTGTTAAAGAGTAAGTTCTGTTCAGTTTCTTTGTGGAAATAGGAATGTGTGGTATTGTTTTTGAGTTTTTGGTTTGTTCTTACAGTTCTGCCCCCCGCCTCCCCTCTCTCCTTTCTTATTTTTGTGGTCCTTCCCTGTAGGGCATGGTGACTAATCAGAAACATTACTGTTGGAACTTTAATCAATTAAATTATTAAATAACAGTTACACGTTACTTAAAACAAAAATATTTAGACCTTCTGCTTTTTGTCCCTAAAATACAATAGCTATTTCTAAGTAGAACTCTACTGGATTTTTTTCTTCCAACAGTAATTCTCAATTGCCATTTTATGATGTATCAACAAAATAGCTTTCATGTCTATTTGCTAGTTCTCATGCAGATAAAATTTACATTCATGTCAACAGAAATATTTGAGAATGAAAACAGGCATGTAGGTATGTAAGGTATGTAGGACCAGACATTTCAAGGCGCCAAAAAGTTTCAGCTGTTTTTTCTTAATGTCTTAAGAATACGGTGTCTTAGTCTGCAACCTGTTCACATCAGAAGAATGTAGAATATGCACATGGTATTTGCAGAATATGTGAGCTGTCTGAGAATAGTTAAATTCCAAGGTCTGGGACTGTGTATATAAAACAAAGTCTGTGTCATACAAGATTAAAATAATTAATTTGTCTTATTTTTCCTAGAGAGTATCTTCTTATTCAGAAACAGGGCATTTTCCCTCCTTTTATTCTGATTTGATGGTAGTTTGCACTACAATATAGTTGTGTACTTGGAGATGAATTAATATTGCCAGTCATCACTTCTGGAATTTAATCTATTGTATTAGCATCACTACTTTAGATTTAGATTCTTAATTTGTTTTCAAAGAACAGTAATTAGATGGCAGTATGTGATACCCCAAAAGCAAACATATTCTAGGGCACATTAGGCTGAACTTGATGTTTCAGTGCCTTTATAAGTCATACGTTTGGAGGTGCAAGTTTTCAGATAACGTTGATTGGTTCAGTTTTGAAGAATGGCACTGGTGATTTAATCTTACCAAATAATTTTGCTAAACTTGCTTTCTAGGTATCGTAATGCATTAGGCTTTATTATGTTTGAATGGAATTGTGTCCTGTTTTACAGTGTGTTACCTCACAGCTCTGAAAAAGTACACTAGTAAAAAAGCAACCTTCTTCTTCCTACATCCATACACTTAGTACCTGAAGTGAAAAGAATAATTGATATAGTCAAAATGTTGTCTTCAGAATAAAGATTATTTTAGGTTGGGTATAAATATTTTAAAGAACAAACTTCTGTTCATTGGAAGAGATTTTCCATAAATCTGTAAACAATTAAACTGGGAAGACAGCAATGTATCTGGTTTAGCTAGATCCAGAAATTCTTAGCCTGTTCTCTCTTCCCAGGTTTGCTGGAATTCCTTGGGAAGGTTGATGTAGTCCTTTCCACTGTTGAAAAACAATGAAAGTTTTTGCTTGTATGTACTGCAGTAGCACCCCAAAAGCTGCAAATGAGGCTAAGATTCTGCATTGGTAGTCACCTTTTCTCTCTTTTGAAATGTCTTAAATGTTAATAAAATGGTGATTTTACAAAAATAGGATTACTCGACCAGGTTATATGAGAAATCTGCTTCAGAGCTAAGATCTAAGTCCTGATCTCCCAAATCCCAGTGTAGCAGAGCCAAAAACATTAACTTCTTTTATCTGTTAATGATGTAGGAAAAGCTTATTGCCCTTCAAGTTTTACAAATTTAGACACTTCTTTCTCTTTTCTTGTGGGAGAACCTCATCTGTCTGTAAAGACACATTTCCAAGTATCCAAAATAACTGAAATGTTATCACTCAATAACTTTAAATTATTTCAACTGTATAGTGCAAAACTGGTGAATTTAACCTTGAAGCAGCATCACTCAGGGTCAGTGATGACTTATTCAACGAAAATCGGTCACTCTGAAGTCTTACTCTTTTCTGTGCTACTTACACATTTATTATTTTTTGAAGACAGTGTAATTGCAGCGTCTATTAAGTTACATTTTAGGAATAAGTGTCATTTGCTGGTCAGTTTATTAGAATTAAATAAGTATGGGCAGCAAATGTTCAGAGTAATGATTCGTGACCTTGATTAATTTCAATAGCTGATTATGAGAAATTAAAATAGAAATTAATCTGAAATTAGGTTTCTACATGCGGAACATAAATCATCAGGAGGAAATAATATAGGGTTTGTCCAGTTACTTGCTGTTCTCTTAGAGGAGCTGTTTCTGATTTTGAAAGTTTTCACTTTCTGTAGTCAGATAAAGTCCCAGAGAAGGTGAATGTGGCAGTCACAGCTAACCAGCTTCCAAACAGCAGCTCTGGAGCTCTTTCCCCTTTTGTGAAGGTTATTGCAGTAAGCTACAGTTTTTTCACGAGCACACAAAATTCACGTGGAGGAACGAGAGACCAAGTGAGCAGTTGCGCAGACAAATTATTCTTCGTAACTACTTAGGAAAGCAGATAGAACTCTTTTTCAAGAGCAGTTAACGTATTTTACAGTTGTACAAAGTGAAAGGCAAATAAACTTAAGTACATTTTAGGAGGTTAAAGCTAAAAATTTTTAATGTAGTGTGGGACACTGTCCAAGAAGGTAGGAAAAATCATAGCTTTGGTTTCAATTGCTGTAATGTCAAATGTAGTTTTGGAGAGCAAAGGAAGATCTCCAGAGTTCTTGAGAAAGTCTTTGCAATGTTGATGTCTAGTGGTGGTTTAATTGTACAGAATAGTCAATATGTAAACCACAACCAAAACAAACACACCAAAAAACCCCTAAAATAACTGAACCTTCTTTTGCAAATAATTAAATTGCTAGATTATGCATTTATTTAAGCGTTTCTTAAAACATTGTGCATTTTCTATAATTAGTAAATTAAAATGCAGCTGAAGCACGAAATAGTACTGTGCTGCTTGTAATCCTCTTGATCAAATGTATATGCATACGATATTTAACATGTTACATTTGGTGGGGTTTTGCATTTTAAAAGTTAGCATTGAATAAAACCCCTTTTACTGTAGTTCTGCTCTGAATGTGTCTGGAGTGTCTAGCTCTTAGTCTGGCTCTCGTGTGCTTTGGAGCACTATTTTTGATCTTGCTGCATCTGCAGGGGAAAAAACCCTTTAATTCTTTGAATTGTGAAGGACTATTTAACACCTATATTTTCAAGAGATTACGAAGTTTTCTGTAAGTGGAAGATGCTCATTTTTCGAAGGCATTTTGTCGTTGTATATATTGTTAAATAATTACCTAAAGAACAAATATTACTTCATGTGAAGTTACTTCACCTTCATAGCTGCCGGTTTCAGTCATGTGCTTGATAGAGGCTTGGTCGGCATTGAAAGGAGTTAATGCAGGATCTGAGAAAGTTTTCAGAATTTCTTTCAATCTCTAATCCTGCCAGCACCAGGCCTCGTCAGCAACATGAGAGTTTGCCTGCTGCCAGATTCTCTTGCTTGAGCATTGCCCTTGCCTGTGCGTCAGCAAGGACAAGGAAAGCCAGCCAAGTGGCGAGACATGCAACTGGAACACTCCACGAGTGGTGCTTGTGTTCTGCTCTGGCCGCCTTGTTGACCGTGGCAATCAGTGGTGGTGGTTTGAGATCAGAAAGAACCAGCATGGGCCTGACCTCCCAGGTTGCTGGCCAGTTCAGGGAGATGGTGGAGAACTAGACCTTGCATTACAAAGGTGAGAGGTGGGTAATACTGTAGATCCTCTGGCTGAGGTATTATTTAAGGGCTTATTTCTCTGATAGTCAGCTATGTGAGCTCTGTGGTGGAGCCGTTTGGGCTGTGAAAGGCCTGGCGATAAAGCAGCAGCAGAGCAGTGCTGGTGTACTCTTGGAGGTGTTATCTGCACCAGCTTCACATTGGTGAGAATGGATTGCTCTGGTGGGTTGCAGTACGGTGGAACTACAGGACAAGAACCAGAGAAAGCCGCTGTAACATGCTGCTCAAGTGGTATAGAAGGAATGTAGCTGATAACTCCACTATATATAGTGTGATGTACTAAGAGCTGTCTTTTGGCTGGCTTTTGCTGCAGCCTTGCTCCCTGAACTGAAGTTAAGGAGCTTGTTTTAATCTGTTTTGACTGTTGATATGTTGGCTGTTATATTTGGCTGTTGACTTCCAGGCTTATTGTGAAAGGTGGTAGTTGCTTCATCCTTCTGGTTACATTGAAAAATAATAGCACTTTTCATGTGTTTAAGGAAGAAGTTTTCATCTTTTCCAGTGATATAATGTGGCTTCACACAGAGTCTAATTCAGAGCTGAAGATGCGTTCTGTCCCCAAATGACTGCATGCTATCCAATAATGGATATTGATGTTTGCTGATATAAATGAAACCTCTGAGCCACTTCACAGAAAACCAACACAGGAGTTTTAAAAATGTGTTTGCTAGCTAAAGCTATTTTTGAGACTGAAAGAGTGAAAATGTGTTTCTTTCTACATTCCTTATGCCATTTCCCTTAGCCACAAGATCTTCATATTGTCATCACCTGTGTCTACTGTGGGCTTTTTCTGAGCTGGCTGTTTGGGCACTGTTAATGTGTCTACTTAGTGACACTAAGAAAATGCAAATGTTTCTTCTGTGGCTGGGTTGTTTTCAGTGCCACTCTTCTCACAGCTGTCTGATTGCATTTTCTTTTAATATTTTATTGTCTAATTTTTACCTTCTGATAATGCAGTGCATTGGTTCAAGAAATTAAACACAGAATGTGGTTATATGAGAGTTTTCTTAAATTTGATTTATTTTTCGTTCCCATACTTAGACATTCAATATGTTAAACAGCATAATTTATGCCAATAATGTAAATTGTTATTAACCCATTGCTATAGGTTATGTTATGACTTGACGTGCTTTGGTTACGTAGTGGTGGGTTTGGGGGTTGAGGAGAGACAAGGTGACTGAAAATAACTGCTTTCTTTCTGCAGAATTAGTTCATTGGTTTATGTTTAATGAAGAAAATTCTGGCATTGCACACACCAAAATAGTTCATTTTCAAAACAATTTTCTTGGGTTTCTGCATTGAGTAAAATAATGAAGAAGAGTTTAGAGATTGGAAGAGTTTCATACAATGTGGAAATTCTTAATATCTTGATGTTGGGTTTTTTTGTTTGGTTATATAAAACTTGTTTAGTAGTGTTATGTAGATTTTAGCATTTTCCATTCTATAGATGCTGAAGTGAATACTTTAAATTAATTTTACAGCAGATTTCTCTGATTGTTTGGAAATGTCATAGGAGTTTCTCTGCTTGTCTGACTTGGGGCCACTGAGTATTCCTACATCTCCATAAGGAAAAGTTGGCTCTAGGTTCTGTTTCTTTGAGCAAGTTTGACTGAGGTTGTCAACAACTGATATAGCTATAAAATAGCTATAACCTTTTTTTCTTTTTAAAATGCTGAAGAGCTTTTTATTGAATTAAAGACATTTCTGGATAATTTATCAATTCTGTGCGTAGTCTAAAAAGAGAATCTTTCATGTCTGTTCTACGGTTCCAATCCCTAAAATATTAATCTAGAACTAATTTTTGGCTATGAATCAGCGTGAGTCTCTCACTACACAGTGGGATAACTTGTATGATGGAAACATTTGGATAAATAACTTTTCCATAAAGTTTTATCCCCTTTATAGCTTTGGCCTCAGAACCATTTTACATGAGGTATGAAAGAGTGTGATTAATACACAATAACTCATGATAATGTATTGATGAACGTGATTTAATTTTTTTTTTTAATGAGAATCTAACACAGTGAGTTGAGTGAGATTGGGGAAGGAGGAACTCCTTTAAAAAAGTCAAGAATCACACAAACCAAAGGAAGTAACTCTGTTGCTATAAATTTTTATTTTTGGCTTAAGCTGTATATGAATAGAGTTTGAAGTATTTCAGAATTAACCACAAGATAGGCTGGAACAGTTTTTACTAATGAAGGAACTTTTATTAACATATATGCCAGTAAACACAAACGGCCATCCCACAAGAATAGGTGTGCACTGTGGGAGTTGTGGTTTCTTCATATTAAACGGTACTTCAGTGAATGGGATGCTAATATCCTTGTTTATTCGTTAGCCTGGTGTCTGAAGGGGATGAGGTTTTAAGGATTACAGTCAGTACCTCAACAGCGTTGTGAAGCCGTGGAGGACAAGGGTAGGGCTAGAGAGGGGCTGAGGCAGACCCATGAAGATTTTGAATGTCCTTAACTACAAGAAAGGCTTTGGTTGGAACATGTGTCCTATTAGATAAAAAGCACATAACCACAGGAACCCAGGCTGCATAAATTCTCTTCTTTCATGGAATATTTATTAGTAGAATGTAAGTTAACTTTGGATTTAATTATTTGGTGAAGAAGTTAATGAATGGTGTTACTAAAAGTTAAAGGAAGAAACCAGGGTTTAATGCCAATTTGGGTTTTTACTTCCTAAATGATGAGGAGTTTTTATAGAATTATAGAACTGAATTTTTACATTATTCTATTAGCAAGATCTGTTCTGCAAAACTATTTTGGTTGTTTTGGGTTTTGATTGTGGTTTTTTGGCTTTGTGGTAGAAATAGGAATTATATCCAACCTTACGATTGTAGGACAATTGGGTTTGAGTGAGACCTCGGGAGGTCTCTAGTGCAACCTCATGCTCAAAGCAGGGTCAGTGGTGAGATCAGACCAGCCTTCTCAGGTCTTTCCCTACTCTGGTAGTGAAAGCCTTCAAGGATGGAGACTGCACAGCCTCGCTGGGCAGCTTGTTGCAGTGCTTTACCATCCTCATGATGCATCTTTGTATTTTCAAGGTGAAACAGCTTCTCCTATAAGCAATCTGAAGCTTTCTTGTTTCAATTTATGCCTGCTGTCTCTTCTGCTTTGGTCATGCACCACTGTGAAGGACAATCCTTCCTGATTATCTCCTTGCAGGAGGCTGCTGGTAGGTCACCTAGCAGCTGTCATTTCTCCAGGCTGAAAAACGGCCGGCTCCCCCAGCCTCTTCTCACGGAGCAGGAGCTCCTGACAATCTTGGTGCCCCTCAGCTGAACTCACTTCAGTTTGTTGATGCCTTTCCTGTATGAAGAGGTCCAAAATTGGATCCAGTATTCTAGACTGTAGCCCTGAGAGAACTTGATGGATACCAGCTATAATTCTTTAATTCTGTTCTGGACACTTGTGATTTTGTAAGAAAACAGTATTTGATTAAAACTTCATTCCCGTGGAGTAGGTTGTGGATAAAGCGTTTCCATTTTAAGGAAAGGGGAAAAGGGCAAAGTGTTTCCACACTGTCCGAGGACACACACAGCAGCCCAGCAAGCTCTTAGTCTGCAGTATTGCCCTCTGATAATCACTTCTTTGTATTATGCATTAAATTCAATAAATATTAAATCAGAAGTGCATTTGTCTTAAGAAGTTGAAATCTGTCTTCAACATAAAAAAAGCTGATGAAGAGAAAAATGTTTTGAGGTTATATGTCTTACATGGCAGAGGAATAAAATTTTTGAAAGCTGTTTTATTCAATTTATGTAGCTGTTGTATCACATTGTTTCAGCTTTCTACACTTTATGTTGCACTAAAGTGAAAGCTGGATGCTGGAAAACTTGCATTTGCTTTCCTATTTAGAACAATGTGAATCATCATGTCTATTACTGTGTAAGTCTTTGCATCAAAGTAAAATATGTTCAAATAGGACTCGTAAGGGTTTTCAGCCTCCATTGGTAAATTTAGATATTATGCATATGAACTTCTCTTTTATTTTAACCAGTTTTGTTATGTCTTAAAAATTGAGATATATAGTAATTTTGTGTAAAGCTTCCCTTAAGTACTTTTTCCAAAATAATATGCTTATATGGCAATGCTTGTTGGATGGCTTCCTCACTATACACTTTAAATTGTGGTTGATGTTGGAATTTAAGGGTATGGTGCTTTTACCCAGCGTGTTTTAATCATATTACTTAGTGATATCACCACTTCTTTTTTTTTTTTTATTAGAGCATGGGTTTATTAATTGAGTTTGTGTTTCAGATCCAGAAGAAATAGTGTGACGCGTCACTCTCTACGTGTTGTTTTCTTTTGGCAGGATCGGTTTCTAGCAGCATTTCACATATAACTATTCTGCAACATTCCTACTGTAATATGGTTACATTAGGTCTGTGTAGTTTTCTGTTTTGTGAAAGGCTACACGGCAAAATTCAATAGTGAAAAAATTTGTTCTTTCCAGTCACACCAATGACCCTGACTAGAAAAGCAAACAAACAAATAAAAAAACCGCCTCCATGCTTCCCAGAATTTTTGATGTAAAAAAATACTTGCTTTCTCTGTGAGCACCTGTCTTCGAAGTTTTTGCATCTAATTGGATTAGTGGGACCATTTGACCCAACCATTTAATCCTATAGGAGCCAGAGTTATTTGCATTATTGCAGAAGTATCTGTGGCAGCATTGGAGATGGGAGGACGTGTGTGTTTATATAGATCCCAGATATACATATATATATATGTATTTGTACAAATATATGTGTGTATATATATATCACCAATGCATGTATTTAACTATTGGATCTACTCCTGCTTCCATTTCAAACTTTCAGGATTTGGCTTAGGTGTTCACATGGTATCTGTAAGATCCATACATTTGATTGAGTCTGCTGTTCACATTGTGACATCAGTGAAATTCCATTTCCACTAAAAGTCAAGATTATTTTTATTAGACAGCAAAGTTCCAAATTAATTAAGATAGTTTTGAAGGTACTACATTTTATTTTTGAGGTTTATGGAGAATCATCTATCTTCAGGTACTTTAGTGGGAAAGAAAGGAACAGTCTTAAGTGAATTCCAAGCCTGAATTAAGATGATGTGTTACAATAATGTTATCTTTTACCTTTCTAATTTTATTTTTCTATGCTTAGAAAACTTTTTAATTTTCAATCTTGAAGGCAAGGAGTGTATTTTTTTCTATGGTTGCAAAAGTAAGGAAATAGAATCAAATTTCACTTTTCAGGAATGTCTTCTTTTCTAAGGATTTCCTTGTCTTGAAAACTTTATCACACTTCTTTTCCTTCATTTCAAGTTACTTGAATGTGTTTTTTGTCAGTTAATAAAATCCTGATGTTGTCTCATGATATGCATCAAAAGGATTTGTGAATAAGCAGATGCCTTTAACCTGTATTACTCATGGAAATCTGTGATGTAATAGAGTATTCATCCTTTTATCTTTTAATGACTGGAAATATCTGTAGTGATTTTGTGGCATTTTTCCATATAAGCTTGCCATTGATTTATTAGATCTATTCTTAAAAGGATGTTCATTACCAACAAAATGTTTTGTACCAATATTACTAGTGCATAGTATAAATTATCTTTGGTAGTTCATTAAGAGAGAAAAAAAAGTATTGAAATATTGACTCAGTTCCAAAGAAACTTGCAGTTCCCTTTTAACCTCATCATTAGTGAGCTAGGTAGAAGGAAGGACACTACGTGAGAGCATGTCTGTTGGTTTACTGACTATTTTTAACTGTTAGTTTCGAACTTTTGCTCTCTGCAAGCTTTTACAAGGCAAGGTGAAAATCGGATATAATCTGATGTCATGCCAACTGTCCCCTAGCTGTCTTCATAAGCACAGGATCTTGTGTTGACTGATTGTCATCACAGACATAGCTGCTCTAGACAGCTACTGAATTATATTCTGAGTAAATAACTAAACACTTGTGAATTCTCAGGGCAATAGTCTAAGAAGGATATGAGATTTGAGAGAGTCGCTTTTACATTGTGATTCTTATGTAGTAGTTCATATGTTAAGGTTTAATTAAACTGTACGAGTGGGTGAAATTTTGACATTATGAAGATCTCCCAGACACTGATTACAGTGTAGCAAGGATTTTAGCACTACTCTGAGAAGGTACCCAACTATTTTAAACCACAGATAATGTTCAGTATCTTGAAAAGATGGGAATTTATGTGTGTCCAGCTTGTGGTGGGTGGTATTGCTTGTGTAATACAATTAGTTGATATTGTTCCAAATTACATCTCTATTACACTGTATTTTTCTTCCAATAGTATTCATTGCAGAGCTTTGATGGCACTGATTTTCTTGGACTATTCATTGATACTCTTTCCAAGCAGTTCTAAGAGCTAGTATCTAAAAAATGCTTAGAAGGCAGTGCTGTAACCATTTTGAAGGTATTGATGTATTTCAGAAATATGTTATAAATAAATATAAAGCAAATATGAATAAGAAATAAAACAAACTGTGCCTGGCTGGTTGCTTGGTTTAGATACAAGCACTTTCTCCTGTTTGGAGTAACAACTCGCTGGCTGAACTGCAGTCCTTAACTCCACGAATTCTTCTCTCAGCTGCACCCACACCAGTAACTCCCATAGAAGTGTGGGTGCTCACCTTCAACTATCACCACCATTTGGGGGGTTCAACATAAAGATGTTCATGCTTATATAGTCTTGCAAGTAAGCCTAAAGGAGTCAGCCTACATGGAAAATAAAAACCATAGAAATGTCTCATAACAATTTATAGGACAGTCCGTCTAATGACATCATGAATTTTTCTTGCAACTTAGAAATTTGTCATTAATGTGATGTAGACTCAACCAGTAGTTGATTCGCACATTTCAAGATTCCTGTCAGGGCATTTAAATTACTCTAGAGGCAATCTATAAACTTAATTGACTTCAAATGAAAGGTCATTGACATCAGTCATGTCCAAAAGTTACTTACTAAAACTTGGCTTTAACTTGAATACAAAATGAACTGAAAAGAAAAAAAATAAATAAATAGGTGAAGTCATGTTAATTATGAGTTCTGCAAAAGGATCCATGCAGGCAAAAGTGCCTGCCTGTGTCAATTATACTATAGGATTGGAGACTGGATTGTAATTGTGTGGTTTTCCTGTGTTTGCATCAGTTAAATTTCATTGTACTATAGGCTAGGTTAGTCCAAAGAAATGATAGGCAATGTTACATTTGCAGACTTGCTTTATCAGTACCTGAAAAATGTTTTAGGCTGCATTCTGATGGCAAACAGTAAGGTGTTATCAAAGGATATGGGTGTCTGTCTGTCTGCACTCCTACCCACCCAAGTAGAATCATAAACAACATCCAGTTTGTAAGGTTATCTGGTTCCCCACCAACACCCATTAACCCTTGGCCAACTTAGAAGTTACATTAGATGCTCCAGCAGCTTTCTTTCATATGTGGCTAATATTAGCCAGGTGTATTAATGTCATTTACAACTTGAAGGTCTTAGTCTTTCTAAGCTGCTGTAGCACATCGGCCTTAAGACAGTGGGGGACTATCAGTTCTTAGGTATGTAAATGTTGTGTATGCGTGGTGTGAAACAGTAGAATTTGTGTTGCTAATTGCAAAGAACCGGTCGGTACTTGAACTCTTGATTCTGTTATGAAAAGCCTGAGTCTTCACTGTTACAGACCAGCAACAATCCTTGGAAAATGGTGGTCTGTAACTCTGAAATTCAGAATTACTTTTAGTAGTCTATAGTGTAATTTAATAATAATGGTAGTGGTAGATGATAATTTTTGTGTGGATTTTTCATGTTTTCATACATGCTTTGTTTTGGTGGTTCTGTTGATTAGTAATTATACAAAACCAGAATAGTACAAAACTGTTAAAATTAAAGTACAATTGCTAGGAAAAATGCCATAATTTATCACACAGAAAATTTTTGATGTTACTAGAAAAGTTAGCTTGGCATTTCCAATGTGTGGTGGTGTATGAATACAAGTTAAATGGCATTCAGAATTCATGTATTAAGGGAAAGGCTTTTCCCTTAATACCCCCAGTTTTCTTGGGGGTAATAAGTCCGTCTCTAATGAAAAAAGAATAAAAGGGGCATGGAAAGTGGAGCAGCATATCATGTCCTTTTATTAAGTTTCATTTATTGTGCTTGTTGTACATGGTAGATTTCTGGGCAGTGGAAATGCATTCAGCAGTTGCTATTTGGAGGAAATACGGGTGATTAACGATCAGGAGGCTTGGTTAGCTGATGTGTCTGAAGAACAACTGTGCTAGGTTGTTTCTTAGTCTGTGCTTGGAAAGAAAGGAGGACTTTCACTGCAACAAGTTTACTAGGTCACTTTCACTGGAGACTTCTTGTTATCATTGTTGTGTAAACATACTACTACTATTAAGCAAATGCTTAAAGGATATGAAAACAAGAAGAAAAAATTGTGATCAAAATCTAAAAATTTAACATGACAATTTGTCTTGTTCTAATCAAAACAAGGTACTGTTAATTTTCTTGGAATATATCTATTTAAATACTGGGAAAGCTTCGAAGGGATTTTAAGAATTAAAATGCAGAGAAAGATAGAGGGAGCAGGAGAGAATGACAGAACAGTTTAGGCTGGGAGAAACTTCTGGACCCCATCAGATCCAGCCCCTCCTGTTCAGAGCCAGGCCAGCCTCAAAGTTGGAACCAACTTTAAAAGTTCGATTTGGTTATTAAAGGCCTTATCCAGCCATACTTTTGGATGTTTCCAAGGATGGAGATTCCACAGCATTGCTAGGCAACGTTTCCAGTGTTTGACTGCTCTCATTGTGGACAAAAATCGCCCTGCTATCTAATTCCTTGTTGTAAGGCATTAGCCATCTGCTGTATAGGTTGTTTTGAATGGTATTGCTTATTCTTAATGAGTCCTATGAGGCAAAACACTTAAACTCTCACTTTTCAAATTCAAATAAACCACTGTGTTCTGCAAAACTAATTGTTAGTGGCAGCGGTTTTATTTCTCTCTTCCTAGTCAAGTCCTAAGGATTTAAGCTGCAGATTTGCAGAAAGTTTTGGTTTTGTATGTCTTCTTGTTGATGAAATTACCATTTGCATTTTAGATAGTAAAGGAACTATCCTTCTGTTTCTCTGCTCTTACTATCCAAAGGGCAAAACTTGTCCCAAAATGCAATTGCTCAGATATTTAAGAAGTGTTTACTTTCCAGCTGAAACTTTATTATTAGCTAGTAATATTTAGTCTATTACTAATGGACTTGCTCTTTATTACAGCAAGAGGACTAATTCATCTTCTGAAGGCCTGGTGAATTTATTTAATGGGAAATAATAAAACGTGTAAAAGTGCTAGTATGGTATAACAGGTAACTTCATTTCCTAAATAAACCTAGAGCTCTTCTGGAGTATAGTCTTTTTTCTTAGTCTTAATTGTAGAGTGACTTATTAATGACTAAAAGCCTGCAGATGAGAGCTTGCTGACAGTTTGTCTGCCTCTGGAGAATAAAGCTGACAATGTACTTTCATTTTTAAAGCTAACTATGTATTTGCATTTTTGCTAATAGTCCTAGCCTAAGTATCAAAGGTTAAACAGACTGCTTCAGTCCTGATTTCAAAGAAAAGACTTCTAGCTTGAAACTGTTTGAACTGTGTGATAGAAATGGCATTTGATTGTTATTGTTATAATTTATTTATTATTTTCTTTGATATCTTCAAGTTCCTATGCCTTTCTTTGGACGTATACTCAAAATTAGAATATAAACTCACATAAAAGTGCTTCTTCAGAAAACAATACTCCTCAGTCCTCTTGTGAGAAAAAGATCGTGGCTGCTTTGTAGATGTTAGAACTGGAGGCTTACTGGAAAGACTTTCTCCTGATCTCTGATTTGATGGAAAAATGAAAAGTTAGAAACTGCAAAGGTACTTCATGAATCCACCTCTGTAGCAGAAGTCAGTTCTCACCACTGTAGGAAATGGCTGCTCTCGCTGGGGCCGTGGAGTAGTTGATGTCCTAATATGTTATTCACAGTTTTTAATGGCTGTAGGGCTAGAATTTTTGCAGTAGGCAAAGCTGGAAGTAGTCCTTGGGCGTAGAACAAGTTGTCACAACTTTTATCTTTTCATTGAAAAAGTTCACTATATTGATCCCTTATGTTTGACTTCTGTAGCAAGGCATATCGGAAAAGGGGTGAGAAGTTTATAACCGAAAACATCCTCTGCCTTTCATGGTCCAAGTGGGACTTAGCGTGAGCAGTTTGTGATTTTAGTTGTGGGGCTTTGTTGTTGTTGTTGGAAGGGTTTGCGTTTTTTGTGTGTTTCGTTTTGGGTTTTGGTGGTGATTTTTGTTTGGTTTTGTTTTGATCTTGAAATCAAGGCATGTCCTGAGCTATTTACATTTGAATGTTATGGGTGCATGAGCTGTTTGATTTTTAGCTGCCCTTTACTTTACAGAAAGGCTGTTACCTCTTTGGAATTTCATTACTTTGAAACCCCAAAATATTTCTTTATGCCTTACTGTCTTTCCGGGGGACATTCTGATGTGCTAGGCAATTGGGTCAAATCTGTAAGACCTGAAATTGCTGGGCATTATGGGAGGAAAACCTCCAAATCCTCTTGAAAACAAAAAAGTGGATGAAGCGTTCATTTTTTTTATTCTTGGAAGTATAATTAATTTAAAAGCCTTATTATTTTTGTTTTCTGAATACACTCATAATGTGTTAACGTTTTGCTGCATTAGATCAGAATTCTAGTTTTGGATGTTGTTTACCTAAATATTGTTAACTAAACCCATAAAAATTCAGAACCTTAAATAAGTACGTTCTTGGTTTGTTACACTCTCTAATTCTAAGGCTCCCTAACAGTATGTCAGCCACAACCTTTCTCATTCTGAAATAAGATCTTCAATTTCTTATTTCTTTAAGATTTGTGATTTTTTTATAGATTGCTGCTTTGGACAGGGCTACAGAATAAGGGATTTATTAAGTGTGAGGCTATAGAAATGGTCTGACGTCTTCTGTACAACTAATTCAAATTATCTACTTGGAGGAGGAGGGAAGACTACCAGTTTATCTTGAATTAACCTTTCTTCACTCCGTATTTTTGCATTATATGGGTACAGTTACACAGATAAATAAAATAATTGCCTTTAATGGATAGCAATATTTCACAGAGGGTAGCAAAACATCTAGATAGTACTCTGAGTGGAATGTTGATAGAAAATCCCAATTTTAATTCAACTTGGATGGAAATACTAAATTATATTTGTTTATATAGGCCATGCAACTGAACAACTAAGATTATATATGATCCTCTGCATGGAGATGTAAAGAAAAATCATTAAAGAAATACCATACTAGAGGAAAAAAAAGCATGCAGCAAATGGCTTCCACAAAATCTCTCTCTGTGATCTCATTAAATATTACAAATTGTCTAAAATGTTGCCCAGCAACATTTTAAATTATTTTGCTGGTTTTGTTCTGTGAAATTTACAGAAATACAAATCAGTAATTTATGTTGTTTAATTTCTATGTTATGTTTAAATGGTCTGGTAACAGTCAGGTGTAAATAATCATAAATTCAAGTGTGTCTCCCTAACTAAGGATTGCAGCCAGTTTACTTTTAAAATATTAACCTGTTTAATAATTAAATGGTACAGTGTGCCATCGGCAAAGTCAACAAGAATGCAGGAAGGAGCTGAAAACATTTCTGGCTTGAAAAGTACCTCAGAAATACGTTTCATTTCTGGAGTAGCAGCAGCAAAGCATCAGTATAAACTGTTGTGCCTTTTAGACGTCATAGATGTATTTTACTGAGTTTAGCAATATTAATTTCTTTTTTCTTTTTTTCTTTTTTTTTCCTTTCAGCCATAATCAGCAGACCACGTCATTTAGACATCCTGTGACAGGACAGGTTTCTCCAGAAAATATTGAATTTATTTTGCGAGAAGAGTAAGTAGTTTTATACCCATGTCAAGAGATCTAAAACAGTAACACATTTACCTACCGTAGTTTAGTAGTTTGACAGTTCTATTATTGTAGCAAAAATGTCATAGAGATGGTTTATGCTTAAAAAATTACTTCTCCTTGTGACAGTGTGTTTTTGATTCTAGCACTGTTCCACGTTACTGAAAATCTTCACCAAATCTTTAAAATCAAACAATCAACACCCCACTCCCCCCCCAAACAAACAAAAAAGGCAATATAATTAGGATACTTAAATAATAAATGCTTTAGCCTTATATAAATGTCAAATATCCACAACATAAACGTAAAATACTGAAACTGAAATACACAAAATACTACTAGTTTCCATTGTGATTTCTTGTTTTTCTTACGTTTTAGATTTTCCATGTTCCCTGTCTTGGGCTGATGTTTATTAAATTTTTTTTGATAAATCATTCTTCAATTTATTCTAGAGAAATAGAATCATATATATTAGTTTCCAGCATATTTTATCTTGATTGCCTGATTTAAAAAAAAAAAAAAGAAAAAAGTAGAAGAAATGCATGTGTTCAAACTGATGTATCTGGGCATCTTTGGTGCTGGTGGATTGGATGGGTTTCACTGTAGTGTTTAACTACCCCTGTCAATGCTTGCTGCATGTTAGATGGGTCCTTGGATCCTGTCTATTATGGGATGGCTGGCTATCTTCCCTAGACGGAGTCTAGATGAAAGTTCTGCATCACTTCAAAAGCCATTCCAAAGGGCAAGAGGAACGGGACGACACCAGATAGCTTTTCCTTTTCCAGCCTGGTCTTCCAACACTGTTTAAGCAGCCTGTAAACCTTCATGCATCACAGAGGCTGGGCATCATGCTGTGATGGCCTGCACGTGGTGGTTTGTATGGCTGCCCCCACGATTCTGAACACTTTGTTTCAAATTATGTGACATTTAATTCGCTTTACGTTTAATTTAAAGCAGTATAGCATTAAGAAAAATGATGCCCAGAGAAGGGCCGCGTGAGACTCCCAGGAGACTGAGGCTTTTCTGGCAATGTCTTCTATTGTGGATTTGGAGAGGAAAGGACAAGTCAAGTATGATTGTAAAGCCCTCTGCTCAGAGCTTCTGGTACAGCCCTGACAAAGACAGTATGGACGACAGGCACTGTGCATCTATGTTCCAACTTCCATCTGTTAATTGATTTTTATTTAATCTGTTTTAAAGGTTCAATCAAAATGAATATAAAGAAAATTTGCACATGTGTAAGGGAAAATAGGTGTTTGGCTAGAACTCCTTGGAGTGCCTCCCTGGCTTAGTTACACTTCCCTGGGCTGTTTCTGGTTTTGTAATTGTGGTAGCAGATAAAGCATTAAAAGCAGAACTGAAAGAACGATTTGCTGGTTGCACTTGGAAGCTTTTTTGGAACATAAACGAAATGTGTTTATTGGAGGGCAATTAGATGAATGGGCCTAACTTGTCATCTCTAGATTTCGGTTATTCACAGAGATGGTATCAAAAACAGGAAAAAAATCTTACAACGTAGTAGAATTAAGAGAGACAGGTGGGTTTTATTGTAAAAGAGGAGGGAATGACTGGAGGGATATAAAGATACATAGATATCTATCTTATATAAAGGGATATATAAAGATATAGAGGGATATATGTGTTTATAGTGACTACTCAAGAGGCAGTCTTTACGACAATATTTTTCTAAGTTTCATTATTATTGGCCTGAAGTACATACAGAGTGTTTTTAGATTATTTTAATATATCAGTTCAAATTACTTCAAAGATGTAATTTTCAAGTCTGTGGGATGCTCTGGTTTCCTTTACTTTGTACTACTTCTGTGTGACAGCGTAAGTTTTACACAGGTGCTGTTCATCATAGTTATATATGAATTCTTGTCAAACGACACTGTTGCCATATGTGGATGTCTCTGCTGAAATCAAAGGAGCTGTTAGCACCTCCCTGGCTTTAGGCCTAGGAATCCTAATGCGGCTATGCCGTGTTTTCAGTTCTTTTCCCTCAGGCATCAGGGATTTGTTTGGAATCGGTGTTGTTGATCCTGTATGAGTTGAGAATCAGTGTCATAGATAGTATCTTGTGATGAAATGACTTTCACAAACAGGACATGGTAGGAAAGATAGGATTTGCATGGTCTGTGGAAACTTCCTACCATGGGATCCTTTTGATCAAGAGTACTTCTTTCTATAGTTGAGGACTTTTTTATAGCTGAAGATTTCAGACAGCGCTACTGTCTGAAGTAGTAGCACTCTTAAGGGTTTTATAAATGGCAATTTGTTCTTCAGGGCTGTTGTGACGTGATTTATTACTTACGGGTTGATTTTAATTTAAGATTAGGGCCAAAGCCAGGAGTTGTCACAGATGTTGACTGGGAGCTACTGGGAAAATGTAAGGACAAACTTTTTCAGGCTGCAACAATCGTATGTATTAAAAGGACACATTTAACATCAGAAAAGTAATTTACAATAATCTAGAAATGATGAATGTATGGACTGCTCTGGCCATTTCTCATCCAGGAAGCAATGTTCTGGCAAAAAGATTTGAAATGAAGTTTTGGAAAATGGTGTCAATAAATGTTGTAATCCTAGCTTGATTATGAGTCAGTTATGAACCAGACACCCTTGCCTCACTTGATCAAATGAGAACTGGATACTTTGAGTAGAAGACTGAGACTATATTTCACTAGTCTTTTCCTAAGGTGTTTCCCCTTTTAAACAATATCATATCAATCCTGCCTTTTAAGCCAAAATCTCATTTCCTCAATGCTGTTGTAACTGGAAGATAAAAACAAAGAGTATTGCGTGGAACCTGTAAATTTTGAATTACATCATCTTTTGATCCTTATTCTATTCCTTCTTCCTAAAGGTGTTCTTATTTAGTTTGGCTTTTTTTGAGAAATAGTGATTAATAATACCTTATTTCCTAATCCATTCTTAGCTGAGAGCACTGTCAAGTTGCCACCTCTCATTCTGTTTTTTCAAGCTAAGCAACTTTGGTCACTTAGTGTGTGGGATGTGTTCTGTACCCTTCACTAGCCCTGCTTGAGAGCTAGCTTTTCTGTATGACTCTCTTAGATTTGTCTTTTTTTCTGATGACAGTGATTGATTACAAGTGAATGCAGTATTCAATGTGTGAACTCATTGTTTTTTATAATAATGTAATTGTACTTTTTCCTTCTGTATTCCTTTCCTAATAATTCTTAACATACTTTGGCTGCTGCTACTCATTGTGCTAAGATCTAAAAATATCCTTTCTTCAGATTGCCAATTTTATTTTGAGCAATAAAAGACGCAGAGATGTTTTTAATTTCTTCCTCTTTTGAATTAGTTTTCTGTTGTTGACACTGAATTCAGTTTTGCATCATTATCACATGGTTACTCATATCTTAAGAGTGTTTTTCTTTCTGTACCTTTCAGCATTTCAGTTTTTGTCCAAAATAATTTTTGTCCTCTATTGACTTGGTCACCTCATAGTTTTCAGGATCACCTGTAAATAATTTGAACATCTTGGCTATATGGGAAGTCCCTCTTGTAGCCTCCCTCCATTTCATAACTGTGTCTTAATTTCTGTGCTCTACTTTCATGTTTTTAATGAACCCTTAATCCACAAGGGGACCTTTCCTAAACAACCAGTGGAAAAATGAGTATTAATGATAAAGCTTCTGGACAGGTGTTAGATCTCGTTTAACCACATTGTTGTACGTGCATTTCTCTGAAAAATCTGTGATAGAATTACTTAGGATAGATGTATGTAAAGTTTAGATTTCTTCTCTCTTATCTTTCTTTAAATAACAGTTCTTCAAGTAATTGTATACAGAAAGGAAGAAGCAGGCTTTATGGCCACGTATCTACCTGTATCTGTTGCTGAACACTAGTAGTTGTGTATTAGAAGCTTTATGGTATATTTGTGACAGTAGTATGTTTGCAAGTGAGAAGATAGTAGTGTAAAGTTAAAAAAGATAACACTTCATCATAAATGTAGAACTACAGAAAAAAAAAAAGTGCTTAATCCAGTGAGTATTATCTTCTTCTTTGCCTTTTTTTGTGTGCAACTGATAAAGCCTGTGTATCACCTCTGGGGAGAGAGACATCTTATTTTGTCTATTGCATTTGGTTACTATAGCAGCGAAAATATCAGGTGGAGAGAAAGGAAGAAACCCAAACAGCCCCAAAATAAACATCTGCCATGTTTACATGCATAGAAATACTAGGACAGTTAATTTTTTATCTAGCTAAATAGGAGATTTATTAGTGTTAAAAATAGAGTGGCATGATGTTATTGTGTCATATTATGTTCCAATAAAATAAACTTTTTGAGTTGCTGGTATGAGTGCGGATCTTCTAAGTCGACTAATCTTTATGATCCTTTAGAGAAAAGGAATGTGCTCTCTTGTGAGTATTACATTTTCAATATGGGCTACTGAAGTAATAATTTTTTGTTGCTGTTCAGTGTTATTTTGTTGTTTTTTTAAATAAACCAAATATTGGCCATGTAATTCTTTTAGCTAGTAAATATGATTTCAGTAGATGTACTAGCACTGTTTAAGTGTAGTAGGGAATTGCCTGACAAGGAGATATTATATAGAGTGTTATTTTTAAGTATTTAAAAAAAGATTTACGAGGGTCTGGAGCTCCAAATGTAAATACTGCAATTTTGCATGTGTATGCACACACCTGGGGGAGGCAGTAAAAAAGATATCCTGAAAATAGACAAAAAACAGCACTATGAAGACAGAATGGGGTATCTTGGATAATAAATATTATCAAACATCTTTGATAATAATGATTCTGAACTAATGTTTCTGAATGCACAGAGTAAATGCTGTAGTCACTTATTTTTAAAGATGAATCTGTAAGTACTATTAGGACAGTGTCAATTCCATTAAAATGCTGGGTTGCTTCAGGTAATTCTGCATATTCTGCATATTTTTATTTGCTTTTAAAAACAGACTGAGTATTAATTAGCTGTTAAGAGACATGAAGACTTGAGTTTCGTTATTTTCTGATTCCATGCAAATCTATTTTATCCTTTAAATATTATGTACAAGTTCTTAAATTAATTTTCAGTGTTGTTTGGTGTTTTCTGTTACATCTCAGCTACAGAAAGTTTGGACCACCAGTGGTTGCTGCCAAAGGCTTTTTTTTTAGGAGAATAATAACGTATTTTCTCTTTCAATGGACTCAGTGCCTCTTTTGCTGGCTATTTGAGTTCTTTCACATGGCAACAACCTCACGTTTTTTAGAAAACATTTTTCTCCTTGTGAATTTGTTTTTTTCCCAGTTGGAGTTTGTCGTTAATCTTGGTACTACTAGAAAAGGAAAGCTTGATTTATTCACAATGAGCATGTTCAGTAGCGAGTGGAAGAGAAATTGCTAAATGGTCAAATTATAAATACTTAGAAAGTATGTGTTTATTGTTCTGTATTGCATTATGATTTCCTGATAGTGATGGTCTTGTTAAGCATCTAAAGCTTATCTTCCTCTGTAGTTCTAAATTTATTTAAAAAAAAAACAACCTGCAGCATGTTTAACCTGCTGTGAAAACAGTATCTTGTGCAATAGTGAAAATCTGTTCAATCTGAGTTTGACTACCCTAATTTGTAGGTTAAAACCATTCACCTGGGGTTATTTTTCTTTCTATATTAATGTTTTTATTGGAAAAATTAATTCCAATTTGTTGAAACTTAGATTTTATTTTTCACTTTTGTCTTTCCTGAGAAAGTTTTCTCTCTATGAAATAGCTACTCTATAAATGAAGAAACGTAGTATAATCAGATTATCTATAGTCTGGAAAGCCTAAAGATTTTCTGAACGTGTATGTTATGTGCTCTCTCTTCCCTCCACCTCTTCCTTTTCTCCTTTCTTCCCCCACTGAGTATCTGGAAAATAACATGTATTGTGCAACTGTCCTACAGTATAAAACTCAATGGTTTGTGGTGTGGACATTGCAAAGAATGTAAAGCTCAAGGGAAAAAGAGAAAGTTTGTGTCTACAAGCGTTTTCCTTAGATGTGTGTAGTTTTCAGTTTTACTACTCATTTGTAGTGGCCTTCTTAATGATACAAAATCTAATACTTTCAGTATTTTAATTCATTTTGAGGAGGCAATGTAGAACACTGTTATTCTGTTAGTGTTCCTCCCTCCTGGAAATACCTGCTCTGTTTACTTGCCTTGAGCAGGGAAATAGATCCTTTTTGATAAGTAAATATTTGGAAAAGAGAAGTAAGATGGTTTTCCAAGTAAGATGCAGGCACATTGTAAGTCTGCATTTTCTGCCTGTTTTGAAAGTTTATAGAGTGGGAAGGGAACAAGTGAGAATAGAGTCAAAAGCAGGTAATAAGTCTGGCTGATCAACAGAAATAGCTTAGTCAGACAGCGTTATATACGGGAAGTGTCTTAATCAGCTCTTTACTGAAGCTGGATATTCCTAAAGCTGATTAAATGCTGTAGTAGGGTACCTGGTCTGTAAGAGGTAAGGCAAACTGACTGAAATGAATGTGATGAAACTCTCATGCATTAAAGGCTCGCCAGGGACTTGCTGTAGTTTGTTCTCGTATCTTGGACCTGAATTTACATATAAAAGCTAGAAAGAAGGGATTTATGCCAGATGAGCAAGGCATAAAGGAAACGGGATCAAAATTGTGTTACTTCCTTGCAAGCTTAATTGAAACTGTGTGGTCACAAATGGAAAAATGTGCTTTCCCTGACACCAAATCAACTAAAAGCTTTTGGACACAGGTAATTTTTCAGGTTGTAACTGGGGAAGAGCAATGGCGGCAAACACCTTGTACTCAGTTAAAACCCCCATTGAGCTACTACAATCACAAACTCTTCTGTGTTCTTATGAGTGATACCTGCTCAGAATTAGCCTGTTCTCTTCAGAATTGTGTTGAATTTCAGTAGTAGCAACAGTAATGATTGGCGTGACTTGTGTGTCTCTTGTTAATAGTTTTTTTGGGTTTTTTTCTGATTTGACTGTATTGCTACTTGTTCTTAAAATACAATTTGCTAAACTGTGTTGTTAATGATTTTTGAAAATACCACCTGTGGGTTTAACTCACAAGTTGGTGTCAAGCTTGGCTGCTGAGCCTTCTCATCACAACCTGCATGTTGGATTCCACAAGATTTTGCACTTTGTTTATCTTCTCATTTCTTCATCTGGGCAGCTGTCCTGAATTCTTGCTTGTTGAACAGGTTCTTATGGAATGCTTTAAACGGGTATCTTCATCTGAGCTAGTTATCAAGATTTCTTGAATTTTAGTATGACTCAGAAGTCATTTATTTCTCATAATATCTGCCATGAACTGCACCATTTCACTGAAGAGTTATTTTATTAATTCATATTGTAGCATGAGTCATATTTTGGGCAGATTCAAAGATCTAACGTTAAGTTAGTGAAAGATCTAACAGTAGGCTAGTCTCACTTTGATTTTAAAGAAGCCGCCTGTTATTGCGAAATGCTGACTCCTGTCCTTCCCTCCCTGATACTGGCTCTTCCACATGTTTGCAGCTAAGCCTTTAAATTGGGCACAATTTAGATTTTCTGCATTTGCCTTGTCTTCTCTGAGTGCTCTTTGTTATATCTTGATTCTCTGCTGGATTTGCATACAATTTGGGGGGTTTCTGCCACCTGATACATTGGCAAATATCAATCATCAGGTGACAGTGGCAGCGTCTGCTTGAGAAATACCTGAAATCAAAATAGTAAGAGTGGTGCAAAGGAAGTTTTAGATGCATGGAATATGTTTGATTAGCCTATCATTCATTTGGTCACTGTGAATCTTAAATATAAAAAGGCAAAGCTGACTGTTTGAAACAACGTGCTTTAGATTATGTGGTTTTGTTTGTTTTCTAGACAGAATTCATCTATGTCAAGGCAACAAGTAAACCAAAGACCTTCAAGCATGGTCAGTGAATCGTCCACTGCAGTAACTACATCTGCTGTTGATACAAAACATGGCTCTAAGGTAAAGGAAAAATGCTATTGGTTCAGCTTGATGATTAGAACTTCACTCGCTTTAAATACAATACTTTTTAATGCTGATTTTAGTAGGGCAATGCGTTTAGCCTAGAAGTCTAATAGCTTACCTCAAAGAAGTAACATCTACTCAAGCAAAAGCCTTTTTACAGCAGAGGAGCGCTGTATAACCACATGACAGTGATGAATGATAATTTGAAAAATAGTGGTTATTGTGACATGTAAAGTTTGAGAAGCTTCTTAAGAACGGAAGTAAGTATATGTAATACTAGTATTCCGGCAACTTTTTTGGTAGTCCAGGGTAAAAAGTGCTGCAGAATACCAGGAATTGTAATTTGCAGTTCTTTTCCATGAAACCTTACTGCTGTTCCTTCTCTTAGTAGCAACTTGGGTCCTTTTCTGCCATCACTGTAGTGCACAAACAGTGCAGACACCAAGTCTACACACAGAATGTTTAATAATAGAAGAATCCATTATTTGGCATTGACAATGGGTCTGTGTTTATTATTGCACAAAATATAATAAAGTGCTATACTTGAAACGTCACCATCTATTTTAATGCTTCTTTGACCTTACAGTAGATTACAGTACAGTGAGATTGGCAGGGGGCTGGATGAAAAGAACAAAAAAAATACTGGAAGAATTAGCAGAGATAAGATAGATTTCTTAACTTTGCCAGCAGTTTTTAACCTCAGGGTTTTTTTAAATGCAAAGATGTGAAACCTGTTAAGTAATTGAGTTGAAGAAAGGACTTTGCCAAATTGGTTGCAGAGATATTTTTGTTGTGTTGGAATCACTTAAATTTTTTTTCTAATATTTTGAAGGCTTGGGTGAATATTGGAGAAGATGAAAACAATTTCATGAAAAACTTAAAGTGGTTTTTCGACAAAGACAACACAAAGATTGTGTTGTCAACACAAAGACAACACAAAGATTGTCATGTGTCAAATCTCAAGAATACATATACCTTTAAGTTTAGATTATCACTGAAAACAGTAAACTTAGTAGGTTACCTTAATTACTTGATACATTCCTTTTTGATATTCTAACAATAGAACTTACCAAAGTCCTTGGGATTTGTTTTTACTGTATTTAACCTCCTTATTCTGATTTTTTTTAAAGCCAGCATTAGTAGGAGAAGACTCCTTTTTCACTCTTAAAACCAGCAAACTTAATGGGGACCTGATACTCTGCTTTGAGATGGGGATTTCTCCAGTGATGCAGCTGGGCTTGACTTACCCAGGATCACACTTCTGCCAGAACGTGTGCATCCTCTGTCACCTGCTCCTTCTGCTTCCCTTTGTCATATGTTTGCAATGATCTGATCAGGCTTTGCAAAGCAGTGAGATCAAAAACGGTGACTGGTTACAACTTACAGGGCCACTCACGTGCTAGAGGCTAGTTTGCTGGAGACCTCAGAACCACACAGCTAAAGGTGAGGGTAATGCTCTTTCCATCACAGCTTGGAGAATATCCAGAATCACCTTCTAAAACTTCAGTTGGTCTGGCTTTGGTTTCTGCTTCTTTGTTTGCAGTCCAGTATAAGCGTGGCTACTCATGCTTCTGGCAGGCGCCCAGGTGTGGCATTTTCTTAATACATGGCAGCTTCAGACTTTGAATAGAGCTCTCATAGAGGCTTGCCTGCACTTTTCTTCTCCACCAAATTTGTTTAGATATGATCCATCCTGCTGCAGGCCTCAGTAGATACTATAACGGAATTTTGATTAAGACAGAGAATCAATATCTTTCTTATATATGTTTTGTTTCATCATTCTATGTATCTCCAGGATTGAAATCACTCCTCTCGTCCTCTAGAGTCAGAAGGAGATCTCTTGAATTCCTTCACAGCCTAAGATAAAATTAATTGAAGTTAACTAGTAATGAGAACAAAGTGAATAACCTGTGTCCTCCATTTTGAGGTTAACTTCTGGCATGTTGAGAGTAGATTTTAAGATCCTTTCATCTATTTCTAAATGTTTTCTTCCATGAATTCCATAATCATTCTTTCAAAGAGTGAGTTCCCAGATGCAGATGTGAGACGCAGACATGAAGCCGGAGACACATTCAGTTTGTCATGGCAAAGGTCTCTAGCTGCCTGCCCATAGCTAATTATTATCTCTTACGAAATGCTTTCATAGTTTTGTCCTGCAAATGCCATCACAGAATTGTGTAGGTGTAGGGTTGGAATCCTGGCCAAATTCAAACTGATTTTTATATAGAGCTATGAACATTGAAGTAGCACCAGATCTGAAAGTGCAGGAACAGGTACACGGCTTTCACTTGATTATTCTGTAGATAGTTGACAGCTAAGAATTGCTACGTTTGGGGTGGAGGGAGAAGGTAAGCTGCCAACTGTGCAGCAAATTTGGCATTCTCAGCTCAAGATGAAAGAGATGCAGACTTCTGGCTTGCTTGTTGCGTTACTCAAGTCTGAGCTTGGGTTGAATAAATCTTCTGAAATAAAAAGTAATTGTTTGGAAAGAGAATTTAACATGTTCTGTCCAACAGTGTCAGTTGTACCATGTACAACAAGAGGAGCATGTTGGAAAGAAGAAAAAGAAACCAAAATGAGGCTTATATGTATCAAAATGTCATTATGTTTCATTTATGTGCACATAAATATATAAGACTTCAATTTGTAAGACACCTGAAATGGGCAGTTTAACAGAAATGCACGTAGGTTCTTGATGCTGGCACTGTCTGGATAAGTCGTCTCAAGATGTTAGACCAGTGCAGTCTGCTCTTCCTTTTGAAATTTAAGGGATATGAAACTGAGGAAATAAAAAGCAAAAGGACATGCTGATAAACTGCAATTGTTCTCTGTCCCAGAGATCTGCTTGTTCATAGCCAATTCAATTACAGATGAGTATTTTTTTCCCTGTTATTAACTATATTAAAAGCCATTTATATTGATTACCAATGAAGGATATGGAGGAATAAAGGTCTGTTTCAGTTTGAGAGCAAGGTACATTTGGAATTTAGTCTGTTAAAGCAGCTGATGGTGTGAATGGAAGTATGTAAATGTTACTGTGTTACACAGTACTTTGGCCAAATCAAAAGCGTAAAGGTCAGTAGCGTAATGTATTTATTACTGTCTACGTTTTGAGAGCGTGTTTTGCGTGGATTCTGAGCAAGAGAAGTAATTGAGTTGTTGATAACACAGATAGTTGCTGATATTTTTCCAAGATGAACTGGTGAGTATATAAAGAACGGGTCTAGCAGTTAAGAGAAGCAAGCAATGGTGACATGTATTGTTGGTGCCAGCTCTGTGGGACTCTGTGGAGCTGGAGTGTAGAACACGGGATTTAGTTCAGGGTCACTGTAGGTGAATGCTCAATATGAAGAGCGTGAATTTTTAAGAGTTTCAGATTTTCCTATCTGAAAAATAAGGATTTTGTCTAATTTACTTTCTGAAAGGATTCATGAGTTCATTTGTTAGTAAAACATTGAGATTTTTTGAATGGAAGAGTTTATGATGTGGAGTTAAACAAGTGGGTTTTTTTGTGGGCTGGTTTGGTTGGGTTTTGTTTCTTTTTTTCCGATTCCCTGTAGATTGAAAGTTAAGTTATGTGTTCTCTTATGGGTATATACATATGCATATTTTTACCAAGGTAGAGTCTTCCTTTTTGCTATTTAGAAAGTCTATTCCAAATCAAAGGCTGTTTGTTGGTTTGTTTTTTTTTTTGACTGCCCAGTTTTAGGAAAAAACAATTACATTTTGTAATTAAGTTAGCTACTTTCCTCCCCAGAAGGAGGCTACTGCAAGGAAGAAGATGACACAGTGATGAAAAGGGATTTGAAAATTATGGCTCTTGACGTTTTGTGTTTTTTCCAGAAACTTACGAGTCATTCACAGACAAGGCAGCGTAACAAATGTAGTGAAGTCAAAAGCGACTTCTTTGTCTTCAGTGACACAGGCAGCTGCTCTGACCTGCATTTTTCAACACACGACAAAGATATCAGAATATTTTAAGTTAGGAAAGGACTACTGCAATACAGACAAATAGTTTTAATAATAAAGCTTTTCTTTTAAACTAACTTTTTATTCAAGCCAGTGGAAGCAAGGCATGACATTCAGTATCTGTTATGCTTTGTTTTATTTCAGAGCAGAATGAGATGATTATAATACTATAGATTATGTGAAATTTTTAATTACACATAGCACCATAACATGATTTTCTGTTTCTGTTATGGGTATTGTATTGATATAGAACACACAGCCTTAGGAAAACTTTTCCCTCTCCCGTGTAGTAGAAATTGTTTGGTCTTTTGACCAAGTCCAAGGATGATTTTTCTACATTGTGGTCTGTATTTTTTTTTTTAAATTAAATAAGGTCAGAGAATCAAAGTACTTAATCACTGACAGGGGATCTTGATGGAAGAAATCAAATTTAAACCCTGCTGTAAGGCCAGATCAGCTATACTTTAACTGTTCCTCAGTTCATCCACTCTTCCGAGGATAAATATGTGAGAAAAAAATTAGGAAACTAAATTCTGTACATTTTGTAAATTGATTTCTGTTCAAGGATAGATTTTTGACTTTTGGAGCCTTAAACAGTTTGGGCCTCGTTATTTGTCATCACCCTTGTAACGTAGCTGTTGCATCTAACGTTTAGCAGCAGTATTTAAAAATCTTAACGGAATTGATTACTGCTCATTTTTCTTAAAAGTCTTAAAAGACAATACCCATGGATTGGCATGATGATCATATCATTCAGAGCTTGGCTGTCCTGGGCTGCATCAAAAGAAGCGTGGCCAGCAGGTCGAGGGAAGTGATTCTGCCCCTTCTGCCCCAGCAGACCCCACCTGGAGTACTGCTTCTAGCTCTGGAGTCCTCAGCACAGGAAAGACATGGACCTCTTGGAGCTAGTCCAGAGGAGGGCCACGAAGATGATCGGAGGGCTGGAGCATCTCTCCTTTGAAGACAGGCTGAGAGAGTTGGGGTTGTTCAGCCTGGAGAAGAGAAGACTCCAGGGAGACCTTATAGCAGCCTTCCAGTACCTAAAGGGGGCCTACAGGAAGGATGGGGAGGGACTCTTTATCAGGGAATGTAGTGATAGGACAAGGGATAATGTTTTAAAACTGAAAGAGGGGAGATTTAGATTAGATAGTAGGTGGAAATTCTTTACTGTGAGGGTGGGGAGACACTGGAACAGGTTGCCCAGAGAAGTTGTGGATTCCCATCCCTGGAGGTGTTCAAGGCCAGGCTGGATGGGGCTTTGAGCAACCTGGTCTAGTGGGAGGTGTCCCTGCCCGTGGCAGGGGGGTTGGAACTCGATGATCTTTAAGGTCCCTTCCAACCTGAACCATTCTATGATTCTGTGATACATCTTTGTGTGTTCATTTAAAGTGATATTTGGATATGGGTTCACAGGTTATCTTTTGAAATATTTTCAGTAGCAAACACAAAATACCCAACATCTTTCTTCCTTCCTTTAGTCTCAGACTCGCTGCTTGTAGGTTTTTGAGCTGTGTACCAAGAGAGATTTTGTCGTCATACTTGACATGCTGTGTTTGCACAAAGCTAGTGCTCTGCAGTGATGTTGACTGAGTGCCTTAGCACAGGGGTGGCAGAGAAATGGGCTGGGAGGTCTCAGGAGTACCATCCTCACCTGGCTGGGAACCGCTTATGGCTAGTGGAATGGCAACTGTGTCTGCTCAGAAACCTGGTTCTGTTTACAGCCTGACCTGGTGGGTTTGTGCAGCCCTAGACAGCTGGGCTGCTCGGGTGATCTCCTGTGCTGCCCTAGGCCATGGGGCAATCTTGTGCAGACTGTCCCTAAGGTGTCAGGTGGGGTGTCACTCCTAGGGAAAGGCCCATGGTTGGCATTCTTCCTAAGTGTCAAGGTGTTTCACGGAAATCACCCTGACATGCAGCTCACCTGGCCTCTCAGCAGATCTGAAAGCAGTATAATGCTTCCTGGTAAACAGACCTCGGGAAAACTACCTAGTAAAATCTGCCCTTTGATATCGCCTTATGAGTGTTAAATCTACATTGCTGTTTTATATGCCATAGCACCAAAGAAAACGTGAATTTTTTTTTCTTACTAATCATTGCTGCATTGAGCAATTGTGTGCTTATGTGCTTATGACTGCTGAAATGGGTGAAATTTAGTGCGTGTTGGTAAAGCCTGGACTCAAAATTATCAGAATCCATTTAATGTTATCATATATTGCTAGAGTATTTTACTGTTATATATGCTGTCTTCTTGTCCAGATGTTGCCTGACTGACAGATATTTTTATGATATCATCCCTTGTTTATGACAAATGTGCCTGTTTCCAGAGCTGCTGTTTGTCTGCAGCTGGCAGAGCATCAGTACCCTGGCCAGCTGAGAGGAGAGGTTCAAACAAATGAGACATTTGTAGGAAGGAGAGAGAGTGCATCTGGACAGCTCTTTCCTTGGAGAAGTTGGGAGCAACTGTAAGGGTGGTTTGTGCACCTCAGGTTCCTAAAGCAATTGCAGTAGCAAGCTGTGCTGAGATTGGAAAAAAACCAGGCAGTTTATTCATCCACAGATTCTTGCTGTCTTTTTCACGGAGTTATAGGCTTTCCTTGTTTGTTTTTGAAATAGTTATGCCCATGTGAGTCAGAACTGAGGTTGCAGTAAAACACAAACCATTACCTAGACCTTGTGATTTCCACTTACTGCTGTCTAGGTCTCTTCCTTAGCAGCGCCACTCTGTCTTCTCCTTTTATTTGCAGGGTCAAAGTCCAAGCATTTTATTGAGCTATCAATGTTGTTTGAATTTAAACAGGAAAGAAAACGTAAAACAACAAAAAAGCACCCCAAACAATGAACAGCAAGAGCAGGATTCATGCGTACAAAGTCCTGTGCGTGTAAGAGACTTGTACCATGTTGCAGAGAGACTTGCACACAGCTTTTGTAGTGCACTCAAAAATACTTCCCAAGCACACACTAAAACTTCAGGAGTTCTGCCTTTCAGACTTCAGTCACCAGTGCTGCTGCTGCTCCAGTGGGAGTTGGTGGACCATCCCGGACCATCCTGATATGTTGATGAAAGTGGGAAATTGACTTTGCTATGCTGTAAATATCATTGTCTATTTACTTGCCCTTGAAAACGCTATAAATACTTTATTGCTGTGTAACGAAGTATGAATTATTGCAGTGAGGTTATTTGTAATACGAAATGAGTCTCAGTACAATTTACAAACCACTGCTATGTTATACTTCTTTACAGATTGTGAAGGCTGGAAACAAAGTTCATAGCTTTGGAAAGAGGGAACAAGCTATCAGGAGGAATCCCAATGTTCCTGTTATAGTAAGAGGCTGGCTACACAAACAGGTATGCATGTAATCATCTGTTTCTGCTCATATACTTCAATACAATCATCAAGTAAAAGTAATTGCCTTCCAAGTAACTGATAAAACAGAAGCTCTAACGCTGGTGATGCAGGACAATGTTGGGTACTCCGACAAGCTTCCGTAATGAGGGGCTTGTGCTCAGCAAGTGTGAAAAACACGTTTTACCTACAGGTATGATTCAGACATGGAAACAATGATAAATGCTCATCAACATCACGGTTACATGTTGAAGCTATAACTTTGTTTTCTAAATCTGGTTATTTTCCGTTTTATCCTGCTGGCTTTCTGCTGTGCTGATCTCAGTCTCCCTCAGAATGCACTATAAACCCAAGGTTGGCTGTCAAGGCCTTATTCCATCTTCTTGCTTATGCCCTTATACCCACATCAAAGGCTTAATTCCAACCCATATACTTTTTGTTGTCCAGAAGCAGGAGGGAGAAAATGAAGGGAAACAGGAACCCGTTCACCACACATAGCTGTCACGAAGGCCAGTGTCCACACAAAGGTTGGATTATAGGATTTCATCGAACAAACAGAATTTTACAGCTGCTGCATCTTGAACTCTTAAGCTGACAGAAGCACATCCTTGAGTGCAAAAAGTAAAGAAAGCTGTTTGTTGTATGAGAATATGCCCCTGTTTCTAGTTTGGCAGTCCTTGTCCATCAGATTATCACCAGAGATCCAGCAGCTAGGTTTAAGCATGAGCTGGAGAAGGCTGAAATCTAAGGCTTACAGTTAAGATTCTACATATACAGGAAAGTGAAATAGCTGACAGCCATCTTCCTCCTCCTGCATGGAGAGCAGTATTCTGCTATCAACTCTTGTTGCCATCCACTACCCAAGTCCATTAGTCTTCAGGACAGAATCAGAACTCAGACACAGTATGTGTTGACAGCATTGTAGCATGAAAAAGTAAAGGGAAGAAAGTCCTTGCATACTTAATAAGACTGCAGAATGAAGAAGGGAAATATTATATACTGCATTCCTCCACCTGTTTCCTTCTGTCCCTTTTCCTCTACACGTAAGCACTTAAAGCCTGAAGATGCTTTCTATGCTTCTGGTCTCGTCAAAGCCTACCTCAGCTGAATAAATTGTACTTGCTTAGATTACAATCTGCCAATTTTACAAGCTTCTAAAATTAATTTCAATGTAAATATTACTCCTTTTGACAAGATTATGTATATTATATATATAGAGAGAGATATATAGATCTCCACAGGCATATTATATTATACTTCATTAAAATTTGCACATTATGCACCCTGTTTTATTTCCTAAGGAATATTTGATTAAGTTACATTTTAGACATGGGTAACATATGGGAGGTTGACTGTAGAATTACAGGGGATCATTGTCTGAAATATGAGGTCATACTTCACAGCTGGGTAGTGATTTTCATCTTGGTCTACGGGCCATCCTTGTTGGTATTTGGCCACCCAGATGCATACTTTGTTTCTTTATTGCAGGATAAGTCTGTCTAGATAAAATATGCATTGGTTGTGTGTAAGGCTAATCTGAATGCTGTTTGGGATGCAAGTTTAATTACTTAATGAAAATTAGCAGTTTGAATATTCTACCGTAATTATTTTGTGGCTGGCTGTTTTGCCTCTTACCTTTCTTAGCACATAATATTTTGCTAAAATATAAACCACTTGTTTTTGCAATTAATACCATATTTAGGTAAACTTTTGGTAAACTACTGACTGCTACATCATTGTGTGGCAAGCTGTTGACTTTGCTTAAATGAAAAGTGTATCACATTTCTTGCATTTTAGGATAGCTCTGGAATGCGATTATGGAAAAGACGTTGGTTTGTGCTTGCTGATTATTGTTTGTTTTACTACAAAGGTGAGTAGATACTAGTTCTTTTGAGTTAGTCTGTAACAGTTCACCTATTCAAATCACATCGCAAGCATAAACTAGTTGAACTCCTCAGATATAGTTTGGTATTCGGAGAAGATGCATCGTGAAACAATTAGTTATCCATATGTCTTTAGCACGCAACAATTTTCAGGCCAGAGTTGGGGAACAAGGGGGTGCTGTATGATCTTTTGTCACATCACTTGTCTTTGATATGCCAAGGGTTATGCTGCAAAACATTTGGCAGCAAGACTGGTTTAAGATTTACCCCATCTCTGGTCTGTGTTGTGTTATCTACTTGCTGGCATTTGGACAGCTGCCTTTTTTGAGCACGCACTAAGGTCAGATCAGGCATTGATTCAGCTTTAATCCAAGGGACAATGTAAGAGTGAGAACTTCTGAATCCAGTATTTCTGCCCAAGAGGGTTAGAGGTATTCTTAGCCTGAACTAGGAATAATGGCATTATGTAAGGTTATTTTGAAGTTTTGAATATTGTGTAGTGTGTTACAATTTTTGGAATTCTAATTTCTAGGCACAGCATTTCTGCTGCTGATCACTTTAGAGCCAACAGTAATAGAGGTTTCCTAACTATAGCAATTACCCTAGATGTACAATGCTAAATGGAAAGTCCATCATGTTATGCAGCCTTTCAGAGTTCATTTGTCACAATAAGCTTTATTCTCAAAGCAAAATTTAGGTTCAGTCTGAACCTAAAAAAATCAACATCCCCCCAAAAAGAACTTGACAAATGACCCAAACTGGTCTTTTTAAAAAAAATTCAGTCTTGTTTCTTTAAAACGTTTTTCTCTATGTATTATTAATGTTGAGTCATAAGAAAATTCAGGTCAGAAGGGACTTCAGGAAGTGTCTAGCCCAACTGCCTGGTGAAAGTGGGGTCAGGAAAGAAGTCAGCCCAGGTTGCTCAGGGCATAATCCAGTCAGACGTTGAAAGCCTCCAAGGATGGAGATGGCACAACCTCCCTGGTTGGCCTGTTCCGCTGCTGCTCTGTCCTCACAGGGAAAATTCTTTTCCTTATATCCAGTCTGAACCATTCTTCTTTCTACTTAATGCCTGTTGTCTGTCTGTCCATGAAAGAGAATGTATTGTTACCCCACTGAAAAGTACAGTGAATTAGATTCTATTTTTTTTTATTCAACAGACAGCAGAGAAGAATCTGTCCTGGGTAGCATACCATTGCCTAGTTATGTAATATCTCCAGTTGGATCTGAAGATCGCATAAATCGGAAGTTTTCTTTTAAGGTACAGTTACAAAGCTTATTAGCTAATCACATGTTAAAATGCTTATTTGCATTGGAAAAGATGCTGTTATAAACAGAAACATCATCTGCTTTGTTATTTTATTTATTTTTTTAAAAAGTGGGTTTATTGACTGCCTGTTCAAATTTGACATAGCACCTTTTTTGTTGCTTAAGAATTGACATTCATATGTCTGTTACTATGTAAGTGTCTTTAGAGCTTAAAATGTGTCTGTGAGTAAAGATTCTGTTTCTAAAATTAGAAATTAGTATTGATAAGTTGTTTCAGTACTGTTTACAGATCGAAAGAAAAGTTGATGGTTTTTCTTTATAGAGTACTTGATCTCATAGTGGACTGATGGTCTTTTGGTTTTGTTGCGTTCTTTTTTAAATAAAATACTCAGCTCCGTTCTCGCAGTTAGAAAATTACAACACTGCAGCTTTTGATGTAGAATTTCCTCAGTTCAAGGGGAAAAAAAGTAACCAATATTTTGCTCCTTTTTTTGGGGGGAGCAATAGTCATCCTAAGTGACATGGAGTTTTTTAAAGAAAAAATACTCTTGATTAGTTTTGTGTTTGGTTTTGTGTTTTTTCTTTTTTTTTTTTTGTTTAAAATCAATTGTATAATATACAGTTCTATTCTGT
>KZ505641.1:132619-215203 GCA_002844005.1 Limosa lapponica baueri | reverse complement strand
AGAACCTGTTTTTCTGTCAACCAAATGAGCGCTGTACTTTAAAAATAATAAATTCAGAAATCTGTTAAATTTTAAAAATCATTTTTAGAAAAGAATTTAGAGAAGTGGATATAGTTTGGGAGATTTAGAAGGAAACTTTAAATCTTTTCTGTGCTGAAATTACAAAGAACATGTAATCAGCTTAGACTTTGTCTTGCATTTTGATTTTTGGGGTGTTTTAAAACTGTAGACTGCCTTTTGTTGCTTTGGGTTCTATTTTCAAGTGGATAATGGTTTGAAATTTATTAAACAAATATTAACTTGAGAAATGTGTTTAAAAAAAAGACCTAGTGCACTTTGTAGAAATGTTTATTGTACTTTTTCAAATGCATTGAACATGAGATAGCAGGACAAGCTACAAAGGAACCTTTGTTTAAGAAAAAAATTCCAACTTAATATTTAAAGAGTGTAATTCATCAAGCTCTCCTCTTCTAGAGCCTTTTCCTAGGAAGAAGTACATACTGCAAGAGGAGGACCCAATGTACTTCTAGGCTTCTGCTTCTCTTGAATAACTATTAGTGCAGACTTGGGAAGGAGATAGAGAAAGTAGTGATAGTATCTAGTTGCATTAGAGTTTAAAAAAAATCTTTTTATTTTATTGAAAGGATGTTTGTAAATGTCAATTGAATGTATATTAGGATAAAAAAATGTATATTAGGTAAAAAAAAACCCTGTGTGTGAGTATCTATATATATGCACACACACATGTGGTTTCCAAGCTATATGTTCTTTAGGCAAGTTGTCAAGTCACCACTGCCAAGTTGTGCCTCTCCTTTCCTGCAAAGTAGCATGGTTGTAATCATGGTTAAAGGTTTTCAGAAGCCATTGCAGACTTGCCTTGTTCCTTTTAGGATATCACACCTTTATGAGCTCTACCAAGTCTAATCTGAGTCTTTTTCTGAAACTCAGCATGAACCATTAACCTGATGCTTTCAACATAGGGTCATTGCTAGAAAGTTGATATAGAAATAGGGAGTTGATAGCAAAAGAAACTTTATGCTAGAAATCTATATAAAAACCCCAGAACATACATTTAATGTATTAGTTTGTTGTGCCAATCTTAACTCTGCTTTAGGTGTTTGATGATTGACTGCAGACTTGATGCTGCAATTTCATTGTATTTAGAACCAACTCCTAGGGCAGTAGGAGCATTTCATAAGATTCCTGTTGCATGGACCTCGTCCAATACTGACATTCAGTGGTCATGGAGTCAGCTGTGGGCGCATGGCGGCAGGAACACGGCCGTACTGGCATTCCATCACTCACCAGCCATTACCTTTATCTAATCTCTTCAGTACACTTTGATATCCAGAGTGTAGACGGACATTCTGTTTCACTACGTAGTGCAGCCAGAAATAGAAAACACAAACAGATTAAGCCCAAAATAAAGATAGGACTTTTTCACGTTTAAGTCCTGAATGAGTGAGAGAATGTGCCATGTCACTTTTTACATTTGGCCTGTCATTTATTCATATTGTTGTAAATCCTCTTACAATAGAGGTACTGGCTCTCATTTTCAACAGCTGTTTTAAGTAACAATGAGTTTTTGAAGCTAGGAAGCAGTCAAACTGTGAAAAATTTCAACATTCTGGTTTGTATAACTGAAGGAAGGAAATTTACTTAGCAAATACATGGATGCTTTTTGCATTACGATTCAGTTAGAAGTAGTTTTCTGAAATATATGCTCACTAGGATATATGTTAAACCCTGCTAACTGTTAAAATGTACACCATAGGAGTTCTCAAAGTTCTTTTCCTTTCATTAGCTCTTAAGGCCCAGCTTTAAGCTTGTGTGTCTCATTGAGTGTTTAACAATTACAGGCCTGCAGAACTGCATACAGGCTGTTCAAATGTAATAAAGAACCTACTTTGAAGTATAGCAGTATGTATGTTAAAATATTTTGTTTAGAAAATCTGTTTATAAGTATTTATCTTGATAAATTTTTCACTTTGTTTATTTGTCCCAACCAAAATGCTGTGACTGGCTGTAAGCTACTGTCATTAAGCTGTGTGACAGCCTTTTAGAACTCAGGATCCTTACTGCGTATTTAGGTTAGTAGCTAACATCTTAAAGATGTTTAATTAATCTAATCACTATATTTTTTTAATACAGTAATTTTTTGCTGATACAAATGTGAGGGAGCACAAATCCAATGTATAGATTTTAATGTGAAAAAGTCTGCACAACATTAATATATAGCTGGAAATATTCCCTGTAATTAATGGAGAATTGACTGTACTTCTTAGTAATGCAACAACTTTAAACATGAGTAGTATCAATTTATGAAGGTTATTGTCATCACAGTCTCTTCAGAAGCCTCATTATGAAGTTCTCAATCATGAAAACTATTTTTAATTGGTCTTGTATATGTTAAAATGTATGGTCTTACATATGTTAAAATGTATGAGAGAGTACTGAATGTAAACTCATTTATACGAATCTGACAGTATTGCAAATTGAGAAACTTGGAAGGCCTACCAAATTTTGCTGCAAAGAAAGCAACTAAACTTCATGCAAACACATGCAAGTATATGTTTGTATTCAGGTGCTTATCATGCTACCAAATAAAGTCAATGTCGGATGCTCTGATGTTCCTGTACGAGGTAGGAGGTAGCATTGGAGATACAAATTACTCATTTTTATTTTGATGCTACCTTTTAATTTTTTCAGAGATACACTCTTTCAGCATGAGGGCATTCAGAGCTGAGGAAGCCAGGTCAAACCACGACTTCCAGAAGATGCTACTGCAACTTGTGTTTTAAACATTCTTTCATTATTGACACTCTAAAATGTATTAATTGAAGTATCTGTTCATCGCTTAGACTTCCTGGGACCAGGGCAAGCTGCTTATCTGTTTCTTTGATCTCACTGGTTTTCCTAAAAATTTTGACGTAGTTTGTTCCTTTATGTTCTCTGGATTATTGTTGCTTCCTTAGGCTCCCATATTGCTTATAAAGCTTCTCTGGTTCTGGGGAGTCAGGTGAAGAAATGCCAACGGCTATAAATTTGAGAAGTGCCATTTTAGAATTTGGAAAAGGGAAGCTTCTATCTTCTACAAGCCCTGAAAAAGCTCAATATTATTTGAGGGTGAAAGATGAATTAGATTGTAGTGTGCTGTTGTTGTGTTTATAGGGAAGGCTCAGAGTATTATTTCAATTTTTGCTTATAAATGTTTCTTAAATATCAAACTTCAGGAGAAGGGAGAATTGCCTGTATTTTATAGCTTATTGAGAGGACTAACTTTGAAAGATTACAATTATTATCAAACTGTTATTTGAATTATTACTCAAATTATTAGAAAATTGTTATTATTAGAATTATTAGAATAATTATTAGAAAACTGTTATTAGAATGATTAGAAAACTGTTCCCCTGTGTCCTATGAACTGTGGCTTTTTTGTGTCCTAGGAATTTTGAGTTATTGGAGGTGAATATAAAAGCTCCAGGCATTAGTTACTTTTAGTATAGTCTTTTGTTAAGTATTTTCTTTGGAAACATGAATCTTTTCATGATTTTAACTTGTTTAACTTTTTGTCCTTGTCTTGTCCTATTGATATGCCCTTGGGGTTTACTGTCCATTTCTCCTTCTGTGCGTTATGGGAGAGAGACTGCTTTTCTTCTCAATCTATCCACATTAAGGCATCTGAATGCATGAATAGGTACCAATATTATTTTTTCCCTGTTGTGTGTATGGTGTACGTGTGCGCATGTGCTGTGTTTTAGGCTTTTTAGTATGCTGTAGTCATCCTAATAGCTGTTGCTTTTAAAAAAATAAAAAGGAAAGAACCGTGCTAGCTTCTGTGTCTGCTAGCAGTGACAGCTACAGGACTTTGGCACAAAGTGGCTTTTTTGCATATAAAACACACTACTAATAAATAACTGAAATATATTTGAATTTTCCTTTAACCAGTTTGATATATTACGAACTTCAGAATGTCGTGTTTGTCGATAATAACACACCATCTCCATTATCCCTCCTGAAGCTATGAATGTTTATGGCTGTGATAGCTTCAGTCTCTCAAGCAAGAATGGTGCAACGTACTTCGCATTTTTATACCGTTTTCACCTACAGACTCTTAGGCAATGCTTTCAGCTGTGTTCATCTTGTACTGCTGAAAAGAGAACCTGAAAGACAAATGGGTTGTGTTGATCAGGACCTACAGGTCAATTAAGACAGATAGCTGTTAAATCCATTTATTGATGTAGTATGCAGTCTCCACAGTTAGTGACCCAAGGTTCTGGATTTTTTTTTCAGCAAGTGTATAACCAGGAGTGGCAGGGTCCTACTGTGTCATCTGCAATGGGACATTTTATGCAGGAGTCGCTGCACTTCTGAATTCTAGCATCTTCTTCTACAGACTCAACGTGGTCTGTAAAGGAGCCCTGTAGTCATAATGCCTAGTGTTAAAATCACTGATTTCCTTTACATCTGGAGCTGCCAGTTTCTGGTGTGTTCTTACACTGGATACTAACCATAAATTGCAATGAATTAAATGCTTCTAAATCATATTTGTTTTGACCAATTGTAACAGTTTCAAAATGGCAAAAAAAACCCCCAACAAAACCCCAGTAACAACAAAGAAAATTCAAACCCAAAGAACTCAGCCAGGCAAACATTAAAAAAATCCTTTGATTCCTAAATACCCAATTGATCAGAGCTACTGTTTCATGTAGGTAAATCCTGTTTTCCTGTGTTAAGGTCATCAGCTAATGGTGGGGAGGGAGAAAGTGCCTTGTATTCTCTTATCGGCCAACGCTGTTGGGAAGCAAACTCTATCAGGAGATGGTCTTGAACTTCTCTATGTCACCCTTTCCTCCTCTTCCTTCTCCTCCTTTTACTAGCTGGCTGTTGTGCTGCAGTCTCATCCTTTCCACCATGGGTAGGTGACTGACCCCTGCAGAGACTTTATGACCACAGTTTTCCAAACAGAGGCTTCCATCTTCCACGCTTGAGGCGCAGAAAGGAAGGCCACATTTCACACGTTTATAAGAACAGGCTGCAATAGAAAGGGAGGAAATTTTAGCAAGCAAATATTTTACTCTTTGGAGTTGTAGATACGAGTCTCTAAGATTATGGTAATCTGGGAAATTCAGGGTAAACAACTGAAATTACAACATTTAGGGAGGGCTGCACTGGATTAAATAGCTTGGCTTTTGTCAAAGCTATTGCTGTGTTTCTGAAGCCATCTGTGATTGTAGAATAGGGGTTTTTTGTTGTTTTTTTTGTTGTTTTAAATTTGGAATAATGAGGAGGAGAGGATTTCATCAAAATAAAAAGACCAGTCATTTAGGGAAGATTTGTGAAATATGTTTAACCTTTAAAAGAAGACATAGCCAAATTAAAAAGTTGAGATTTTTTTTTTCCTTTTAAAAAACCCCTGTCTCAGCAGTGTTTCATGCCATTAGCTTTGGTGTGTGATAGCAGGCTTAGTTTTATAAAAAGCAGTTAAAATCACTAATTTTGTTTTACTATCGTTACAAGAGCTTTCAAGCCAAGTCTTCAGTTTTTTGGAAATTAGGGAAATGAATCTCTCCCTACTAATCTGAAGCATCTGTAAAGTAACTTTGAGGAAATATAGCCAAGTGTTTCAGGATTGATATGACTTAGTAATATCTATGCTATCGCTTATACAAATGTGGATGAGATTTGATTAAATTCAACTAGCCTAGAGTTACAAAGATGTCTATATTGAATACTTTTGAATATTGAATATATTTATAGAGGAATTTCCAAATACTCCTGTTTTGCAGTGGAATTTCATGGAATACGTTGGTGTGCAGAGATACCTGTCAATATTTTCTGTGCTGTGATAATTTCATCAGTATTACTAACTTTGTCAGAAAGTCTTGTGATTTTGCAGCTAATATAGAGGTTCAAGTGCACACTTTAACCAAAAGATGTTAACATGCATTATAATCAGTTCTGAAGTAAACGGTTTAATTGCTTGAATTAAATTTTTGTCTGTGTTTTGTCTGAAAAAATTGCTTTATTAAATGAGCTGGGAAAACTGGCTTGCTTACGCATGTCTCAGTGAGAATTTCTTTAATTTGTTTTGTATGGTATTTATGGCAAATGAAATGTGTCTGTTAAGAGAAAATGAAAAGCTGAAATTTCCTGCTATAAAAAACAGAAGTGCTGCACCTTTAGATTAATGGTGCAAGAAAGAGGTAGAGGAATTTCGGTAAAAATCAGGGTACTATTTGAGTTTGCTGCGCTACAGCCCATTGTGTGGCAGTGTAAAAATTTTAGCCAAAATTCAAGAAAAAGTCAATCTGGAAAGTTATTTAAAGATATCAGGAAAAGTTACAGTAAATTTTCAGGGGATTAAAATGAAAGGGCTGTCTGACATTTCTTTCTTTTTTTTCTTGTAGGCTGTTCATACAGGTATGCGGGCATATATTTATAATAAGAATTCTGTTATTGGCTCTCAGGCAGAGCATTCAGGGATGCGGACGTACTACTTCAGTGCAGATACCCAAGAGGATATGAATGGCTGGATCCGGGCTATGAATCAAGCTGCTCTTATGCAAACGCGCTCTTCACTGAAGAGGCAAGTTCAATACACAAACTGTTAGCTTTTAAAATTTCATTTAATATATAATATATATATATATAAGAATCTGATTGGTGATGATTTCTCATAGTGATATTTGCAAATGTATGCATGAAACTCATTCCTATTTTAAAGAAATAATTATTTTGAATTTACATTCTGTTGCAAATCAGTTAACATTAATTAAGAAAACCTAATGTTCAGTATACATGTCTATACACAAATTGCATGTCTACATTTAAGGACATGAATTAATTTCTGTGTATATATAATTTTTTAGGGAATTTCAGTTAAAAATTTAAAGTTTTTGTGAGCAGATTCATACATCTGCAACAGGCAGTTGGCAGCCCTGAGGAGAGATAAGTAAAAGGGAAAAGACAGAAGAGTAACAAGTTGTTTCAAATGAGTGTTTAGAACTAGGATTAAAATGCCTTTAAGAGGGAAAAGGATGTTAAAGATGGGTAAATCATAAGTGCATAGAGTTACAGATATTAACTAATTTATGCAGGTATTAACTGCTTATTTTTTTACTTACTTTGGTGGCCTTTAGTACTTGTAAAAGCTTTTTATGTTTTTTCAGTGTAGAAAAAAAATCACTGTGACAAAAGAAGGATGTCTTTTGTCCCATTGTTCTTAATTAGTGCTAGAGGCGAATGAATTCAGCTGTGCCTTCACATGCTTCCAGTTTTTCCCTTTTCTTAAAATTGGTATAGCCTTCTTGATGTTTTGACTTTGGTAATGTGATTCTATCCCTACAACTCCTTGTGAAAGAAGACTGTACTGTGAGACAGCCCTGCTTTTAACCCTTAAGACTGCGAGGATTAACTCATTAGGACTGCATTTTCTCACTACTGCTTGCTTTTGGCAAATCAAATACAACCAAAGGATCAAGATCTCTTCCAGAACTTTGCATCCTGTATGATTTTGTGTTAAGGTTTTCTGGATTTAATTTAAGTTTCAAATAACATGTAACCTATTACTTGTTCTTTCTTTCTAAGGATAGGAATAATTGAAAGAAAAATCGGGGAAGTCTGGCATGTTAGAAGTATTGATCAAGTGTCCTTCCTCGTAGTAGACTATGCATATTTGAGACACTAAGTAGACTGAAGTGAAAACAACTGTTTCATGGCACTTACTCAGAATTCACCTTCCATAAAGCTTTAAAGAAGCTGAACTTAGTTTCAGAGAAGATGAGGTGCTACTCCAAGATCAATGATACTTCATCGGCTTGTAAGAGAAAAAAATGTTGTTGAGAAACTTATATAAGGACATGAAGAAAATTATAAATGAAGCATGTTATGTGTCAAAAGCAATATTGAACTTCTAGCATCCTTAGACATTTTATAGTGTGTTGTAAGTTTAATATCAGGATTTCTGGAATGGAATTTTTGAAATATTTAAACAATAAGGTAAATAAATGAACTATTGTGCATTGCAGCATGAGTTAGGAGCAATGGAGGTTTTATTTTTTTTTTAAGTTTTTTGCAGGAATAGCCCCCAGGTTAGAAATTCCCTGGACAATGATAGTAGTGACTCAAATGTGGATATTGTTCTCTCTTCTTGGCCAGAAATGATTAGGCCCTAAGGCATTTAACAAAGATATGAAAGGCTTTTTTGATTTTGAAGTAAGCAGTTGGCAGTTTGGGTTTAATTTTTTGGCTTTCACTGTTTCCCAGAATAGGAAGACTTTCTTTTTTACAGTTGTTCATATGTAATATTGCACAAGTGGAACGCTTCTTTCATACAGTATTACTACTTTCAGTCAATTTTACAGATGCATATAAATTATTTCTGCTTCCTTGATAGCACTGCAAAGGTAACTTGTCTAGGATAACAACTAAGTTTTCCTGTGCATATCTATCTAAACACACTTCTGTCGAATTTATCACAGCCTGGAGAAGGTGCTTTTGTGGGTATCCTTTCTAAAATAGTAACAATACCACACCAACTTTTCACAGTTATGCAGTGTTCATTATTGACATGTATTTTCTTTTCAGAGAAACTGAAAAAGTGGATCAGCAAGCTGTTCCCCAAGTCAATCATGTGGATGCCTGTAAAGAGTGTGTGAAGGCAGAGATTACAGATACAAAAGAAAGTTATCAAAAATCAGGTGAAATGTTTGGATATGATAAACGTGAAGAGATAAGAAGAGAAAAAGAGGAGGAGGAGCGTTATATCCACAGAAAAGAAACTCTGGAAACTAAGAAGGGAAAGGCTAAGCATGCGTTAACAGAAGCTGATTCATTATTTCCAGACTTAACGAATGCATCACAGTCCCAAGTAGCTCAACCTCAGCCAGCTGACAAGAATGGAACGCTTCCTAGTTCATTAAGTATGAGTGCTGGCCTAGTGGAGCAGAATGGTACCAGCTCGTATAAAAGAGGGTTTGTTCCCAGAACAAATCCAGATAAACAAATTCAAAGAAAAAGTAACATGGCTCAAGTGGAGCACTGGGTAAAAGTCCAAAAAGGAGATACAAAAAGGTTAGTAATAGGCCCATCTTTAAATAGCCTGCCAAATGTCATGTATTAGTGGTATGTTTAGTACAAATCAGAATTATATTTTACAGAGACAATATATAACGAAACTTACTTTCTCCTCCAGTGCAGAATGGTATTTTTCAGGTGTTTACCTCATGGGAAGTCAATATAGGATTGGCTAATCAAATCCCTTTAATGTTGTTGCTACATTGTAAACAGAGAAAGTGAGATTAGAGTGCTATTTTTTTTTACTGTTTTTAATGGATGCGGATGCTTAAAACGTCTTAAAATTTGCAACAGTTGAAGAGCCAGAAGGTGAAGTCCAGCTCTCAGTAAACAACTACATGATACATATTATATATAATTATTTGTTTTCCAGTTAAAAGTAAAGAATGCTGATTTATTTTTTTTCTCCCTTCTGTTCCTTTCCATAAATCCATTCACTCCTCTATATCAAATCACTGCACTCAAAGTCACAGTGCATGCATCACATATTGAAAGGTGTCCGTATATTCATTTAGTTAATGAAGAGGTCCTAGGATGTTCCAGTGGTCTCCAGGATTGTCTTTTCCCTTTTCAGTCCCTGAAAATCACATAAGTTGTACCAAGAGGTAGAATGCATGCTGGAATGCTTTTGTAGTTTGAAAAATCTCATAATTGCTTTATTTTCAGAGTGTGCGTTCAGATTAAGTACCAGTTGAAAAAAAAAAAGAGGTGCTTTATGTATGCATCTGTTCAGAATGTCACCGTGTGTCACGTGGCAGGAGTGACAGTTGGGGTCTATGCTCCATGTGAGGATTTTTCAAATATGGGAAACCTACTGAATTAGTACCTTAAAAATTTGCTAAAATATAATTACAGTATAGAACAATAGGAGAGAATAGCATGTGGTTCTTAGGAGAGAGACAACATTTTGAGTATTTTTTAATGCTAATTGAAGGTAACATGTGTCGTTGGGATCCAGTAAGAAATCTAAGGCTTGCTAATTCTGTTTGGAAGTCCATTCTTCTAATCTCTTATCTTTGAAATTTCCTTTAAAGAAACCTTTGTATTTTTTTATTTTATTTAATGTTCTTCTAGACTGCTAGAGTCAGTCTACTTGCATCTTTTTTGCTTGGGTATCAATCAGTGCTTCCCGAGACAGTAAGTCTTTAATAAAAAAAAGTACTTGTTATGTTAGTTCTTCTTACATGCACAGATGTATTAGTCTAAAATAAATCAAAAACTATTGAAGTAATTAGCCAGTGCTTAAGAAAACTTCTGTTGATGTTTTTCACATCAAAAATATACGCAGTGAACAGGTTTGACTGATAGCTAAGTAAGTACTGTTTTCTTCCTTATTACTCCTTCCAGTAAATCAGCTTTAGGTGTGTATCAGGTGTAGTGTTAAGATAGTGCAGTTGCAAGCACCGGCATTTGTTCTAGATAAAACCAGCTATCTTAGTGGAGCTGTTAAGTATTCAGTGAAACTTCGCAAGAGTTAACTGCAGTGATGTGACCAAAATCTAACTTTATATAAATGTAGTAATTTTCCTTTTTACCTTAAGAACTTTCTTTATGTTCTATTTTAGTTCACTTGACCTTGTTTTCTTTGTCTTTCCCTGACAAATGCCATTATATTCTCTGTGTTCAGAATAAATTGTATGTTACCTGCCCAAAGATTAATGGATTTTTTTTTTTTTTTTTTTAGTGGCACCTTTTCTCAACCTGCTTAGGTTGTTGCAGTGCACTTAACAGATGGATAGAAGTGGCATGTTAGTTGTCAAATGTCTTCTTGATTTCAGGATGTAGAAATTTCTTAGTGCTCCATGTTTACTGTTATTCCATCTAAAATGTTACCAATAAAGAACCTCTGAGGATTTAGAAGACTTTAGAATTTTTGAACGTGGGATGAGTACAGTTTTATTTGTTTCCTGGCTCAGGTGTATAAAGATGCAATGCTTGCCAGCAAGTTGATTATGGCAAGAAAGAACTCTTTCAGTCTTCACACAAATACAGCAGTTGTTTGTATAATTATTTGCAGGAATTGGACCTTTTAAATAGATATTTAGTTCTTTCAAATAGGTATTTTACTTCCCCTTTTTATAAAGCACTCAGAACTGTTTGCTAACTAGTAAATATTAGCTGTCACTTTGGAGATTCATCTCTCTTAGGCAATGAACTGATAGCTGCACTACAGTTATGTCCAATACAGTCTTCTAACCCCACTCTGTTCTCAGCAAAGGGGAATACCTCCTTTAGTAAGGTTCATGACAGCCTTTGAGAGAAATCTAGAGAATTGGAAGGAGGTTTGAAAGGAGACTTTCAGGAGATTTTGGGTTTAAGTAATTAAAGGTCAGAACCATCAAACAGCAGCTGTGCAGAAATTATTAGTCTTTGATCTGATTCCAATGCCCGGATAGACATAGCAAATGCATAATTGTAAAGAGTCTGCTATTTCTAACAGTTTATTTGCAATTAAAAATATATGTAAATCTGATAAATGTAAGCTTAATATTTCCTAACTAAATGCAGTTCATATTGAGGAATTTCCTTCCATGCAAATACAGTGTTAAACATTTCTTGTTATGTAGAACTTTCCATTCCTTCTTGGTTTGCTTAAGGAAGAAACATTACTTGTCTTTGTTAGCTTCTCTGCATTCCCATGAATGGGCATAGTGTTTCCAACAATTGTATTTGCTTTCTTCTGAACATTTATCTTCTGTCTTTACAATATCTTCTGTGCGGTTGCTTCCCGTTGCAGACCCTGAATGATTTCCATGGCCAATAATCATATAATATGGCATCAGGCCATTTTTTCACTCTTCCATGTCTGCTTTCCTTTTTATATTCTTTCTACTTCATCATTCAAGAGAGGGAACTTCTAAGAACAGCTGCTTTAGCTCATTTTTACTTATGATCCCTGAGGAAGCAATTGTCCATAATCCATTCTGGACTAATTTGAGTCATTTGGGACATTGTTCCTTTCTTGTTATAGAAATTGGTATGTTGTCTTAGGTGTCTATTTTTTATAATGCAAATGATTTTTAGAGGTCTGAAACCTTGTGTGGTATAGATGCCACCTACTTAAAGCCTGTCATATTAGCTGGAGTTTTTCTCCCTACTTCAGTTACTGAGAAATTGCAACCTGAGTGTATGCAATTCAGCTTTAAATATGACTTTCTCTGTGCAATGTAATGTACATGAAACTTTGTTCTTTATTCTAGCAGGCTGAAGTGTTGCATGAAGCTGGCACTTCCCAGTCTTTGTTTTCAGACAGCTTTGGCTCCTAAAGCTGCTAGCCCTGATGACTTTATTGACTACCAGAAATTCCTGCTGATCTCAATAGTTTACCCTTTCATGTCCAATTGGAAAATAACCATACACAGGTGGTTTGCAACATTCAGTAGTTCACTGATGCCTTCATGAGGACTCCTTCATGAGGTTGGAGTGTAGAAACGGTCAAGCCCCCTTCTTTTTTCCACAGAGAAATCACCACAAGGATCTATCCTAGCTATCATGCCTGTCTCAGATATCCTTTCGAAGCATTGCCTACTCCAACCTTTTTGAGCTCTCATTCCTATCTAGAGGAAACACGCTTCTACCAAACACTTTGATTTTCATGTGGAAAGAATTGGCAGTACAGTACAGAGTACAGTACACATGATGTAATGAGCTAGACAAATAAAAGAGGTTACTTGACCACTAAATGCTGATTTTTGAGTGGCCTTCGTTCATACTACCTAAATGCTTTAACCTTCATTATAAAATTCGAGGTAACATCATGGTTCTGTGTTATGAGAGAGCAGAGCTTGTAATCCTCCATGCAGACAGGGTAGTTATTCTGCTTTCTGACATGAGGAATTACGCATCCTCTCAAGAGCTTCCATTTTTCAAGACAGCCCAAGTGCCAAGTCTTGCAAGTAGAAATAGATGGAGGCAACTACTGAACGCAGTTACTGATAGCAATTCTTTTCCCCCTGCTTCTGTTGTTCTTTGATGCTGAACAAAGATGTTCCTTTCCATCTTGCCCTTTCTTTCATGTGGAGTTCCTGTGGTTCTCACACCATCAGGTCTCTGTCATGCAGAGAATGGAGCCTACTGAGTGGAGTGATGAAATGCTCTGAGTTTCTTCATTGTGTTTCTTTGTTGCTGTTTGTATCTATTTTTTTTGCGTTGTTGCTCTGTAGCAAGTCTAGCAGAATGGTTTTCTTTTTGGAGATCCTGAAAAAATGGGTGAATGACTGCAAGCACAAACCCCTTAGTTTGACTGGAGAATCAGAAATTAGACAGGCAGGTCTAATTCTGCAGCATGAAGCTATGGAAAGATTTTGACTTCAAAGTAGGAGAGAGAACTTTGTCAAAGCTTTTGCCAATTCTGTCTAACTCTCTGTCTACTAAAAAATTTCATCTCTACAGTTTAAGTATCCTATAGATGCAGTACTAAAGCCAGGATGTAGTGCCTCCTTTTATAGTCTAGTTTGTCAGTGAGTATTGTTGTAAAAAGCCTTGCATTGCTTAAAACAGTAGAACCAGTAGTATTAGGTCAGGTGAAAGTAAATTATAGAGACCTGGGGACTTTGGGAAGTTTTTCAATTTTTGTTCATGTGAATAAAGTAAAAGAAAAGGTATCTGAGATAATCGTTCTGTGATTTGTGAGATTTCGTTTTGTACTTTAAGGCAATTTTTTATAATAAGCATGCATTTGTTGTTCATAAACTGCACCGCCTGGTGGTGAGCAGGCTTTCGGTGCAAAGAAATACTTTAATTTACAGATTTGCTCTTTATACGTAATAATAATTCCTTTCTTTGTGTTCTCAACATTCTTTTTGGTCTATATACGTAATGCTTCTGTCCCTTAAGTTTATTTCTAGTAGGTCATCCTAGGTTAGACACTGAATTAAAAGCCTGTATTTATACTATTTGCATCTTTGTGTGGATACAGTGTAATGTTTTTGTGCAGGGTAGATTTCATTAATATTACTTTGTTAATATTTCTGTAAATTCTTTTAAAATGACTCTTGTATGTTGTGTCTTGTAGTGCCTATGCTGATATCATTAGAGATTATTTTCTTTTATCAGTCACTCCCACTCACCACGGTATACTAAAATTTACCCTGTTTTTCTCCCCTCCTTAACAGCCTTGCTTCTGATCAGACTCTTACACGTCAGGGTCCCAATCCACCTTTTCCTGAAAACTATCACACTTTGCCAAAGAATACCAGGCAGCCTTCAGGGAGCTCACCACCGCCACCAAACCGTAATTTGCCGAGTGACTACAAATATGCACAAGACCGCGTTAGCCACTTGAAGATGTCCCAGCAGGAAAGGAAAGCAAATAAGGATGGAACTGTTTGGCAGCTATATGAGTGGCAGCAGAGACAGCAATTCAAACATGGCAGCCCCACTGCCCCACTTTATGTAGGTTCCTCAGACTTTATTGATCGTGGTAAGTCAAAAAGTTCATTAGATGTTCCACGATCAATATCTGTTCCGCCCTCTCCATCTGATATTCCTCCACCTGGACCTCCAAAAAACTTTCCCCCAAGGAGACCACATACTCCTGCAGAAAGGCTTACAGTTAAACCATCTGATGAGAGACAGACTGTAGATGTTCCTTTTGCTGGATCACCCAGGAAGATACGAAATCATGCTGTGAAGGTGTGTATACAGTATAACTGATTTCAGACTATTCTACATGGGCTGTCATACAGTGATAATTTTAGTAATTTTCATTGCATCCTTCCTTGTGTGTGAAAGATCATGCAAATTGTAAAAGTTAATACAATGAATAATTGTCTCCTAAAACTCTTACGTTTTTAAACATTGCAGATTTATGAATTTCTGTTGGCTAGGAAAGGAAAATTGGCAGCACATCACATTGATTTGGAATATTTTTATTCAAAAACTGGAAGGCATATGTTTATATGTATAGAATATACAAATTGTAGTATTTTAATGTTTAGAGTAGGTAGGCAAGAATATAAAACTCAGCAGGATGAACTCTTCCTTGATGATTTACTTATGATTGTAGTCTCCAGTGTTTGCTGTGTCTGCCTTCTCTACATGTTTTGCTATTGTAGTTAGTCTTATAACTGATTAAGTTTTTAGTTATGGCTAAAAACATAATAGCTTTTCATGCATTTGATAGTTTTAAGCCCTTTTCAGAGTCATTATCATTGGGCTAACCAAAATCAAATAGCGTTAGTCTGAAACTTTAACCTGCTGCGGAATTTCAGTGTGGTTTTTTTTTGTAGGCACTGTTGTACCTTCTTACCCAGAGGTGACAGAGGTTTCCTTATTCAGTACTCCACATGGCTCTTCTCACTGAAGGCAATTAGGGATATTCAGGATCGAATCAATGTAGAATTTACTTGTTTTGGTAGCTCTTACACTGTAATAAGTGGAAATGAAAGCCTCATTATTCACCTAATTCTTTGACCTCAGCCATGAGCTCTGATGGGGAAAGTATTTGCAAAGGAAGAGACTTGTAAATTCAAATACCCAGCGTGGGTTCAGGACCATGACTTCAGGTTGTATGCCAGCTTCATGCACAGTTTAGATTTTTTCTTAGTGTATGTGCAAATGAATGCACAGCAGTCTTTTCCCTTCCTGTGCAATGTAGCTGCATAAATTTTACTCATAAAATAAAACTCTTTTTATGTCACATTGGTTTTACCAATATAGGGAAACACAGTTTTCCTCATCTGTAAAACTTTTCTGTGAAATTTCTGTAGAAGCTTCTAGAGAAAAACGCTTATGTTTTTGTATGAAAGCACACAGTGTCATTTTACATTCAAATGTATATGTCTACAGGAATCTGTAATACTCCCCCCTCCCTGGAATGCTTTATTAAATTCCATCCAGTTACACGTAAAAAGCAGAACAAAACAGCATTCAGTGAAATTCAGAGACAGGAATAAAAATATATCGTGAGACATTTAGTCTGCCTTGAAGAAAGCCATAAAAGTTTGGCAATAAGAGAAAGATCAAAGAATGGATATGCAGTAGGTTTCAATATTATAAGCAGAAAGCGGCAGATCAAATATGTGTGTTTAAAAAAGAATGGTATTAATGGAACCCATTGCCACAAGGTGTCACTCATGTCAGTAGCGTAGCGTTCCCTGACTAAGAGGGCATTCACAGTTACTGTATGAGTACAGGGCTGCTGTTGGAGGGCATAATTCAACCTGCCTTTCTCTGGGAGACATTAGGTGGGGGTGAAATTTATGAATAATTTTTTTATTTGCTGGAAGCCACTGTGCATGTTCTGCTGAAGTATTTTGTGTTGCCAAAATCTGCTGATCTGCCCAGCATCACAGGTGCTAAATTTGCATTTGTTCATTCATAAGTTTTACTTAATCATCAAGGATCTGGGTAGCTCATGAATGTCACCCTGATCTAAGCGTGCTGCGAATTCAAATACAGAATTTGTGGCAGAGGTGTATATCTTCTGAATTTTCCCTCAAGTACAAAATACTTCTCACTTGAGATGATCCTGAGAATTCTGTCTGTGGCTTCTTACAGAACTCGGCTCACATTGATCGGCGCTCTATGCCTGCTATGGGCTACATGACACATACAGTCAGCGCACCCAGTTTGCATGGCAAGTCGGTAAGTTGAGAGAGCAGTTACTTTTCCTTTTGTGTCATCATAGCATTGTAGTTAAGTTTTAAAATCCTGCTCATTCCATAGTAGTTGTATTTTTATTAGTTAAAACATAAATAACTTGAATGAGATCTTAATTTTAACCAGCTCCCAGTAAAGCCTCTAGGAATTTTGCTGTTATCTGCAATGTGAACAGGGGTGAGCTGTCTGTTATTGCAGGATTCAACTTTTATTATGTTTATTTGACCAAACGCAGAGTTAATTAAATAATTGCTTAATCAAGTAAAGTAACTGCTTTCTGGGCACTGAGGTGAAAAATATAATTACAATTACTCTCCCTGAAGACTGCTAATTTCCTCTTTACAATGTGTCTAAATACCTGCAGCCTGAAGAGCTAACATTGCTTCTCATTCGATTAAGGAGACATCAGGCTAAGTTGGCTAGTATACGAAATTACACAATCGCACAATTACTGCAGCACTTGCCAACTAATTCCACCTATCAGGTCAGCTGCTGCTTGGCTCATCTGTGCTGTATGACATTTTGTGACTCTGCAAATGCTTCATTAGTGCCACGCTTGAGTCTGTGCTTTCTTGCCGTTCTTTGGTATTCTACAATTCCCAGGTCATTTGCAGTTTTCCTTTGCTACTGTATTTGCTATAAAAGATGAGTGCTTTAAGCTACAGGGCAACAGTGCAGATGTTTCGAAGTGTTATATATACTTTCTTTTTATACTATTTCTGAAAATGCTGCATCTTCAGAAATGTGGGTTAAAATATTAGATGAGTTCATTCCAAAGCAAAACCATTTATTTGTGCTGCTTTCGTGATGGGATTGCCTCCCTGTGCTACATGCTGCGTCACCTGCAAATTGAAATGCATCAGCTTCTTTGCACATTCGTATGAGCTTGTAACTGTGTCAGTTCTGCAGGTGAATGTTGGTTCATAAAAGCGCGTGGATATCTCGGATCATCAACAGTGCTCTTGATTGCGCTGATATATGAAGCTTGTAAATGTGAGATCAAACATAAATTTACTTATAGAGCTCTTTGGTTCATGTTAGAACCTCAAAAATGGAGCTGCCTGGGAATAAAATGTGATGAGTCTTCTTGGAATTGGTGAAGGCTTTATATTGGCCCAAAATTAAAGGATTTTTTTTGAGTTTGGAAAAGTTTAATTTCCCGACTTGCCTCACCTACAGAACAATTGCACTGAGATGGGCAATAGTAGCAAGGATTTCTCAAAAAATGGGCAGACTTTCTAGTCAAGTCCTCAGCCAGACTTACAGACTGATCAGACAAGAATTGTAAGTGAACACCTCTAGAGAAATGCAAAAGCGATGTATTGATTTTATGGCATAAAGGATTTTTCTCTTCTTTTTTAACTACACATTCTCATTGGCTCTAAACTTGAGAAAAGGTATAGTTGTATTTTTCTTTTATTCTGAAGTTTAATGTACCCAGGATATAAAATCCTGTCAAAGTAGTAGTAAAAATTCTAGGAATTTTGGGGCATTTTGGCTGATTACAAAGCACATTTGCAACACCTAAGCTTTATTTTGTCATGTATTGTGAATGCCTCTTTTGAAAAATAGGAGAAATAATTTTGTTATGACTTCTGTGCATGCTCTTCTTGAAGAAGCTGTAATGAAGATATTGGTAGGTGAATGTATCTATAAAATTAAGCTGATAGTAATTACAGGTGAGCCAACGAAAAATAAGGATCAAGTTGATTGCTATTACTTAAAAGGCAAAATGGATTCTCTAATCATATGAGATCTCTTTCAGTATTTTATTCACAAAACTAACTTTGTACTTTTCCTGAATAAAGGAATTCATATCTTAAAATGTGTATGAAATGTGATCAAAACTATTCTAATTATTTGTTATATAATGGCTTTTAGTTACATCTGACCTTCAGTTAGGCACAGGTCTTTTCTTTTCCCAAAGGGACATGTTATGCTGGAGGACAACACCATGACATTTTCTGTGAAGGGATAGTCAGTAGAAATCGGTCTTGAAAAAATAACTTTTGAAAATCTATTGTTTCAGGTAGTTACATGTCTCGTTAGAGGTGGAAAATTCAAATCTGTGTTTGGACGGTGGGCATGAGGTGGTAATATTCTTGGAAAATATTTTGCCCATTTTTCAGCTGTAAATAGCAAAATGCTGGTGGAGCAAGTGTGCTTCTTTATGTACTTCCTACTCTGTTATTTTATTTCCTCTTTCATCCATTTTCTTATATGTAACCAATCCAAGTATTTTGAAATTGTTTCAAATGTTCAAATATTCTGCTTTCTTTTTTTCCCCTATGTACTTACCTGTAGGCGGATGACACTTATATCCAGCTGAAAAAGGATTTGGAGTACTTGGATCTAAAGGTAAGATTTTATAGGAATCTACTTTCGTTATTTTTTTTAATCCAGTGGTCTTTTGTGCATCATTTCTGTACCTGCAGGTTTTCAGATCATCTTCTGTTCAGTGATGGAAACTCTGTCTTTTGCCATCACTGTTGTGATTAGAATATTGAGTGTCTTTATAGTATTGACTAAACAATTAAAGTGCAAACTCAGAAAATGTAGTTGCTTCAGTTTGTAGGAAGAACTTGTGTTACTGGTACTCCAGATGAATGATATTATGTGGGTTTAGTGAAATCAGATAAAAAACTGATTCAAAATGTTTGTCTGCTGTAGCATTACAACCAATATGAAGTCAACTTCTCTAAGTTAAAATAGAGTGTTCTTTTAGTCCAGCTTTTTCCATTTAAATCTTCTTGAGCTTTTTCCTTGTTTTTATAATATGCTGTATTAATAATGTCTCTCTTTCTTGTGAAAATGCAGTGTTTAATTAGCACCTGTCATTGTTTTCATATTATTACAGCTAAGAGATTTCAAACGTACCCATTCATCTATCCATCCGTAGATATAATCTGCCCAAATAATGTTACCTCCTATTTCCTTTAAAAAATAATTTAAAAATATGATATTGAGCATCAAAGCGTCTGTCTAAACTAAATTAGTTCTGTATCTAGTACACCTGATAGTTGGCAATTTGAAAGCAAATCTAGACTTATTAATAACAGGTTTTGAAGAGGAAAAAACCCCCAAAAATGTATCATCATACAGTTTGCTCAAAGCCATACCCAACCTAAATTTGACTGTTTCCAGGGATGGGGCATCTACCACCTCTCTGGGCAACCCGGTCCAGTGTTTCATCATCCTCATCATAAAAAATTTCTTCCTTATATCTAGTCTGAATCTACGCTCTTTTAGTTTAAAACTATTATGCCCTGTCCTATCACTACAGGGCCTACTAAAAAGTCTGTCCCCATCTTTATTATAAGCCTCCTTTGAGTATTGAAAGGCTGCAATAAGGTCTCCCTGGAGCCTTCTCTTCTCCAGGCTGAACAACCCCAAATCTCTCAGCCTGTCTTCATATGAGACGTGCTCCAGCCCTCTGATCATCTTCATCTTCTGGACTCACTCCAAGAGGTCCATGTCCTTCCTGTGCTGAGGGTTCCAGAGCTGGACACAGTACTCCAGGTGGTGTCTCATCAGAGTGGATTAGAAGGGTAGAATGACCTCCCTCGACCTGCTGGCCACACTTCTTTTGATGCAGCCCAGGACAGCCAAGCTCTGAATGATAAGATCATCATGCCAATCCATGTGTATTTTCTTTAAAGACTTTTAAGAAAAATGACAGTAGTCAATTCTGTTTTTTAAATACTGTTGCCAAATGTGAGAAGGAGGCTTCCCGTTTCATGACTATGAAATCAAGCTCAAGGGGGATACAGGAGGGATAGATGGGCAGCCTTACTTCAGAATAGTTTACAAACATTCCCAAGCAGGTTAGACAAAATATGGTTGAGGAAGTATAGGTAGGTTTGTGTTACTAAGTGTAAATTGTGCAACCAGTTAAAACAAATCTGGAGCCCTCTCAGCAGTAGTCCTGCTTTGTTCTTCTGCAGTCATACTGTACTATCTGAAGCTGTTTAGTTTCTGGTGCAGTTGAAGGAGGTTGCTACTGCAAACTTGTGTCACATAGATGATGAAGGAAATGGAGCATGGCAGGTATTTTTTAAGAAAGGAGGGGTAAGTGTGACTGAAATAACTTCTTTTTGACTGAGGTTTTAACTGGGTTGCTCAAATTATCAATATAGAACTGTTGGTGCAAGTGTTACTTCACATTACATGACAGAAAGTGTCTTGCTGTAGTTCCCAGCACTCTTGAAACTGCAATTGGGCAAATCCCATGTGTTGTGTGTTTGTACATGTGTTTTGCAAAAATAAGTCTTATGGTAGGATGAACAATTTACCAGAAATATGACAAGACAGGTAGATGCCCAGTTGTAGCTTCCATAATGACAAATTATATAGACTATAAACCTCAAGGATCGGTGTGACATAAGAGCATATGGTTACTGCTGCTCATGGAGTTTTGAGTTGTAAGGTTTGGCGTTTTCAATTTTTACATCTATAACAAGCTATTACTAAACTTTTGTTTGAAACAGATAGAAAATAATGGACCTCTGATCAACATGATATACAAAGTGCTAAAGAACTCAGCACAAGGGTTACTATCCAGTATACATGTAAGACTGCTTGCATCTGAAATGTGCTCATCCCATTGCTTTTTAAAATAGCAGTCAATGTTTACATATTCTGGCTTTTACAGGTGTCTTATGGTAAACAGTAAAGCTTTCTGTAAGATTTTTTTTCCCCTTTTTTCTTTTTCTTTCCCCCCGCCTTTGGAGTCTGTATGTGAAATTATGGCTGAGCTCAGTGTTTGGTTTCATTTTATCATGTTTTGAAAATGATTGTGTCAAGTAGTGATTCCTATGTGTAATTTTGAAAATGTGAAAGCATGCTAAATCTTCATTATGTTCTCATGTTCACTGCTTGATAATTAACAAATTCTTTACAGTTCTGATTATGTAATTTAAAATATCCCCAAAACTGTAGACTCTGGGTTTTATGTTAATTCCATTGCTTTGAAAAAGGCTTTGGCCTTCTCTTTGCTTGCAGATAATTAAATATGCAAAATTATTACTTTGACATGCTAGTATTTATGCTTATATTTCATTATTTGTTCCTATTATACATAAGCTTTAGCATTTAAGTAATTCCATTAATACTTTTGGAAGAAAGGATTTTTCATATATATAAAACACGTCATTGTTGAAAATATCCGAAAAGTGAAAGTTTTGAGGGGCAGTAAATACTTTTGATTTTGGTGGTGGGGAGGTAACATTTCACCACGTGAAAACATATGATAAGTCTTTGAATGGAGTCTGCCATTGGAGGAGGAAAGACAGTAAACATAAATGATGACCTTACTCTTTTGTCTTAAACCTCATTTGTTATTTGAAAATCCTGTGTGTAGATGGCTAACTTCATATAACATGTTAAATGAGAAACTGAGGTTATATCAAAGATTTATCTACACTTAGAGTAAAATTTAATTACTTTAAGAAAGCTAGCATGATCCTGTAGGTGCCAGTTATGTTAGTAAGTAAACTACATAGCTTCAAATCTGGAGATTGCCAGTCAGTCAGTAAAAAAGCAAACTACCCCTCCTACACCACCAAAAAAGCCAAAAACAACTGCTCTGATATTAAAACTTCTACTTTTATATTATTAAAGACAATAATTAGGTGAATTTTGCTTCATAAACTCTTGCCTGTATATGAATAGAAATATACTGTATATGAGTACCATATTTCTAAACACCAAGTGTTTCTTTGCTAAGATAGTATTTGCGTTAATGAATCTTTAAAAGTGTTCTGATCTAGTAATATTAAGTCATTGGATTTTAAGGCTTTTAAAAACTGTATGATTAATGAGCTGTATTATATTGTGTTTTTCTTAACCTCATTTATTCACAAAAACGATCCCATGTAGGCAGTCGAAATAATAAATGTTTCTATAGAGATAGGTGTGCCTTCATTTTAAGACTGCTTTGAAGGTTGGAAGTATAATATAGTATAGCTTCTGTATTGGTTTAAAAACTGTGTTATGTGAGAAGATAATCTTCTCACCAGAAATGGAGTATGAAACCTGTGATTTATGGAATGAGAGATTCGGTGTATTATAAACATGTCAAAATAGATTAATTACATTTAATTCCACTATAGCACTTTTATAGTAGTCTGTCTTTAATAAAATTCACCTTATACTATGGAAGAGACTGTCCTTTGTAGAATGAAATAGTTGCCAAAAAAGTTGTATTTTTAGTCTTTAGTTAATGCTGTTATGGTTGCAGTCGTGCATTTAAAGGAACTATTCAAATCTTTTGGCTTCAAGAAAGCTATTAAAGCTGAACTATTAAAACTGTTAGGTTTTGCAGGAACAGGATCTTTGTAACCATAGACAAGTGGGATTATGCTGTTTTGTACAGAATTTTAAGCTACTGTAAGAGTTATTAAATAGCCTAATATAACTAGTAGTCCTTTCTGATAGTATTTTTAAAAAACTAAAGTCATATTTGAAAATACTTGTTTCCAAAATTGTATTCATCTTCGTTAATAACCGTGAATATGTAACAAAACTTTTCATTGCTGAAGCATAATTAGGTTTTAGTTTACAACGAATTTCTCAGATCTTTAAAACCTATTCCTCTTAGGTGACAGGGCGTGACACATTAAAAGAACGAAGTACAAAACCTGTCAAGATTGCAGAAAGTGATATTGATGTAAGTATTGAGTACCACTTTGGAACCTCTTGCGTTGTTTTGGCTATTTATCTTACACTGTTACGTGTTCACATTGTTATGCTCTTTGGGATAATATACTGCTAGTGGAGACTTTTCTGCTTGGTTTTTAAAAATCTGACATTATATACTTACATGATTTTATTTCCAGGTGAAGCTAAGTGTTTTCTGTGAGCAAGACAGAATTCTGCAGGACTTGGAGGACAAAATAAGAGCCCTTAAGGAAAATAAAGTAGGTAGATTAAAAAGAGTTTTATAAAATAACAACTTTCCTCTAATCATAAAATATGGAAGTACAAACAAAAAAGTCAAATCACTGGATACTGCTTGCATTGTTGTAGTTTTCTTTGGACATGTATATAAACTTAAGAAAAATAATGGGTTTTTTTGTATTAGGATTGAGTACCCACTTTTCTTTTAGAAAACATGTTTTTGAAAATGAATTTTCAAAACCAAACATTTAATCTTCTGGCATTTATTACAAATTGGGATATGTAATAAACTCCACGCTTTTCTGTGGAGTTTTACTTTATGTCTTAATACATATATGGTGTGAGGCAGAGTCATGTTTCATTTGCAGTGCTTCTCACCTGCACAAACATTGGTTGCATAAATAGCAATGTCCTACCGTATTGAACTCTCACTGTAACTTGTGTGGTTGCTTGTTGGGTTTTTTGCTTGTTTGGTTTTTTTTGTTGTTTGTTTGTTGTTTTTTTTTTTTTAAAGTAGGGGGAAGTGAGAGAAGGGAGAGGAATTCAAATTTGTAGTAGTTTCAGAAACCTGTGTTGGTTTATATGTAGTACTGCGAACTTAGTTCCAAGGGTTATGACTGAAATGCTAGAATATCTTCTGTGACAAGTTTGTAGTTGAAACCCACCTCCTTTCCTCTGTGTCCATCCAAGTGAGAGTTCAAATAGTAAACAATAACAAAACGGTTTGCCTTTCCTTGTCTTTCCTTGCCTGTATGTATCTTTATCTGCTTCACTGCCTACGAGCTATAGCTGTCAATAAATCGAGGTGGTTCAAAATCTATTCTAAAACAAAAGTACTGTCAGGATGGATCCAGAAAAATCTACTGTGTGAAAATGATTCACTGTTGTTTAGTCCTGATGGACTGAATCAGGTCTACTTACTGTTTTAGACAATATTTTAATCGCTGACATGGCTAATTTAACTATAGCAGTGAATGAGAACCTCTCCTTCAATAAACAGCTAGTGTTGTGCTGTGGTAGGGCTTGTCACAGTTCTATACTGCTTAAGGGAATTTTTCAGAAACTGTGAATTACGGCATTGTACAGACCGTAGAAAGAAAAGTTCCCCTCTCACTCCTTTGCGTTTTCCACAGTTTTGGCTACCTAAAGGAAAGATTTAAGGGAAAATATTAGATAATTTTGGTTATAATGGTATATTAAGGCTCTTGCACTTTTTCATTTACATCTTAGCCTCCACAACAGGAGGCCAATCCTCACCACTAGTGGTTTATAGGAAAGACTGAGGCTGTGGAAAACAACTTTTATTTTCCCGCAGATAGATCAGTCAAATTCCATGTAAATGTTGTAAGCTTACTGCCACCATCTTCTTTGCTAGGATCAGCTGGAGTCTGTTTTGGAAGTTTCACACAGGCAGATGGAACAGTACAAAGACCAACCACAACATGCAGAAAAAATTTCTTACCAGCAGAGACTTTTGCAAGAGGATCTCATACATATTCGGGCTGAAATATCCAAAGTTTCAACGGTATGTCGTTTTGGTTGTTTCAAGAAAACCATAATTAAAATACCAGTTAGAATAAAACTGCATTGGTCATTGGATAGGGGAGTTAAGTCCTATTCTGAAATGATATAGTTAAGGTACAGGATACTAAACAAGAAAAAATAAATTAAAACAAGCTCTCCGGTTTTCCTTTTCAGTGCCCCCTTTCCCTTCCCCTCCCCAAAGCTCAAAAAACGTTTTTACACCTTTTTTGTTTATTTATAGGGCTTAAATTGCAGATCTTTCAGCTAGAAAATATAAATGTGATTCCATGCTACTTTTCCAGGGGAAAAGGAGTTGGGAATATTTGGTCAAAATTTACTGTTGATAATTTAATGAAATCCAAACACAATTTAATGTTGCATTTTTATTAATAAAAATATTTGTAAGAATTGACCATGAAAGAGAGTATAGTAAACCTGTGTGTTGTGTACTCAGTATATTAATCCTACCTCTTAATGAATATGGGACCAGCTCTTCATAAGATTGTTTCTAGAACTGCATGAACACCTTTCCTATTGTGAGATCTGATCATTAAAATGCCAGTATTATTTAAATGTAGCGGTGGATAGTATTTCCTATCATGACTAATCCAGCTTTTAACTATTTTCTGCTCAGAGAATTCCTGAGACTGGTATTTTTTTTGTCTGTTTAATAATCCACAGTAAATCTTGTTTTCAAGAATCTGTACAATCACATGAATTCATAAATTCCATGAACCTTTTGCATCTGAAACATCATTTGCCAAGGTATTGCATAGATCTTATCCCCACTGTGTGGACAACCACTTTTTTTAATTTGTTTTGAGCCTGAGTTGCACATTTTATGTCCTAGACTCTTGTTCTTGTATGAGAAAGGATGGGGAATGCTCAGTCATTGTACACTCTCTCCATGCCACTCATGGTTTCATAGACCTCCATGATTTCTTCCCCTAACTCCCAAGTTATATCTTTTCTAGACTTCAGAGAAAAAGCCTACTTCATCATTCCTTACATAAAAATGCTGCAGACATTTGATTTTTCATAGAATCATAGAGTGGATTGGGTTGGAAGGGACGTTAAAGATCATCTAGTTCCAACCTGCGTGCCACAGGCAGGGACACCTTCCACTAGATGAGGTTGCTCAAAGCCCCCATCCAGCCTGGCCTTGAACACTTCCAGGAAAGGGGCATCCACAACTTCTCTGGGCAACCTGTTCCAGTGTCTCCCCATGCTCACAGTAAAGAATTTCTTCCTGATACCTAATCTAAATCTCCTCTCTTTCAGTTTAAAACCATTACCCCTTGTCCTGTCACTAGACTTTCTCATAAAGAGTCTGTCTCCATCTCTCCTGTAGGCCCCTTTAGGTACTGGAAGGCTGCTATAAGGTCTCCCTGGAGCCTTCTCTTCTCCAGGTCAACAACCTCAACTCTGTCAGCCTGCCTTCATAGGAGAGGTGCTCCAGCCCTCTGATTGTCTTTGTAGCCCTCCTCTGGACTCGTTCAAACAGGTCCACGTCCTTCCTGTGCTGAGGACTCCAAAGCTGGACGCAGTACTCCAGGTGGTGTCTCACGAGAGCAGAGTAGAGGGGCAGAATCACCTCCCTTGACCTGGGGCCACACTTCTTTTGATGCAGCCCAGGATGCAGTCGGCTTTCTGGACTGCAAGTGGACATTGCCGGTTCATGTTGAGTTTCTCATCCACCAACACCCCAAGTCCTTCTCCTCAGGGCTGCGCTCAATCCATTCTCTGCCCAACCTGTATTTGTGCTTGGGATTGCCATCACCTAGGTGCAGGACCTTGCACTTGGCCTGGTTGAACTTCATGAGGTTTGCATGGGCCCACCTCTCAAGCCTGTCCAGGTCCCTCTGAATCGCATCCCTTCCCTCCAGTGTGTCGACCGTGCCACACAGCTTGGTGTCATTGGCAAACTTGATGAGGGTGCACTTAATCCCACTGTCCATGTCTCCAACAAAGATGTTAAACAATGCTGGCCCCAGTCCTGACCCCTGGGGAACACCACTTGTCACTGGTTTCTACTTGGACAGTGAGCCGTTGACCGCAACCCTTTGAGTGCAGCCATCCAGCCAATTCACCGAGTGGTCCATCCATCAAATCCATGCCTTTCCAATTTAAAGACCAGGATGTCATGCAGGACAGTGTCAAACACTTTGCATAAGTCCAGGTAGATGATGTCTGTTCCTCTCCCCTTATCTGCCAGTGCTGTGGCAACATCATAAAAGGCCACCAAATTTGTCAGTCATGACAATGCTGGCTGTCACCAATCACCTCCTTATTTTCCATGTGCCTTAGCAGAGATTCTAGGAGGATCTGCTCCATGATCTTGCCGGGCACAGAGGTGAGACTGACCAACCTGTAGTTCCCTGGGTCTTCCTTTTTTCCCTTCTGAAAATGGGGATTATGTTTCCCCTTTTCCAGTCAGTGAGAACTTCACCAGACTGCCATGACTTTTCAAATATGGAAAGTGGCTTAGAAACTTCATCAGCTAGCTCCCTCAGGACCCGTGGATGGATTTCATCAGATCCCATGGACTTATGGAACCTTCAGGTTCCTTAGATGGTCTCGAACCTGATCTTCTCTTAGAGTGGGCAGTTCTTTGTTCTCATAGCCCCTGTTTTTGCCTTCTGCAACTTGGGCGGTGTGGTTAGAGCCCTTGCTGGTGAGGACCAAGGCAAAAAAGTCATTCGTTATCTCAGCCTTCTCCATTTCCTTCTGGAGAGGGCCCACATCTTCCTTAGTCTTCCCTTTATCTCTGATGTACTTATAGAAGTTTTTATTGTCCTTGATGTCCCTGGCCAGATTTAATTCTGGGCTTTAGCTTGCCTAATCTGGTTCCTGGCCACTTGGACAGTCTCTCTGTATTCCTCTCAGTCTACCTGTTCTTGCTTCTGCCTTCTGTAGGTCTCCTTTTTGCTTTTGAATTTTTCCAGGTGTTTCTTGTTCATCCATGCAGGCTTCCTGGCTTTTTTGCCAGTTTTGGGTCAGAAGGCAAGCTGTGGTGCTAAGGATTGTGGAAATAATTTAAGTAAGGGTGATTGGATAGCCTTATTTTCCAGGTGTTACACAGTCTGTAGAACTTCTAAAGAATAACCTGCTTTGTGTTTCAAAACATGAGTGTGACAGTTTGGATTTTAATTATTAACTTGTTTTAAATAGAGGAGTAAGGTAAAAGGAAATGGAAATGGAATAGACTTGATTCCTTATAGCATAGTAGTCATAGTTCAGATTCTATTAAATGCCAGTTTTATGCTTAAGAAATGGTTTTGTGTGAGGAGGCTGGCCAGAATTTTTTAACTAGGGATTCTTGACTTGATCGTGCAAGCTATAAAGCGTTTTGAAGTTTATCATCAACTCTAAGCAAAAATGTAGACTACAAAATGGATTTTTTTGCTTCTTTTTGTGATAGAACAACACCATTAAAACACCAAAGTTAAAAACACTTTGGTGCTCAATTAGAGAATGGATAGAGAGATTTCGAAGTTTATCATAACATTGTATTAGAGTATTCCTTCTCTTATAAGGAAATGGAAAATGCCTGGAATGAATATCTGAAATTAGAAAAGGATGTGAGCCAGCTGAAAAAAGCCTTACAGGAACAGATGAATAGTTCGCTGGTGTCTCAGGTGAGTCCATTTCCAGACACTCATTTACTTACGAAGTGCTTTTGTGTGAACTTGAAAGCTGTCATCTCATAAGAGTAATTCTCTGCAATTTTTGCACTGTATTCAGCTGTCATGTAGCTTAGTTTGCAAAGTTCAGACATTGTAACAGCATAGCTGTGTAGTAACTAGCTATCTTGCAGCATATGTAATACTTTCTCATAAGTTGTCTATGCAAATTTGTCATTATTTTATTATGGTTTTATTACATGCTGACATCTTGACATTGATAACGTATTTAATTTATAAGACTATGCAGGACTTCTTAGTCTTCCATTTATTTGATCTGACTGGTGGCTTCTTTATCCATTTTTAAGAACATCAGTCACTAGCTTGTTATTGTCATTACTTGTTCTTTGTCATGTTCTTCTATTTCTGGAAGACTTATCTCTGCAGATTGTTTTGTGAAGTGGAATAAGTGTTTAACAGCCATCGGTAATTGAAAGGCATCTCAGTTTTAAATCAATTATTCAGTTTTGAATCTTACAAAGAAGCTTTGTTTGAAGCTAAGTTATTCTGTTTACTGAAATAGATGTGGCATACAAGATTATTTCTACATACCTGCTTACAACTGGTGATTTTATTCTTAGAGCAAGGAATACAGTCTGGATTATTTTTCCTGTGTTTAAGCAGAACATTTTTATTTAAAAGACAAAACACAAGGAACATAGCTAATGTATAAGTTTTTCTCAAATCTTAACCTACTTTTCCAAATATCCTTGACAAAAAGAGCTCACTTGTTAAATTTGTACATTTATTTATTTACAAAAAATTCCTGATCAGATATGAATTGAAGTCTGTTTCTTTTCACTATTAATGGAGAAGTGTTTTGTATCAAAGCAAGAGTTGTTAAACCTTTTTAGATGGCATCAATCTTCAAAGTCTATTTTAATTTACTTTTGATTTTGGGGGATAGGAGTGTGATTCAGTTTCTAGAGCCAGAACATCATGTAGTTGAGCTCAGCTGTAGAATACATCCCTCCAAAAAAGCCCAGGCTATTTTAGAATAAAATCATCCCTGTATGAAGTTATTTTATTTAACAAAGCAAAGTTACAGATTTAAACAAAATATACTTTGTTAAAGTACTTTTAACAAACAATATCCATTTGTGCATTAAATATGCTTAAAATACTGGATGTGTGGCATGTGATTTGGCAATACATATAGAAAGCAATGCAGTTTGCACAGATAACTATTTTATTATCACCTCATATCCCATACATGCATAATTATAAAAAAATACACATGCACACACAAACATATGCATATTTTGTGTGTGTATATGTACATATGTATGTATATATATGTATGCATAGATATGTTTGTCTTTGACTAAAATTTAAAAAAATGCTTCTGAATACCTGTTTTGGAGATACTAAGGGGAGCTGATTTTTTCAGAAAGTACTGAAAGTTCTTAAACCTATATTCCTTCAAAGAAATCTCACTTGAAGTACCCGTAATAGAGGGGGTTTTAATCTCTGCCCAAGGGTATGTAGACTCAAGATTGTTTATCTAGTATTTTCCAGTAGCTCTAAATTAATACAGACTGTGTTTAAAAAAAATGCAGTCTTCATGGAATTTTATTAAAAATTCAGAAAATTTGCAGGCTCCAGTTGCTGTAGTAAAGAGCTAATGCTGTTTCTATACAGCATTAGTTAAGAGGTTAAAATCTAAATGTTTCAAGCAGCTTGGTCAGAGTAAGTCTTCCTCCTAGAGTCATTGTCTTCAGCGTGCTTTGTTTAAAGTTTGGGGGGATCTGGGCATGCTGAAATTAACTGAGATGTGGTATTTTGTCAGCGATAACTTTTTAGTTCATAAGTGTTTGTCCTCTGGTTTTATAAATCATTCTAAATTATGTTTCTGTGTGAAGGAAGTTAGAGAAATTGATTTATTGCTCCAAGTTAGCTTTTCATGCTCCCCCATAAAGTATATTTATACCTTTTCGTGAACAGCAATCTTGGCTTTCATAATTTAAAAATAAATTCATCTGTTTATCTCTTAGATCTAGTCCATTTTTGATCTAAAATATTGTCGTTACATCAATATTTAAGTAACGGGAAGAAATAATATTAAAAGATCTCCCTGCTCTTTTACATTACTGATTGAACATTTTCTGAGTGGTTTCAGAAGCAGGATTTTTTGTACATGTGGGGGTTTTTGAACCAGTTCTGAGGCTTGATTATTGTAAATCCATCATTTGGTTCCTTGTAGTATGATTAATCTCAGAAAAATGAAATGAAACGTGCAAATTTATAGTTTATATGCTGACAATCTTTCAAGATATGTCCCATCTATCCAGTGAGTTTACTACAGGCAAATAACATTCTCCATCATTTAAATGTTTGTGTTCTTGGCACCCTGTTTGCTGATCTGTAACCTGGCTGAACATATTTTCTGAGCTAAGACAGAAAGTGGAAAGCAATTTATATGCTTGCCTTAGCTCTATGAGGTGAAAGAGCTTTTACTGAAGTTTTTCTCTCAGGCTGATAGGATTAATTAATGGTTATTTTGCAGCTCATGGCAAGTGATGAATTTCTAGAGTTCTTGAGCAGTTCGTAAGCAATTCTTAACTAAAGTGTTTCACTCCCTTCTGCTTTCTTTAGTAGTATTGTTTTCCTCTTGATTTTAGTGAGCTTATTCTTAATGCCAATTTTTGAAGGCAGAATTACCAGGCTTTGATTAAGTAGATGAGAACACCTATTTATGATGATTGTGGTGAAAATCTGACTGAAGTGTTGGCTTCAGTAGCCAAGGCCTCTGGCTGCAAGATGCAATCAAAGGCAGAGTCCAGACTGTACACAAAGCTTCCATTTCTTTCCTCCTGGAAAGACTCGGTAAAGCAAATAGGATGGAAGATGAGACCAAATCCTGGAACAGCAGTAGTATACTGTTTCAACATATAACACATTGTGTCTAGTAGGCCTGACAACCAAAACATGAGCAGAAATTAAACCTGTCGGCCCCTCTGACTTAGTTTTGGGTTAAAAGCCATTAGGAAGTTAACAGCAGTATTCAGGAAGACTAATCTTAGTTTTTGCTTTTTTAATATTGCACATTTCCCTTAAATGTATTAAGATGAGTTTTGTAAGGCTGCCTTAGCAGTCTTCAGTGTGTTAGTATGGGATTTAAGAACAAAGTTCAAATGAAAATGTTCTCTAAGCTCACTTTATGTAGAACATTAAACTAGGTTTTTGTAGTCTGAATAATATTATAGAGAAAAATGTAGAGGTGTCTCTTTCTCCAGTCTTCTATAGGAAGTCTTCCAAGACTCAGGAAAGGCACTAATAAATTTAATGGGTAAGATAAGTTGGTTTGTGTTGGTGGGGTTTTTTTAAAATTTTAAAGCCATTATTTAACTAATATCTAGACTCGTAAGTTTTCACGTAAGTTCTGAAACAATACCAAAAGAAGAATAAGCCCACAATAAATGAAAAATTAGATATAGTTGATTTATATTTTTTTCTTTTACTACAAACACTAGGAGAAAACACAAATACAAAAAGACTTGTGGAGAATTGAAGATGTTACAGCTGGCTTGAGTGCGAATAAAGCAAACTACAAAACTATAGTAGACTCTGTCAAGAATCCAGGTAAGGAGAGCATCATTAAACAAAAAAATATACAAATGCAGCTGAATCTTTGGGTCTGTGCAAATAGTCTAGAAGTTTGTTCTACTTCAGAAGGTCCTGTTAATTCTGATATTGGTTGCATGAGAAATCTCTGTGATTGAACACATTAACTTGGCATTTCTCTGGCTAAGGTGGCAAAAAGCTCTTTTGTTGTTTGTTTTCATGTACTGATGGCATTAAAATGTAACAAGCAATAAAAAGGGAAATAATAATGGGCTAAGTTCTGCAAGTTGCAGAAAGAGTTTCTGTCACGTGCCAGGCTCGTACCAGCATAGTATCTATTCTGCATTCTGTCCAGGAACTCCTCCTCTCTGTGTTTGTCTCTGCTTCTCCCCACCCCCTTTCATCCCCTGCCTTGGATGCTGCCCAACTGCTGCAGTTGCCTTTCCCCTCCCTCTTCAGGCAGGTGTTTGGTGGGCAGAGCATCAACATCAGCTATGGAAAAGAGGAAAGTGTGTGTGGTCTTCATTTCAGTAGCTTTATTATGTTTCAAAGAAAAGACCTAAGGCAGTGGGATAGCAAGAGACTGTTAACGCCTCATGTAAATTCACTTTATATCTAAAGTATCTTTGCTTAACTTTTACATACAGAGATAAAATAGTTCTGAGATGGTGAGATCTTATTTTATTTAAGGTATGACTATAAGTGTGTAGCCTTGTCTAGATCTGTAGGCATCTTAAGGAATCTGTGGCACGGGGCCAGATACAGCCTATGAACTGATTTCTTATGGCTCTAGAGCTTTTCCTTTGTTCCCTCCCACTGCCCTCTCCAAGGAGTTTTACTCGATGATATTAAAGTATGTGTTTTTATTTTTGGCCTGAAAGCCTTGCTTGATCCTCATCAAGACAATGTTTTCCACCCCTGCTGTAATGTAACAATCAAATGTTTTTACAGCAAAAAAAACCCCCATTTTTGTTCAAAGTAATGTGCAGAGTATTAGGGCAGTTTTATGAAGTGTATGGATGTTACTTGCTATTCTTATGAATGTTATTGATAAGAAACAACACTTAGTACATTTGCATATTTCTCCCCTAGAGAGAAAAATAGTGCCTTCGTTTTCTCAGTCTTCAGTGCCTTCCTTACCAGCTTCCCTTGGAACCATGGAGAGCAAACTTTCAGTTCCACAGAGCCCTCCATCCAGTCCGGTTAAATCCTCTCTGGAGGTTAGGCTGTATCCACAGCCTTATTTCCAGGCAAGAACGCAGCACCAAGCACAGCAGCTGAAAAAAATTGAGCCACCTCCTCAGTCCCCAATTAAGCTAAAGCCAAAGGTTGTAAGTACTGCTTTTGTGAGGTTCATTCACCAACGTGTGTGTTTACTTCTGGCAGAAACAGCGAAAGTTTCACTGTTACAAAGTGCACACAGTGTGGAGGCACAACAGTGAGACACTTAAGGTCTTTGTACTGAAACTGAGCAATAGGAGGGGGTCAGTCTCTTCTCCCAAGTAACAGACAACAGAACAAGAGGAAATCACCTCAAGTTACGCCAGGGGAGGTTTAGATTGGATATTAGGAAAAAATTTCTTCAACAAAAGGGTTATCAAACATTGGAATAGGCTGGCCAGGGAAGTGGTGGAATTGCTGTCCCTAGAGGTATTTAAAAGGAAGATGGGTAGATGTGGTGCTTAGAGACATGGTTTAGTGGCGGTTTTGGCAGTGTTAGGTTGATGGTTGGACTCAATGATCTTAAAGGTCCCTTCCAACCTAGATGATTCTATGGTTATAATAGCACTTACAGGAGGATATATGTGCGTAACCTGGAACTTACGTACAGTATCTGTATACTGTTTTAGAACATACCAATGCAGAGCCTTCCTTGGTAATGCTTTGTGGTTAATCGGTTGTTTGCTTTCTTGGGTTTTGTTTGGTTTTCAAAGCCTCAGGCTACTGCTGTGGGCAGTGGAGAGCATACTAAAGAAGGCACAAATAACTCACATAATGTGATGAACTTTCAGTCAGTTTATGCCAGACTGTTTTAAGACTGTTTGCCAAACACTTTTACTTCCCTGTTACCAGGAAGATGAAGCACCGCCCAGACCTCCTCTCCCTCAGTTGTACAGTCTTGATGATCAGCCACCAGCTGTTCCACCTCTCCCAAGAGAAGCCACTGTCATCAGACACACATCAGTGCGGGGCCTGAAACGTCAGTCAGATGAAAGAAAGAGAGACAGAGAACTCGGACAGTATGTAAATGGAGATTATAGGGTGAGCACTCATATATCTATACCCCTGCACTTTGAAGATAAGTGAATCTGTAATAAAAGATACTTTCTGTAAAATATATGGACCTCTAGGCCTTCTAATAAGGAGAGAGAGAGCTAATGGCAGAGAGATAGTAATGGCAGGGAGGGATCTATGCTGTAAAATAATGGCAGAGAGAGATCTAGTAATTCAGAAACAAAGCTTTAGGATTTGTTTTAAGATTATTAAGACTTGCTGTTTGTGACTTCATTCGAGCTGATGAGTATTTTTCCATGTAGGTGGAACTGCGTTCATATGTGAGTGAACCAGAACTAGCAATGATAGGTGGTGACCTCAGCCAACCTTCTAGTGGTTTAATGATCTCCAACAGTGGATACCAAACATTACCTACTCGTGGTAAGCCGGGAATTTATGTAGTTGATTTTTAACAGAACTGTCTGTATAGGAGCTTTTCTCTCCTAGGGTTTTCTGAAGACGGTCTTTATCATCAGATCATTATTTTTAGATTAACTGTACAGTGCTGTGAAAGTCTAGAGATTTTGTGCATTTTAATGGTGCTGTAATAGACAACCAGCCTTTTGCAAAGCAACTTAATATATAATGCTTAAAAAAAAGCACAGCAAAACATGAAGTTAGCTGCTAGAATGTCTCCTACATTCAGAGTTATTTTTCCTCATAGTTTCTGTGTGATCTTTTACAAACCCAAGTATTTTTTTTAAACACTTACATTGCCATTGAAATGAAAGTGATAAAAAATAAGATATAATGTCCTCAGACACTACATGTGACTTGACACCTCATCCCCACTGTGCTGCAGTCCTAAAACTGTTTCACAAATGATGCTAGAGCAGATATTTGGGGAAGAGCAATTAATTTCTTATCCATTCTTTTACTTCTTTCCTTTCTAACTGTGAATGTTAGGGATTGATTTTCTTCATAGATGTGATTATTTGTACAGTTTATCTACTTGTTGTACAGCTGAGTTCACCCCATACTTCATTTAATACAAGCTTCTAAGTTATTGTAGATCTTTCTGAATTTTGATCAATAGTTACCTGAAACACATTACTTTTGGCTGAAATGAAGTTTCATGCCTTTCGTGATCTTCTGAACTGGAAAATGTGAAACACGAGCTAAAATAGTATCCAGAATATCGTAGAAAAAGCATGATAACTGACACTTATCTTCATTTGGTTTGTCATTTAGTTTTAAAGCACTCTCTTTTTCCTCATAAAGGTTTATCTGGATCAACTTCCAGATTGCACCAATCATCTACCATTTCGTCATATGCAACGCTTCGAAGGGATAGGTCCAAGGTAAGTCTTAAATAAACATTTGAAGACAAATGTCTGAACTGTTAAAAAAAAAAGCCTGGAATACATTTTGCATAGCGGGAAGTGGGATTCTAGTGGCATGGGAGGGGACCCAACAACTGCGATCTAATAAAATTGGCAATTTTTTACTTTCTTAAATGAATCAGGAAGCAGACAGACAACTTACTGCATTTGAAATAGATTTATAAAACAAGGTTTAAAACCAAAAATCAGCAGAACTACTAGAAAATATAGAGTTGAAATATGCAAAATAATGCAATAATAGTAGAACAAAATCATGCTAATTTAATAATAATGTAGGAGAAAGAGTTAATTTTTTGTATACTTCTTGTAAGGTATTAATTTCAACATGTGTTTTGTGTGCCTTGTGACTTCTACAGGAGAGACCAAAGAGTGCCTTGGAACGTTTATACTCTGGAGACCACCAAAGAGGCAAGATGAGTGCAGAGGAACAACTAGAAAGAATGAAGCGACATCAGAAGGCATTAGTTCGTGAACGCAAGAGAACTCTTAGCCAAGGAGAAAGGCAGTCTGTTTCATCTCGGTCTTTCATCAGGCCCATTTCTGCAGACATAGGCTCAGTATGTTAGATATGCCTTAAAAGGACTAAACTAAAAATATCTTTGGATTTATTTTTTTTTTCCTAGCAAGCACTTTCACTTGAGCGTGTGTGATGCTTCTAGTCTAATTAAATTAGTGTTATACAGTATAAAATGAGATCAGAGAGTGTGAGTAACAGATGATGGGTTTTTTACTAGTAGTTACAGTATATGTAGCAAGCTCAGCAGGTAAGTTGGTCAGAGGTTAGTGTGCTCAGTGGAGATGTGAGTATATTGGAGTGATTTCAGAGACATGATTGTTTTTTATTGGAATTGTATTTAGAAAGTGTAAGAAGCTTGTACAGTTTTAAAGCTACTTCATAATGGAATGGGCCTTTTAGAATGTTCTTATTCACCATGGATATTTTTCTTTTTAATTCACAAATTAGGCTGCAAGATAGTCATGGTAACATCAGTCCAGGGTGGTGTGTGTTTGTTTGTTTGGAGGTGATAAATGGATAATTGGCTTTAAAATCTAATCATGCTGATTAGAAATTTATGTAAGAGCTAAGGTGTTTTAATTGGTACAAATTCTTCTTTAAAGCTCAAAATGTAGAATATTCTAATAAGGCTCAAATTTAAGCTGCTGAAGAAAAGGATTTTTTGTTGCGTTCTGAGATTAAATGCTGTACAGATGATAAATTTGTAACGATACATTTTGGATACTAACCAAAGCAATTCTAATTGGTGAAGTTACCCAGTCACTCACTTGGTGCTAAGCCAAGATTGTACTGTAATTGCACTTATGCTGTGGTATTTTAATTTATTTTTCATTTGGTCCACTAGAGCTTTAGAGTGATCACCTCGTTTTACCTAATTCATTGCACAAGATCTCTTGCTTTTAGATATGTCACTTATCATACCTAATGCCTCCTTTTTTGTTTGCTTGTTTTTAATTTGCAGAATTTTGTAGTTATTTTAAAACTTCTAACTGGACTACTCAATTTTTACCAGGCTTAATTGCATTTAGTAAATGTGTGTCAATTGCTGGCATTAAAAAAACCCTATAATATTCAGCCTTTCATTCCCACTGTTCAGTAGAACTAATTTCCAGCCAGTTATTTGCATTTACTTTCCCAGTAAATACAAGTGCACTACTTGGAGACATTCATCTGTTTTGTCTTCTATTTTGTAATCACAAGTTTATTAAATAGAGTAATAATTTTGGGAACTGTAGAACTATAGTATCACTGTTATTTTCATATCTTAATTAGAAAAACTAAATCTGAGCTTCTTATGTTTCCTGACTCACGTAACATACACAAGTCAAACGTCAACATTTTCGTAATGCACCTTATTAACCTTTGTGGCAAACAATTTATCTATAAATTTGGGTGCCATCTTGGTCTTTTTCTTGCTGTAAAGAATTAAAATAGAATCTTTCAGCCCTAGCAATGTTTTGTAGAGGTCATCTCTTGTACCTATAGGGCTTCAATACGTAAAAAGCATGTTTGATAGCACAATTACTTACAGCATTACAATTATTTAGCAGCCAAAATGGCAAACAATTAAATGTATAATTGAAGTGCTGCTCAGTATGTAACATTTGCTTTAAACATACATTGTATGTGTAACTCTAATTTTTAATTGGTCAGCTCTCACGTGTAGTATGACATCTTAAGTATTGATCACAGTACATGAATTCATTTGTTATATACAATGCCTTTTTAATGTAAAAGTCGCAACATCAAAGCCAATAAAAATACTGCTTCGTAATAATGGTTTGATGTTTTTCTTACCTATATATAATAACTTGAAAATTATACTGGGTATTTAAAATATGCCATGTCAATCAGGCCTGGTTCGAATATGAGTAGAAGAATGAGTTTGGAGTACTCATATGAGAAAACATTTTTTTTCCTCTTGAATTCTGTAAAGAAACATCTTAATTTTTGAGATATAATTGCCTTTTAGCTATTAAACTTTTTTTTAATATACATGGAAGATACGTATCTTCTGAGTGAATATTGAGAGCTTGTGCATGAATAGGTTTCAGTTAGATTTATTAAAGCAAGTAGCATAATGAAATCTAAGAAATTCATATGTAGATCAAACTTTGTCCAAAACAAGTCAAAGATTTGTAACAGAAATAGCAGAGATGCTTTTAAGAAACATATAATGGCACATTCTCCTATTGATACTCTCAAATGCTTGAGGAGATATTTTTTTTTGTTGTTCTTTTTGTCCCTTCCCCTTCCCACTGCTTTTAATACCATGTTTCAATTCTGTATGATAAAGTTGCTGAGATCTGCTGGATGGAATGATGCTTCAACTGAACTTAAGTTTTTGAACAAAAAAGTGTTGGTAGCGTTCTTAAGCACAAGTTTATATGCAGCTGCATCATGTGTAGCTGTAAAGGAGCTACTATGCAATGATCTAGGAACTCTAAAATTATGCTGCTTAATTTAAATATGTTCTGAACTTATTATTGCTAAATATTTACCTTGTACAGACAGAATGTGAAAGGTTGTTTATCTTTGCAGGTAGATACTTTAATTTAGTAAAGATGTAAGAGCTTAAAAGTTACTAAATTATTATTTTTGAATTCAGAACAAGTTAAGGCTGGTGTGTAAAATATTATCAGCTTTAATCACTAGGTATCATTCTAGAAAGATACCTCTAAATTTTCAAGGAGCAATTCTCAACCTGGAATATAAATACCCTTACTGTGTAGTGATTCAGAATCACACAGCACGGCCTGGTTAGGATGCCTAGAATGTCTGTCAGTCCATAGACTCACTTGTATTGATATCTGTGCTTCCAAAGATGTTTGTGTGTAGCTAGTTCCGTGTTAATCAGCTTATGTGAAATTGTGATTAATACTTTTGTTAGAATTTAATACTGCTGAATATTTCCTGTAAAATTAAATTATACTCCAAAATCTGTGCATCACAGCTAGAGGTCAAAGCTCCCAACCATATGTTCCAAGAAATACAGTTGCATTTTCTTTTTCTTATCAGTTAAGGAGTTTGCTCTGTGGATTCTTTCAGCAATATAGCATTTGCAGCAGTAGTAATGTACATTGCTAAATGATGGATTTGTCAGTATGGTTGAATGTTGTTAATTGTTTTGTATCTATTACCAGTGGAAACGAGAGCAAGAATTTGATTTGCAGTTACTTGAGAGGGCAATTCGTGGAGAAGACAAAGATGAAAATGAATGGTTAAAAGTTCAGCCAGTAGCAGTGACAGAAACAGACCTGGAGCCTCAAGACTATGATTTAGATATCAGCAGAGAGGTAACACTAATCATTTTTTGCCTTCTGTTCTGTGCCCCAAAATATTAACCTTTCTAAGTTTTAGGTACTGAATTCTCATCTTTTCTTTCAAAAGTTAGCTGGGAGTTTGAACTGAAAGGAGTCTTTTGGGTATTGAAAAATTAGGGCCTGGCACTTCGAATCTCTGTAAGGTTTGTATTCTGTTTTAGTGAAGAGAAGAATTTGAAAGGTTTGCTCTGCCGTTTGAAATAGACATCTCAGGCTTTATAGAGGAAAAAGTGGTTAAGAAAGACAATGCTATATAAACTGGAAAAAAATATGAGAATCGCAGCATGGTAGGGATTGGAAGGGACCTTCAGAGATCATCTAGTCCAACCCCCTTGGCAGAGCAGGTTCACCTATAGCAGATTGGACAGGAATGCATCCAGGCAGGTTTTGGGTATCTCCAGAGGAGACTCTACAGCCTCTCTGGGCAGCCTGTTCCAGTGCTCTGTCACCCTCAAAGTAGGAGGTTTTTCCTCATGTTGAGATGGAATTTTCTGTGTTCCAGTTTGTGCCTGTTGCCTCTTGTCCTGTCACTGGGCACCACTGAAAAGAGTCTCGTCCCATCCTCTTGACACCCACCCTTTAGATATTTATAAGCATTGATGAGATCCCCTCTGAATCTTCTCTTCTCCAGCCTAAACAGACCCAGATGTCTTAGCCTTTCCTCATAAGAGAGATGCTCCAGTACTTTGATCATCTTCATAGACTTCCGCTGGAGTCTTTCCAATAGCTCCTTGTCTTTCTTGAATTGGGTAGCCCAGAACTAGACACAGTACTCCAGATGTGGCGTCACCAGGGCAGAGTAGAGGGGGAGGATGACCTTTCTCAACCTGCTGGCCCTGCTTTTTAATGCAGACCAGGATACACCCCTTCTTTAATGCACCCTTTCCTGGCCACAAGGGCACAGTGCTGGCTCATGGTCAACTTCTTGTCCACCAGGACTCTCACGTCCATCTCTGCAGAGCTGCTTTCCAGCAGGTCAACCCCTAACCTGTACTGGTGCATGCGGTTATTCCTCCCTAGGTGCAGGACCATGACTCTCGCCCTTGTGGAACTTCATTAGGTTCCTCTCTGCCCAACTCTCCAGCCTGTCCAGGTCTCACTAAATGATGGCAGAGCCTTCTGGTGTGTCAGCCACTCCTCCCAGTTTTGTGTCATCGCAAACTTGCTGAGGTTACACTCTGTCCCCTCATCCAGGTCATTGATGAATATGTTGAATAAGACTGGACCCAGTACTGACCCCTAGGGAACATCAGTTACAGGCCTCCAATTAGACTCTGCACCGCTGATCACAACCCTCTGAGCTCTGCCATTCAGCCAGTTCTCAAACCACCTCACTGTCCTCTCATCTAACCCACACTTCCTAAGCTTACATTTGAGGATGTTACAGGAGACAGTGTCAAAAGCCTTGCTGAAGGCGAGGTAGAGAATGTCCACTGCTTTCCCCTCATCCACCCAGCCAGGTATGCCGTCATAGAAGGCTGTCAGATTCATCAAGCATGATTTCCCCTTGGTGAATCCATGCTGACCACTCCTGATAACCTTATTTTCCTCTACAGGCTTAGAGATTGCATCCAGAATGAGCTGTTTCATCACCTTTCCAGGGATGGAGGAGAGGCTGACTGGCCTGTAGTTTCCTGGGTCCTTCCTTTGAAGACGGAAGTGACATCAGCTTTCCTCCAGTCCTTGGGCAACTCTCCTGTTCTCCATGACCTTTCAAAGATAATGGAGAGTGGCTTTGCAATAATATCCGCCGCTCCCTCAGCACTTGTGGGTGCATCCCATCAGGGCCCATGGGTTTGTGGGTGTCGAGTTTGCCTAAATGATCTCTAACCCAACTGTCCTCAACCAAGGGAAAGTCTTCCTTTCTCCAGACTCTCTCTCTTACCTCCAGGGGCTGGGATTCCTGAGGGTTTGCCTTAGAGGTAAAGACTGAAGCACAGTAACTCTGCCTTCTCTGCCTCCATCACCAGGCACCCACCTCATTCAGCAGCAGGTCCACATTTTCCCTAGTCTTTCTTTTGCTACTGATGTACTTGAAGAAGCCCTTCTTATTGTCCTTGACATACCTTGCCACGTTTAAGTCCAAGTGGGCCTTAGCCTTTCTCATTGCATCCCTGCATACCCTGACAACATTTTTACATTCCACCCAAGCAGCTCTTCCCTTTTTCCACATTCTGTAGAATTCCTTCTTCCATTTGAGTTTTTCCAGAAGTTCCTTGCTCATCCATGCAGGTTTCCTGCCTTCTTGGCCTGATTTCTTACTCATAGGGATGCACCAATCTTGAGCTTGGAGGAAGTGCTGATTGAATGTTAACCAGCTGCCTTGGACACCCCTGCCTTCTAGAGCCTTAACCCATGGGATTCCAAAGTCAGTTCACCTGAAGTCCAGGGTTGTAATTCTACTTTTTGCCCTGCTTCTTCCACACAGGATCCTGAACTCCACCATCTCGTGGTCACCATGGTCTCGTTTTAGCCAAGACTACCTCCAACCTTCACATCCCCAACTAGTCCTACTTTCTTTGTTAGTACAAGGTCCAGTGCACACCTCTCCTCGTTGGCTTCTCCACCACCTGTGTCAAAAAGTCATCATCGGTGCTCTGCAGAAACTTCCTGGACTTGTGCATGCCTGGCTGCGTTGCCTTTCCAGCAAATAATCAGGGTAGTTGAATTCCCCCATGAGAACCAGGGCCTGTGATCATGAGGCTATTTCCAGCTGTCTGTAGAAGGTCTCATCGACTTCCTCTTCCTGATCTGGTGGTCTGTAGTAAACACCCACAACAGTGTCACCCATATTAGCCTGCCCCTTAATTCTTACCCATAAGCTCTCAACACGTTCTTCATACCCCTAGGCAGAGCTTGATACATTGCAGCTGCGCTCTTGCGTACAGAGCAACTCCACCACGTCGCCCGCTGGCCTGTCTTTCCTAAAAGGTACATAGCCATCCATGACAGCATTCCAGTCATGTGAGCTATCCCACTGTGTCTCTGTAATTGCAATGAGATTATTGCTATGTGACCACACACGTCTCTAATTCTTCCTGCTTGTTCTCCATACTTTGTGTGTTGGTATACAGGCATTTCAGAGAGGTGATTGAGCATGCAGGTTTTCCTGGAGGGGTGCAAGAGGATGTACTGTAGTCATACACGCACTTGAGGTGGCTGGCTATCCGACCCTCATCTTGGGAGTCAACTAAGGAACATTTGTTGCAGCTCTGGTTGGCCTGGCTTATTCCCCATTTGGATGCGATGACATGACCATTGCCATTTTAGACCACACCTGCTGAGTCCTTCAGTTTAAAGCCTGCCTCACCAAGTTGGCCATCCTGCTGCCAAAGATGCCCTTGCCTCTTCTAGATAGGTGATTCCCATCCCTCTGTAACAGTTTATATTCATCAAAGAATGTTCCATTGTCATACCACCCTTATGACGACACCAGCCATGTAGCCTCTGTCCATTTCTGTCTGCTCCCTTTCCTCTAACTGGTAAAATGGAGGAAAAGATAACTTGGGCACCATTAGTTTTTTCACAACATCAAGAATATTTGAAAATAAGAAACAGCAATGAGGTAAAAGTTAGTTCCCCAGAGCTACTTTACTCTTCATTTTGACTGGCAAAACATGGTAGAGAAGAGGAAGCTCTGCTTTATTCTGGTCAGAACAGAAAACACCTCTCTGTCAGCTTTTCAAATGACCTGGTTGGTGTTCTGGGCACTAGATCTTTTTTTAAACTCTAACCCGATAAAGTATTTGTTTGAAATGCGATTGAGCCATCTTGTGGAAAAGAAAGAATATAGCAAGTGGAAAGATTTCAGTAAGTACTATGCACTGTGTTAAATGCCGTGGTAGGTGGAAAATCAGTAAAATTGTTAATGATAATTAGATTAGTAAGCACCTCTACTCCTCTTAAAGCTGTTGACAATGTATCATTTTATATAGAGAGATTTTCGTAAGAGGCTGAATCTGTGAGCCATTATTTGTTGATCTCTATGAACGAATGTATCTTTCAATTAATCTTTGTATATTTTTGGCAGAAAACACAGTGCTCCTGTAAATTTCAGAAACAGAAAAAATACTTTTGTTGAATTGCCTTTTCTACTTGCACTCTGCTATTAATTTTTTTTCCAGAAGGCCTGCAGGGCTACATGAATCACTTCATACATCCAAATTAGCACCTTAGAGTCTAGGATAGGAAACATTTTTGCTTATAGGCATTTCTGTCCTACTTCAGAGTGCAAGTTCGAAGCTCTAAATGTAAAGCTTCTTTCACAAGTTACTGTGGTTGTCCTTTTCCATTTCATGTACCCATCCTTTTCATCTGGTAGGCTCTTCTGTACCAGAGGTACTTCTGTGCCTCCTAAAGAAATGTATGCAGATGTTTCTTTAAGGCCAATAAATCTACTATTCGCATGGTAACTGAGTTTGTTATTTTGGAAGTGGCAGGATGAGCTGGTCTAGGTTAGTTATAGTATGAAAATCTATATACTTTTTAAAAAAAAGAATATATATTTACATAGCTACAGAGCTCTGGAGACAAGTTGGAATTGAAGCTAAAAAAAGTGTAGTGGAAAATGAGGATTTTTCAGAAAGCATTGGCCTTGGATTTACTGAGAAGGAAGTATAAAAATTTGAGGATGTGATTTTAATGTGATTATGAATGCCAATGACTGTATTATATGCTTTGGACCTATGATTGCCTGCAAATTACTGAGCCTAATCACTGAGGGTTACATCAGGCCACTGAGGTTTTAACAGAAATCTAAAGAGGAGAAGAAGGAAAAAAAATAGTTCCTCTTTACTTACTTTTATTTATTCATGCATCCGCTGTGCTTTTCAAAAGCAATCTGTTCTCTATAATAAGCACTGGTTTTCCAAGTCCATTGGAAAACTGAATTTTCATTTGGTGATTTAGATCTTCTATGTGGAGCAAAAATTTCCCCAAAAGAAACTGATCCTAACAAAAACTTGTTGCTAGCTTTTGTGCAATCATATTAAAATTTTTAACCTATAGAATTATGTGTATGCAACATGCTGTTACAGTGGCACAAAGTTAATGTATTTCTGGGTCAGTTCCCTAGACAACTTTTGAACACCTAGGATTTCAGATTTTATAGTCCAAGAATTTCCTAAGATGATTACAAACTGCTGTTTTTCTTTTTTTTTTTTTTCTTCACTGCTCACAGAAATGATACCCTAGATTAAAACTTTAGGTGATATTTCCTTTCAGTTGTAGGAAGTTCTCTCTGGCATGACATAAATATTATGACATTAAAATCTCAGGTTGTCCAGTTAGTCTTGTAGTGATTGCTTCTTTCTACTGTAACAGCTTTAGGCAATGTTCTACTTCAGGCTCTAAGCCTGAGCTGAAGAAAGGTTCCCTGTTGATTCTGATTTCTGTTGTAATCCTCTTTAATATTTGTTCTATCTATCTTCTGAAGTAAAATGAATCAGAGGAAAAGACACTGTTAAAAGGGCATCAGCTCATATCCAGAGGGAGTGTTTAGTATCAGGTACATGTATTGACTGTGAAAGCCCATGCTTTATTCTTTTCACTGTGTTCTCCCATTGAGGAGAATTTATTTCAATTTTTTTTTAGGTCTTTGTTATTAAAAACTCGATGCTTGTTTTCTTTTGCACAGTTGTCAAAACCTGAGAAGGTTGCAATTCCAGAACGCTATGTTGAACTGGAGCCAGAAGAGCCTCTTTCTACAGAAGAACTGGCAGCAAGGCAGCGCAAAGCAGAAAAGATAAAGAATATTCTTACTAAATCAAGGTCAGTTTTTTTTTTTTCAAATCTTATATAGGGGCTGATGTTAAACATTGGGAACTAACTTCGTACAACAGTCTTATTCCTAATGAATTATCTAAGTTTAACTTGTGGCTTTTAGAAAATGCAGACAAAATTTAGATACTATACTTAAAGATCCTTTTTAAACCAGGGTAGAAGAGAGAATGACAAATTTTGTGTATGACCTTTTTCTTTTTCAGAGCATCCTAAAATAGTAGTGATTCCTTAGCAAGCAGCTTGTAGGTGAGTGAGGAGGAAGGAAAGGCACATATCTGGCCAAAAGCAGAAGAGCCAGTGAGACAGCAAGTTTCAGTTGTCTCCAGAGAACTGGAGTTCTGAAAGAACGCTTTTGGCTACTTACAGTTAATGTAGAGTCAACTGAAACATTCAGTTTCAATAATTTGATTACCTCAAGTATCTGCTGTCTTTTTTGGAGAGAGGTTGTGCCTGAGGACCACGAGGTTATACCTTTTCCTCTTGACACTGGCAAATTTTATCAGCAACTTCAAATAAATAGCATTTTGGTAGTGTTTGCATGTAAACAACACATTTACAGCAAAGGACTTTCAGATGTACTTAAGGCTATGCAGATATTTTGACTGACTGTGTAACGGCTGTATCATTTGTGTGCGGCGGTCATTTACATACAATATCTAACACTAAAGAACTTCAATAAAATACAGAGCTTGATAGATGAGATCTGAAAACTGCTGTGTGAATTCAAGCTTGTTCTCATTCTTTATGTTTGTAAATGTTAATGTTGTTTTGCACTTTCCCACTAGTATGCACAATCTACAGCCTACTGTTGCCCAGGACAAACACAACTCGGTTGATTTAGATTCACAGCTGCAAGAGCAGGAGCGCATCATTACCATATCATACGCTTTGGCTTCTGAAGCCTCTCAGAGGAGCAAGGAGGTAGCAGGTAATACTTAGTTATTTACGAAATAACAGCTATTTCTTACCAGCTTCTAAAGTTGTGTGGGGTTGTTGCTGAACTCCTGGCATAAGAGAGAGTTTTAGTCATTCATATTCAAAACAGTGAAAAGTGTGCATAGATAACAAATTTAGAGAGACTGAAGATTTACGTTATTTGGCCTCCAATGGACAGGGTGAAGGGGACACAATAGTATGATCAGTAACTTTAGAGCTTGGAAACTTGCTCTTACTACTAGTACTGAAAAATTAACGTTTTGAATGAATTCCCTATAGTTACATTAAATGAGGTATTTCTGTATTCATATTTAAAGCGTAAATTGATCTGTGACTTAAAAAAATCAAGACAAAGGGTTTTAAAATATTTTTTTTAACAGAAAGATTCCCTGGTTCGGTGATTGACATTAGAGTACAATCATCACAGCTTGAGCTGTATGACAACAGGCTGAAAAAGACATTGTAAAATGGATATTGGCATGTTTCTGTCTGGTGACCAAGATTAGAGGTCAGAGCAAGACAGCCGTGCATGAATTCTGCTTGATGCCTGAAAATTAATAGATCCTTTCCTTACTGAAAGTGATAATTTCACTCTTGATTGCTTTATAGTTGAAATAAGTAAGAAATGTCAAGAGATTTGTATCACACAGTAATACATGCAGCAGCTATTCTAGCAAGTATCTGACTGGCCATTTATAACTGGCACAGTTCACTGTTCCAGTGGAGAATGGAAATAATGGAAGCTTCAACTATGATGGAGAAAAAATAAGCATATTTCTCATCTGAAGTTGTCAGTTTAAACTTACGACACTTGCCACAGAAGCCCTTAAGACCTTCCCATTAGACACAGATTATTCCAATATCCAGATGCCTAACGTGCATCTGTAGTAACTGACTGTTGATTGAATGTGGCTGTATACTCATGGATGCAGTAGCAGCTAAACCTGGGGGAATGTGATTTTGAGGGATGGAATACATTTTCAAGATACAAATCTTGAGATTTCGGAGAGGTTCTGTGGGTAATTTAATGGACTGGAAGGGATAAGGAGGAGGCTAGACATTATGAAAAAACAAACACACCCCAGAATTGTAAAATCTTGGGAGCATTTCAGGAACAACCTTCTGGACCTTCAGGCATCTGTGCGTCAAAATGGCTTCTCCGCAGGCGGTGTGGTCCCAGTTCTAGTAACCAGGTCCTTGTAATAGGGACTCACACACTTTGGTTATGGAGAGCAACTTTGTGTCTCGGGAGGTATGAACCAATATAGCATTTTGCCACGAGTTCTAGCTTCTCCTGGGAGAATTTAGCACCAAAGCTAAGATCAACCATGATGAACACAGCTCATACTTGAAATTATTCCTCTGTGTCAGTACAACAAGAGCAAAGTGCCTGCCATACTAAACAGTCTTCATGTGGCCAGTTAACTTCTGGATGTGCATGAAGTTGCAGTAACTGTACAGTACTGAAATATATTTGATCTTTTTATGTTGTATAGTGAATGTGGTAGCTCTGTTTTCATTACTAGAGATTTTTGGTTTATATTTTATTTTTTTAGTGTAATTATTTCAAAAGTGTGATCACCATGTATTCTTAGATACATGTAACCACAGAAATCTTCTTAATTCTTTAAATTCTTTAGTTTTCCCCAAAGAGGGAATTAAAATACATATCAACACTGAAACATATAAATGCTGCTTGAAAAAAAAATTGCAGTCAGTTGTGAGATGATTTTTAATTTAATTCTCTTTGTGAAGTATAGCATGTAGCTATGGTGTCTTTCAGACACTTGAAAATACCTAATGTAGTAAAGTCCTTGATTCTTTAAGGAAGCACCAACATTTATGTCCATGCAGTTTTCCTTGCGACACTTGTATCTCAAATGCTCACTTCTTGTAACATGTCTTGCTTTGATTTCAATTAGTACTTACTTCTTTAAAAACAAACACCTTTCAAGGAATTCTAAAAAAAGCCAGAGTGTTTTGAGTTTTGATAGAAAATATACAAACCGTAAAAAAGTGTTCAGGTTTTTTAGTTACGGCCTATTTTCTGATGATCTAAAGTGATTAAAAAGAAAAGCATTTGATGCTTTGCACAGCTATTTGTACATTCTCATTTACTCTAATTTTTACAGATTTCTTCACATTCTTACTTTTGTAATTTGATCCTTTTTATTTTTTTTCCGGTCATTTGCTCCTTGCTGACGATGCAGACCATATCCGAAAATCCAAAACTAAATATCGAGATTTTTTACAAAGATTTGCTTATGAAAAAGATTGTGAAGCTTAACTTGTCCCATTTTTTCAGTGGGAAGCAGTTATGTTAAGATGCTATGATAATACAAACCTTTAAAATAGATTGTATGTTTATCTAATCCTTGTAGAGCAGCTTTTAGAGTTCTTCTGTTCCTAGTAAGAAATCAACCTTTTAAATGGAAATCATGCCAAGAATCTGGAAGACTAAAATCAAATGCAGGACTATCAAGAAGTCATTTCATTAATTGTGTGGTTTGGAGTTAGGTCTACCTTTGACCCTCCAAAACGTGAAAGCAGAATTCGCAGGATTTTAAGACTGAATTTCAGTCTCTTTAGGTTTATGATTATTGTCTTCTAATACTATAACATTATTCTGTTTTATAAACAGGGATAGTTTTAATCATTGTATTCATTTACCTGAAGTTTCAAGCTGAGCTCTGAAAATATATTTACTATATCATGCACTGTACTAAGCAAAATGTTATATGCATATGTAAATTTTTCGTGTGTTTTTTCTCTGTATTATTTTTGCTTCTGGTCATTGGTATATAAAAAAGGAAATGTTGAAAACCTGTACAACCTCAGTGAAATCTTGAAATAAAATTAGGAAATATAGGTGCTATTCCAGAACTGCAGTTTTAAAAGCAGGGCTGGATTAGGTTATATCAGTGTTGTGTGCCTTAAAATGTTTCAGTGAAACTTCATCTTAAGATAGATTGTCCATATTCTCATCAAAATGGGAATGTTTATTTGCGTAACTTAGGCAACTAATAGAAAAAAGCAGCAGGTAGAAATGATGTTTAAATTGTGTTCCATATAACTAAAGTAGTGTAACACCTCATTGCATTACTAATCAGGTTTCCTATTCATGTGGTAGAAAATTAAGGTCACTCCGTTTATAATATGAATGTTTGATTGTGCAGCCTAATTCCTGTATGTGATCCCTTCTAGCTCAGCAGTTGACCTATCCATCTAAAGCACCCTCACCTTCTGTACCACAGTCACCTCACTCCCCCTTAAGCAATGGATTTCACTACACATTTGTTTAAACACCTTAAAAGTAAGAACTAACTGCTCTCGGCATGTCTGATTTGCCAATGTACCTTTGCTGTGGCTTGCTGAATTTTAACATTTTTACTAAACCTAAATTAGATCCAAATGAACGCATGCATCTATTTTTCAGAAACCTTTTATTCTTGTAAATACTGCTTCTAATGAGCTAACATGTGGGCTGATGAAGTCTTCAAATAACTGTTATTGCTCTATAGATAAGATACTTCCATAATCTTCCTGTGGTGAAGGAGAGACATCTGTACTCTCAGTAGTATGGGGCCAGATTTTCAGCAGGGCTTGTACTCTGGTGGCTAGTGTTGTGTACTCCTGTGGCTACTGAAGGGGGGTGTAGGTATTTTTGCCTGAACGTGGCATATACAGTTGCTGCTCAAGAGAATCCAAAGTGCAAAGTTGTATAAGCAGGCGGCTCGCCTGTGGGCTGGTACCTTACACGTGAACTAACATCGGAGTCTGAATTAAGGTGAGCTGAAAATTTGGCCCTTTATAACTAATTCTACAATATTGTGTTTGACTTTTCTGTGCCTTTGATGTGTTTTTCATTGAAATGTGTTAACAGAAGACTTGATTTTTGTCTCCGATCAGGTTATTTTGCCATTTCAAGTGTTAAAATTGTGATAATTTCATTGTCCTTATAAAGAAACGTGTATCATCTCTTCCCAGTAGTATTTTCAGAGTTTTCTCTATTTGAAATAGGAAAACCTGTAAATATTATGATACTTGACCACTAAGTGTGCCTCTAGTTAAAACACTGGCTATGCTTCCATAGTTTACTTTGAAATTATTCTCACCTTTCTGATTTCCTTTGGCCTAATTTTATTGCCTGATGTTGGACAAAAAGATAAAACATAGATGAAGTAGTAAAGAGAGTTGATTAGGTGAATAACTCAAATAGCATTAATCTTTAGATACCTTTATTTTCATTGTCACTAATCCGAGTCAAATATCTGAGAAAAAAATAATAAATCCAAATAAGAATGAGCACATATCAAAAAGGCCCAAATGGGCAGTGACCTGCCTTCTACAGGGCATGTGAAAAATGACAAATTTACATCAAAAGAGGTGTGTAGGCATTAGGAGTCTCTACAGAGCTTAACGGAAATAGCCATTTGCTTTTATGGTTCAGTTTATCTTTCTGAGAACCAGATTCTACAGTCTTTCCTGTGTCTGAATAATACTTGACTCTAGTGTTATATCCAGGGACATGCTAGTTGATTATCATTATCACATGAGATCTTTACGTACAAATAGGGTATCCCTGTGTGGCTTCAAGATCCCAGAAAGATAACCATACCATCCCAGGGTATTAGACTTGAGCAAGGGACTTGGACCAGGTGACCTTCAGAGGTCCCTTTGTACCTACACCATTCTGTGATTCCAGACTGACTTAAAAACTTGTGTATCACATGTCTGTATAAATACGTACATACATATGTGTATAGCTATATATTTACACACGCACACACACATATATATATAAGCTCCTATGGTTTCTTCAGGAAAATTATCAAGAAAGTAATTGCAATAGCCAGCAACATGCAGAGAACACAGGAGTTTGAGCATCAGTAGCATCGTTTGCTTAGTGTGTCTACACGAATTGTTTGTTCTGTCAAACTGCAGAAGGCCTTAATAAAAAAATGTTTCCTGAAAGTGCTTACTGCTTGGCATTAGTGTACTCACATTAATATTTAACCATGTTTTATTTTACTTCATGCTAGCCAAAGCAGTAAGCGAACACTGATGTAAGACTCAAAGCAAATCCCACCTAATGACGCCGTGTGGAAGGAAGAGGAGATTCATTCCCAGCTTTCTGTGAAGATACTCATCAGCTGATGACGTGTTCTTCTGGAAATACATTCAGAGAATAATAGGGGGATTTTCTATGAAAATGAAGAGAATTGCAAATCATTTTATTTTGACTTCAGTTTAGTTCAGACTTTTTATATGAATAAATGGCACTTTTAATAAACTCTGTAAAATACTGACAATGTATTTTTAGGACAATGTATTTTAGAACTTTTTTAAATCAAGGGCTCAATTCATTTTAAGAGAAACTTCTTGCATAGATGTTAAAAGATGCTGTTACTTCCCCCTCAGGCTCAGATGCACAATGTAAAGTATCATGAAAATGTAGATTTGAACAAAGCTGGAAGCACATTCATAGGGTATGGGTAGCGTTAACGCAAGTGGAATGTTTGCTGAAAGAGTGTTTTGGCTTGGGTATGTTTGTAGAGTTAATCACCCACCCTTTTGCCCATTAAACATACGTTGCAAGGAGCTTTTAGCTTGAATTTCTAAATATCAGTAACCACCGTAGACCTGAAATTTTCTACGAAAGCCATAACGAAAGCCAGTTTTAACTCTTATTTCCTTTTTTGATCCCATATGATTAACTTGCTGGTATTGATATGCGGTATGCTAGGTTGCTCTTGACACTAGTGCTGTCCCCTCAGTAACAAACAGCTAACAAATTATATTTTTTTTTGAAAGCTAAGATATGAAAGAAGAAAACTTTTAAGTAAAATATGTGAACTAAGCAATAAAAAATACAATAGGATATGTCATTTTACTAGTAAATATGTATTTTTCTTTTGATTTTTTCAGTAAATATTACAATATGATGTATTGACTAGTATTTATCCTAGAAACAGCAAGACTAATGTAATGTGGCACCTGCTAATTTCATATGTATGTTCACCTGGTGCTTAACTTTGCCAAACTTTGAAATTCAGTGTTTTACTTATGTATAGGGCAAAGGGTGAGGTAGTTACATAAGGAGAAAATAAGATTAAATGAATTGCTGCAACTACTTTACTTGAAAAAAACCCCTGTGTAGGCATTGAATGCAAGACATGCAAAATTTTCCCATTGTGGAGTTATTAGTTGAGTACAGCTCTGGATGAGAAATGACTGAGAAACACTTCTGCAGTATTGTGTGACACCACTAAGTTGTTCATTTGCTGTATTCAAGTAATAGCTACGAAACCCTTGAAATTGACCTTCAAGTTTCAGACTTTTAAGACAAATCATATTATATTAACACTATACTCAGAAATGTTCTTAAAAGTATATATTTAGCTAATGCAATCTATTTTACCTCAATACTGCCAGTATCAACTTCAAAACCTTTTGCCAAAATAATGATTTATTTTTGCCTTTATAAAAAGTTTTGAAAGCATAAATGAATATTTTGCAAGAAAACATTAATTTAAATAAAATGTAACAGTTTGGAAAATTGTATATGTACAGATTAAAATATTAACATAACTGCCTCCTATTGCCTCTGTCCTGTCTACTCTCTTGTCAGTGTCCATGTGGTTGGAAATCTGGAGTCAATTGTGCTGTTACCGTCTTTTGTTCTTCTTTGGTTTAAATCCCATTGAAGTTCTACAGTTTTGCACTTACTTTACTGGGATTTGGTTCAGGTTCCAACACCAAGCTTCATTTTTATTTTATTTCTTTTTTTTTTTTCAGAAATGTTTCTTAGCAGTTGGTTAAGTCTGCCTTTATTCTTGAATAGAAAGATTTTTCAGGGCTGTCCCCCAAACACGACTACAATATTGTCCTTTCTGTATTGTAGATATATATGTTTGTCTGACAGTCTTAGCCCTTTAGTTTCTGGTGAAATAAAGTATTAAAAGTAATTTCAATCTCAAAATGAACAAACAAGAAACCTGGAGACATCAGATAGTAACATGTGCACCGTATGTGAATGGGGGATTGACCCAAGAGAGGGTTGGTGAGCAACTGGCAAAGCAGATTTCAGTAGCAGCTAACCAGCAGGGTTTTACGCTGTAACAGTTCCCTCAAATGACATCAGTTTGATGGAGACCAGTGGAAACGTGTAATTCTTCTGAAACTTAATCTCTAGAACAAAATGTAAAGAAGCAGTCAGAAGTATTTCTGTGGCTTTGTGTCGACTTGGCGAACTTAAGAGAGACTATTTGAGAATGCAAGTACTTGACCCTCAGGTGCAGAAACTCAGAGCTGAGCTGCTTAGGACATGCGTGTCCTGGTTCTCAGGCACACAAAGGAGCCTTTGACCACGTGTTTTGTGGTTGAGTGAAACCGGCATTCTTTCTCCAGAGGCTTTGTTAAGCAGGAGGGAAGAGTATGTGGCCATAAATGACTGGGGAAGAGCCAGATCCCGTGGGATCCTGGGCTGCAGCAGCCATTGACTCCAAATTCCCTCTGCTGCCCTAGCAATGAAGGGAAAGAGGTGCAGGCGCTTTGGCTCTGCAGGTTGTGGGAGATGTTAATTTTCTTTCCTTTGATCACATGTGCAAAATCTGCTCATTCAAGCTTGTGTGAACGAGGAGGATTTTGCCCTAAATAGTTACACCATTAATGTTTTTAACAAAACTGGTCTTTTTGAAGATTTTGGTCTGCGTCTATAGTTAATCTCATAATTGGGGGGGGGGGGTGTGTCAAGATAACTTTTCTTCCAAAACTTTTTATTAAATATGCGAAATGCTGTTTTCCAGTGGCCCACCTTTTTTGTAGGGATGAGTGTATTTTTTAAATTATTAGAACTAATTTTCATATGCATATAGTGTTTGGTTTGGGTCAGTTTTCTTTTTCAGTTTGGTTTCTTTTAATCAAAATCCTGTTTTGTAGGTGTTACATGCTACTCTAATATTAATACTAGAAATAAATGATGTCTACTTGCAGATCAGTATAATTTTGGTCACAAAGTGGCTTTTTTTTCTCTGCTTATTAAGCAGCTTAAGTGTTTGGGACTAATTATAATTAAAGAAACAGAAATTCATTAGAAAGCAGTATTAGTTCTTCTTTTGAAGGTGCTGTTTTCTAATTAGTGTCTTGTAATGTTATACCAAGCAAAAATTATGCAGCCTGCCTTCCATTATGCAGCTGTTTTCAGTTTCTTCAACTAAAGGTATTAAAGTTTTATTGCACAGCTGAATTTATAAACCTACAGCCTGATACTCGTAAGTAGCACTGCTTTCACCTTTTTGAACTTCCGTAACATCCCCCACTCTCCCCTTTTCTTTTTCACTACAGTTATTTTGAGTTTGTAGTTATTGCTAGGCTGGTAGGGAATCCTGTAGAGCTAGAGAGCTGTTGCTTGTCTTTGTACATCTATATAAAGCTGTTTCCTTTGAAGGACTGGACAGTAGCAGTAGTTATGAGCCATCCATACTGTTTTGGAACAGTTGGGAAAAAAACCTAGCTAGAAAAGCTAGGGCAAGAAGCAACTGTGTTAAGGGATTCTATTCTAGAAAGTTGCTTCCACGTGGAACTAAAAGCTGCTGAAAGATACTACTTAATGTGGGCACTGCTATTTAAAGAAAATTGTTAAAGGTCTCAAGTACCTCTGAGAGCGCCCTTTGGAGGGAGGGGTTGATGTTTTGAGATAGCAGAGAACTCCCCATGTGTTCTGGTGTTGTTTACGCTGTTGTTTTTCCATCTGCACCATTTACTCACCTGATTTCCAGATCTTCAAATATATGTGGATGTATTTTATATCAGCATCTCTTCCCCTCTGTAAACCCACATATTTCCCATGTGTCTTAGCAATTAACTTCTGGATGTTATATGAAGGAAAGACCAGATTTACTTAGTGTCAAAACTTAGAAGATACAGAAGGCATGATCTGATGTTACCCCTCTGATTTCTGTCTGTCTTTGGGTATTTTAAAGCTTTTGCTTGTGCTGCATGTGTGTTTGTGTCTATGTATTTCGTAGTTATAAAAAGAACAAAGCCATGCACAAGAAGAACATGAAAAATTGCTATATTTTCCACACCTAGTAAACATTCCCATTGGTTATTTGGCTGTATTCAAAAGGCTAAGACTTTTATTGCTCTACTAGCAAAAGCAACCTTTCTTCACAGTGGAGCAGTACAAAGAAAGAGCACAAAAAATACACACATCACAGTGCCTGAAATTCTGTTTGAACAACTGTATTGATTGGGTCTGACCCCTTTACATTTTTTTCCATTATTTGAAAAGGTGCATCTAACTGTAGCTGAATTGAACCAACCGAGATGAACTTTCCATGAAAACTTCTTGAGATACTTCTTTAGTTCAAAGCTTTGGAATTTTAAAGAGCATTTTTAATAGAAGTCTGTTGAGGTATTCTGTGCAACAACCATACTTTGAATGTTAAACTACAGGTAAACCTAAGAGGAAGGTAAAATTATAAAGCCTACCATGAAATTACTAGGAGATGGCAGAGTAACTTTGAGTGCTAATTATAAAAGTAAATAAAAGCAGAAAGTATTGCATATGTGCACATTTGTGAACTGTTTACTTGTTATTTTCTTGTCAGTGCTCCTGGTTGCCTTACAGAGAGTGTAAAACAGCCTCCAAACAAAACACTAAGAGAATTAGACAGCATTTTTGGAGCAGTTAGGGATGAAATAGTGCTATAAGATGTAAGCTTAGAGGACAATGCTGTTTTTTTGTTGCCAACTAGAAGCAGCCTTTTACCAGGAGCTATGGAATAAGAAAGTGCTAAAGAACGGAAGAGATTAAGATCACAAAAGTGAGTTGTGAGTTTGTAGGAGATAACGGCAGAGATGTTCAGTGAGAGGCTGAAGGTGAGAGTGGAGAACAGCCAGTGGTTTGAAGTGAGAGGTAGTAAAAAGATGGACGGAGCTGAATACCTGGATTTGGACAGGAGCAAAATGCTTCAACAAAGGGACTCTGCCAAAATTGTAGAGGGGAAGGTAAGAAGAAGGAATAGCTGGCAAATGGGAATCTCAGTCCAGTGTCCTAGTACAAAAAATACCTTGTGAATGGGATGAGAGTAGAGTGTTGATGGTGGCAGTGGGCGAAGGAGAGAATCACTGATGACTTTTAAATAGTGTTTCGGTAACAGGACAGTTGTTATTTTCTATTGGCAGCTGCTGTGCTGTTCTTTTAAGTCAAAGTGCAGTTCAGAATGCCTAGTATGAGTGACCAGGGGTGGAACAGGTTGGTCCTCCTTGGCACAGAGCCTGGCCCAAGTGAGTGCTTGCCTCTCGCCAGTTGTGATGTGCCATTGCAAGATGGAGTGTTGTGTGGCCCTGCTGTGGCCTTGGTTCTGTTATATTGTCTGGGGGTTTAGGCTGGCTTGATTTTGTCTCTAGAGCCAGAATTGAGAAAAGCCTTAACACTGTTTTCTGGTTCATCTCTTGAGACAGGATGTATTTGGAAGTTTTTTGAAACCCTGGCTGGTGGCTTATGCAAGATGTAACCCTAATGAAATGAAGTAGTTGGTGACATTTAGTTACAATGAGTTGTACCACTCTGGGGGAAAAGTTGACATCAGAAAATTCGCTGCTAATTCTATTTGTCTCTTGTATTGTCTGTATTGTTGGCTTTTCTGGCTGCTTAGTTCATGCTAAACAGTTCCATGTCTCTGCTCTGCTTCCATACGGCGCCTTTGAGCATCTTCTTCTCCCAGTATGGAACAGGATTTTGTTTTCTGCCCAACACGGTTGTAGTGCATCTGTGTGTGTGTGTACGGGGGTGTGAACACATACACACGCATGCATGTTGATCCCATTCTCCTTTCATTTGGTGCTAAGACAAAATTGGCAAAAGCTGAGGGGCCACTGCCGAGACAAGTGCCAGAACTGGCTTCTCTGCTCACTTTCCAAGTCCTGACCTGGATGAGAGGCTCAGAGGGTAAAGAGCACGACATCTTAGCTTGATATAGTTGTGTTGAGAACGCTTGCTTATGGTAACAGTTTGAGAGAATTTCCCTGCTGGTCAAGGTGGGCAGTTTTGAAAAAGTTCAAAGCAAGGAAGGTTTGGTTTGGTTGTTTTTTTTATATAAGCCCCCATATTCCTTGACTGATGATACAAAACCCCCTCTTTTGATGTATGCTACTTTTCATTCTTCTCTTTTTTTTTTTTCTTCTCAACTAGATCATCCTGAGCTATGGACACCATAAATGGGACTGGATTTGGGTAGATAATAGCACAAACTGTCAGTGTGATCTCATTCTGCACCTGCATTAAAACTAAATCAAATGAGGTTAAATCACCAAGTATTTTATTTCTTTAATGCTGTGCAAAAACTAAGGTAACTTTTATCTACCCATCATGATGCTGTATACCTGCGTACTACTCAGATATTTTTCTCAGGAAAAATGCAGTTGAGGTGGCAGTCTTAAAAGCAAAGAAACCCAAGTCCCACTTTGTCCCTTCAGCGAGGGTACCTTGACACACGTCCCTTCTCTTAATCCCCTGACAGCTTCCAAGAGACTGATGCAAATAACTGTGCCAGGCTTTGATTATGAGATATTGCACTGCCACTTATTCTCTTTGTCTCCTGCAGTTTACAGAGGCAGCTTCAGTGCATAATTTAATCCCTGTTCTGGGGACTGTAACAAATCCACCGAGATTTCTACCACCCGTCCTCCCTGGCATCAGAACAACATGTGCACAGCTTCTTTGATGTGAATTCCCCAACCAGAGCCTTAGAAGGACCTATAGCTTTGAAGCTGGCCTATAAATTGTGCTTTCAGGAATCATGTTGTCAGCCTCCTCTTCAGGGAGAAAGGGAGAGTAAACTGTAAAGCAGTTGCATAAAGCTACAGGGCAACTTAGAGATCTGGTTTTCTTGGTGTGGAAGAATTCCTGTACGATGTTGAGAAAGAAATGGATCCTTTTTTACCTGGCTGAGAAGCATTCTCTTTTGTGACTGCAGGACCTTGTGGGTGGTGGGGTTGTGATAGTACTCATCTTGAGGGGTTCCCTATTCCAGGGCAAATGGAAGGGGAACAGGCACACTGGTGCTTTCAGCAGTTTCAACTGTTTTCAGTCCCCTGAAACCAAATGCTGATAACGCACCTACGTTGACTTTTGTGTAGGTACATTTTCATTGTGGTTTAGAAACCGATTAAAACTTCTACCAGATGTCATGGCTGTTCTGTGACAGATCTAACTTTCACCAGTTGTCTCCTAAGATGTGTTGGAGTACGGGCAGACTGCTGCCTTTCTATTTAGATGGAAATAAGCTGGTCTTCGAGCAATTTCAGTGGCCAGATCTTGTTTGAAGACAAATGCAGTTTCCCTCTATGATTCAGCGTCTGCTGTCATTGCTGGAAGCTTCTTCCATACCACTCTGAAAAGGCAAAGATCTGACTAGAGTCAGCCAAGACGCCAGCCTTTATTTTTCCTGTGTTCTCTGTCTCCTATGAGAGCTGAAACCATTCTGCTACTATCCGTGCCACTACTGGATGCTATTACACTGAATGTGGCTAAAACTGACTCCTGAATTAAAACATTTTACTGCACAATCTACACTGAACTACATTGGCCTTTCCCAGTATGTATGGAGAAGCTTCTTAGACAGGCTGCTTTGTAGATGAATCTGCGAGTTCTTAACAATATGCTTATGTTACACAGAAACAAACATGATTGTGTAGAGCGCTTCCTATTTTGAGCAGATGAGCCTGAGGTCACCATCAGAAATGAGTTATGCCAAACCTCATCAGGTGTTCACAATATCACATCAGTACATTTGGGGAACAGAAGTTGGGTTGGGTTGGTTTTGTGTTTTTTGTGGTTTTTTTTTTTTTTTTCTGGCAAGAGCTGTTACCAGAATAGTTTCATTTCAGTTTATTTTTTATCCTTGTGTGGTCTATTTATTTATATTTGGAACTGATGGCCAAATCTGTTTTACAAGGCAGGCAGCTGTAATCAATTCAGGGCAGAGCTGAGTGGCAGAGACCCACACAGGGCCTGCCAGCTGGATCTGTTTCTCCTGGGTCTTTCCAGGTTGGTTGCCCGGCAGAGAAAAGCCCTCAGGTGAGGTCTTACCATACCTTTCATTAGTGGGAAAGCAGCTGGGCTCTCTGCCTGGCAGGGCGGGTCTACAGCAATGGATTCCATCACCATCTGAGAGTCTGTTTTGATGCACGCTGATGGGCAAGTCCAGAGCTCTGCACGGAGGCTGAGCAGCAGGAGGAAAGGCGGTGACGGCAGCACTAGCTTCGATGCTGGGGCAGAGAAGGTGGAGAGGTCAGTGTATACGCAGCATTTTGCAGCGTACACCTTAATTTTGTAATTGCACTCAACAAACAGCCAGCAGCCACTTCTAAAAGAATTTAACAGTGAAATGTTGGTTTAAGGGTAGCTAGAGTGTCTAAATAGAAAAAACCAACCTTGTATCAGTCTATTAGGAAAGTTAATCAGTTATCTTTTGGTGAAGGCCTCTATCTCTTCCTAGACGTTTTCTTTCTCGACCATGTACAACCAACTTTAATTTTTGCCTACGTATTAGAAGCTTGCAGTATTGGGAAAATGAAAAAAAAATCCATGAAAGCACATATATATCACTGACCATTAGTGGCTGTTGCAATGTTGCTCTTAAAACTGAATGATTTTGAAAAAATTTGTATTGTATAGTAAAACAGATTAATCAAAACCTACACTCAGTTTTTATTTACAATATTACTTTTATTTTTTTCCATAATGTAACTTATTCCAAGTCCTCCCCCTGTAACTGATGCTGCAATGTTTACCTCCAATAAACCTATGCAATGGTAGTACATACTGCTGCTTTCATGTAAGCCAACTGGCTTGCAGATGTTGTCTGCACGCCATAAATCTGTATACAGAAATGGAAGATTCTCCACAAGAATCTGGAATGTTTCCTGAAACACTATTGTGGCAGAATGAGGCTGTACGAGAGGTCCAGATCAGATTTTCTGTTCTCCCAGCAAGGAGAGGCAGTTGATCTGTCTGACGTACTTAGAGGAAACCAAGTCTAAAAAGTTCTGGTATTTTAGTAATTACTTGAATACAGTAAATTATAAATTTGCAGAGGCATGGATGTGCTTAATTCTTGCTGGAAGGAGTGACTGGAACTCCTGACTCTTTAAACATATCAACTTTACTTGGGAGGTACAACCTTTTTGTGATAATTGACTTAGACCTCCAAGTGATGTGTTCACGAGGAAAAAAGGAAGGAGAGCGTGCATACTTAACTCTGTATTCTCTATTTAAAAAAGCTAAATGATCTGTATATCCTTTTCATTATCAAAGTATATTTTCTCTTTCAAAGTAAACTGGTTTCTTCAGAAGGACTTATTTTTAATAACAGCTCAGAGCTATAACCAGGAGCCAATAATTCAAAAGTCACTCTTTTCTGCTTATCCCCCTCATTATAAACCCAAAGAAGCAATTAGAGCATTCTGTTGTTATTATGCGTTCCTAAAACGTCTTCTCCCGTCCAGCCGCTGTAGGACTTCAGATGGATAGAGTAATTAATACTATCACAAAAGTGAGCAATTTCTCCTCTTAGCCCTGTCGACGCTAGCATCTATAGACAAAATCATTGTTTAAAGCTCTAGTACATCACAGAATAGTGCTGATATTGGTATTGTACAACTAATGCAACATCCAGTAATTCACATGTAATCTTAATAGTTAAAAATTCAAGACTGGGGTACTAACAAAAGAAACCACTAACATGACGTTTCCTTATCTGGCATAGAATAAAGGGAAGGATAGTCTAGATAACATTGTAGAGATTGGGCAGGAACAAAAAGAATTTATTTCTCCATCCAGTATTTTATACACTTTACAAAACCCAGTAATATCACTGTGCCCATAAAAATGTTATCTATGGCAACTGAAAGCAAACACTAATTTTTGTCAACTAAGGGGGTCTTTTTAAAATCATAATACAAAGATTTGTGCTGTAGCAGTCCTCCACTTTGCACTGTAACAATAAGGCTTACTGTACTTTAAATACAAAGCTGTTACATCTGCAGTTATGAACCGCTGGCTTTAACAAACATCATCTTATAGTTGCTTTTTGCTTCTTTTTTGGTTTCTGGAACCTCAGCTTCATCATGTTTCTCAGTAGCTTGTAGCTCCTCTGCAGACTCCTCTTGCTCTGACTCAGAGCCACTGTCAGAGTCCTCTGAACTCTCTTCAGAGGAGTGTCCAGCTGCCTCTTCTTGTTCTTCACTTTCCTGAAACTAGAAGTTCAGATTATGAGAGAGATAAACGATTATTTCCTGGCAACTCCACTGCAGCTTTTAAAATTCCCAGTGAGAATATTTCACTTAATAGCTCCTTTCATTTTAGTACTAAAATGGGCTATGTTGCTAAACGCAGGTCTTGAATATACAAATTATTAGACAGAAAGCAACTCCGCCATACCAACTGTGATATCCATCAGCCACATTCTTACTTAGTTACAGCAGAAATCCTAAAGACACCACTAAATGAGTCTGAAAAGTTTCTGATCACATCAGTTTGTAATTCCTTACTTTGGCGTTCACAGTACATAATGACACTTGAATATTTGTCACGGAGTGAAACATAATGAAACTAACAGCTAGACCATCAAGAATTCATACTCATGACTAATCTTTGAAAATAAGTTTAGCACACCACAGGTGAGGAATGCTGAAGTAATCCAATGATATTGCTAACAAGAAAATCAAAATGGAATTTTCTTCATGCTCCTAAAGAGCAAAGCCTCCATGGCTGTAATATTAAGAATTCCCAACACTGCACAGGTGATTTTACTCACTCTGGAAACATCAGCTATGTTTTTATGCAGTAATTGCTGCTAACAGCACAAAATTAATTACTGCACCTTTCAATTGGCAGATGGAGACACATTACTAATAACCTAATTCTGTTGGGTTTTGTCACGCTTCTTTTTTTGCTAATTCCTATGGAATTGCTCGCAAGTACAAGACCAGTCAGGTGTGAGCTCACTGAAAGTACAGTGAAATTCCCTTGTGTGACCCCACTACAGCCACTTACTTTTCAGGACTACAGAGGTATGTGCCTCACAGCAAACAAGAAGCTAAGATTAATTAGCTCTCAACAGCAATGCAGATGGCCATCCTGCCTTCTTATGTATTCCTTGGCAACACCCTGATTTAATATATTTGTCACTTTCTGTCCTAATCAGCCTTGACTACTATGGAGCATTAAGCATGTCTCATCACTTTTCAGAACAATGTGAAGCATCAATCATTTCCAGGCATCTAAATGGCCACCAGTATACACAAACAGGGGCCCAGTGCCTGCAGTAAATTTGTCCTTTAATCCAAGCTGTGGAAGTTTACCACTAGTTGTGGCGACTGGATTTTTAAATCATGTATCATCTTGTCTTAGCAAAGCAAAAGCCAAATCGTTATGGAAATGAACAGCTTACTACCTCACTGAAACCAAGTCCACAATGGCGCCGGTTTCGTCCAGACATCGTGCTGTCCATGCTCTGTTGGTACTGAGACTCCAGTTCTTCATTCATTTTCTTGTCTTCTTCCCCTGCATTGTCCAGTGTACTTTGGTTATGGTTTATTCAAATTAACAAAGACATCAAATTACATGAAGTCAGGTTTTCAAAGTTTATCACTATATGTGTGAAAAAGTTAAATTTAGCCATCTTAAGCCACTAGATTGAGTACTATTGCATACAAACCATCGGGTTTTTAAGAAATCATTATCAGTGTGCAAGCAAAATTGCTTTGATACAAAGATGGGCTGGTAAGTTCCTAAGACCCAGCACATTCAGACAATTGTACTATGCGCAGTAGATATTCTACTAAACAAGGTAAATGTAACCACTGGGACTTCTCTGTGCTTCCTGCCAGTACTGCAACGTGTCACAGCAAGGAGAAAGTTTCTGACCTTCACTACATAACATGCAATTATTACGATTAAACCATGATTAATTATCTAGCAGCAGAAGTCAGGACAATACTACCTCTCTTGTGTAGAGCTGTATCTGAAACCATTTCATGCATCCTGAATTATGATGAGTGGTTACTACAGCTCTACATTTTTCCATCTTTAGGAATTAGCAGAAAAACTAGTTTTCACGAGCTACTTCTACATGCCCTTTACTTACTTGTTTGAGTAAAAATGATTCTTTATTTACTTATTGAGGGGAAATATGGTCTGAAATAGTGAACAATCCTCTGTTCTTCCTAAAGGTAGAAATCTCTAACTCTCCCCCGATAGGCCTACAACACTCTAGTTTTAAATTTGTACATCTGTAAAATTAGAAGCTTGTATTGCAAACTAGCGTTTCCTCATTTGGAAGTTAGAGCTGTATGTTATTATAAAAGGACAATAACTGTATATTGGACAAAGAAGTAATGGGTAAAGAAAATAGCTGTTCTATGTGAAAAAAAAACCCCAGCATCTTAACTTTTTGCTAATATCAAAGCAGTACTGTTTCTTTATGACTCCTGAGGGGAAGCATCATCTCCTTTCTACAAAATTCAGGTATAAGGAAGTTATTCTTAGTCACTCTGCAAGCTAACAGCAGAACCTGGACCTAATCTTCAGGCTTCTTTTGGTGTTTTGGTCCCTATCAGGGAAGTTTCCTGGAACTCTGACTGTTGCTATTCTATACAGCTTTATCAAAGCTTCTCTCTAACAGTCAAGCCCAGCTTGGTTTTGATGTACTTTGACTTACTACCTAAGTAAGCCTGATAAGAAGTTACCATGGTCATAAATTACATGACATCAAATTACTGCTGACTGCCAAGATGACCTTGCAGATCTTTTCAGCTTCTACCTCAGTGATTTAAGGCAGAGATCTTTCTATTCAATAGGTAATCAGGTTGGGGGAGAAATCAACCCTGTTCTTTTCCATGCACAATGATTTAGAGGTTTGGATATCCATACCTGGCAGCAAAGAAGACGTATAATACTGCTAGGTACCAAGAGCAATAAAACTTTACTTTCTTATTTTGATAGCAAAATAAGACTGGGGAACTACAGGCCCTGATTTCCAGGGCATTTGTACACAAGTTTAAGAGACCATCAAGTACTTTGCTGAACCTGGACTTTAGAAGGCAAGTAAATGCAGTCAGGGAAATTGTTTGTCAGTAACCTAACAAGAGAAATTAGGAACTTCTACAACTCCACAGCCTGAGCAGTCTACAGCTACAGCCACAAAACCTGAAATCCCTCCCTGCAACATCTATGAAGCTCAAAGTACTGGGATGTTCCTAAATAAGTACTCCATTTCCAACTTTGTATCAGCTGTTGGATAAACTGACCTGTCCTGAAGTGAGAGGTTGATCTGTGGTCTCCGATAACAAGGCGGCCAGTATGTTCTTTCTAAAAGAAAAGGCAGTTTGTTTTGGAGCTTTAGGGTGTACTGACAGCTCTGCCAACATGGAAAATTGAAAAGGTTTGCTGTCAAACCTTGACAACCAACTGTAAGACTGTAAGTTTTATTAGCTAACAACTGCTGCCTCTTGATGAACTTGTTTCATCTTTGTTTCACTGAATTTTCTGAGAAAGAAAACCCCAAAACTAGATACTCTTTACTCTTCCCACCCCCCAAAACTGGTTCCATTTCATTCTGTTTCTTGCCACTCCAAAGATGAAGACAAGCCATGCTAGTATGTCAGCTGGACATGGAAGAATGGTGATCACCTGATATGAAAGCTACATTACACAATGCTGGACAAGTGTGAATTTACATTCTGACAATTTACCCTTTGGGTCTCTTTCTCTGGCACTATGCTATAGTTCAGTCTGCATCTTACGATGATCCCACTTTCAGACTGGTCGCAGTATCAGGTAAGACCTTCACAATTCTCATTAATATATTGCCTCAGTAGTTGCTCATTAGCAAATGTATCCCTATAGGCAAGAACTGGCATTACACAGCAAGCAGCATTAAGTATCCAAGTAGACGTTAAGATTAGTGGTAGTGGGATGTTTTAATAGGGTACTGCATTCCTATCCACTAGGAAGTATTAACTTTCACCTCTTTAATACAATAAAATATTTTAGTTTACAAAAATACTGTATTCAAGGAAAATAAGCCAGTACAAGTGAAATTATTTTTCTTGAAGTAGAATTGCAATACTAAACCAACATTTTGTACACGGAAAAAGCATGACTATATTTTATGAGTTTTGCAGCATTTTTTGCAAAAAAGCATAGTAGAAATATTGTTTTAGAGCATTTTGTCTTTAAAAATATATCCTGGATTATTTTATTAGATTTACTATTTTGCTGTTTTCGTCTATCAGCTACCATTTTTTTGGATCTTTTTCCAATGAGAAAGCATTTTAAAGACTGAGTGTACAGCTTTGTTAGTCTGTAACAATTGTCCACAAATAATTCTATTACCTAGTCTGAAAGTATAAGGGTGTTTGGGTGGGGAGGAAGCTGCAGAGCAGAGACTTGACAATTTCAGACTGGTGTTACACTGCTGCTGACATAGCAGCTGCAGCTGTGAAACCAAAAAAAAACCCAAATCCTCCTTTAAGGAGGGTCCCAAAGCGAAATTCCCTTTGAGTGTTGTCTTTTTACTCAGAGAGCCCTGCGACCTGCAGCAAGGCCCCTTCTGAGGGGGTTACGTGCATCGCAAATGGAAAACCCCGCGTAGCCGCCGGGGGTGGGGAGGTGGGGGCCAATCCTCCCGCCGGGGTACCCCTGTGCCCGCGCGGGGGTGGGGAGCGGGGCGGCCTCACCTTCCCAGCGCCCATCAGCCGCAGGAACTTCTGCTTCCGCTCCTCGTTGCCGAGGTCCGCCGCCTCCCAGCTGCTGGAGCCCTGCGGGATCACACGCTGACTGCGCCCGCCCGCCCCCACCGCCGCTGCGGGCCCGGCGGCCCTCTAGCGACCCCTCGCCTCCCTTCCCCACACCCCCCGCCGCCTTCCCCCGGCAGCCGGGGCCCCTCAGACGGCCATTAGCGCCAGGAAAGGGGGCGGCCGGGAAGGCCGCGGCCTTCCCCGCGTCACGCGCCCCGTACCGGGGCCCCGCCGTGGCCACCCTCCCGGCCTCCTCCTCCCCCACTCCCGCTACGCCGCCTCCCCGGGCCCCACCGCTCATTTACATCGGGGGAAGCCGCTCGCTTGAGGCCGTGGTGGCCCTGGGACTCCCTGGCCGAGCTCATGGCTGCGGCTGGGTGACCGGGCCCCTCTGCCGCCTTCCTGCCGGAGCCGCTCCCTCGGCCCGCGGCGGGTCACGGACCCGGGTCGGCCGCGGGGTGCGCCGGGACCAGTAGTTCTCGCCCGTCCTGTGGCGGCGCAGGACAGGGAGGCCGGGACTACAAGTCCCACAAACCTTCGCGGGGGCGGGGGCTGTCTCTGCCAGATGATTGGCAGATGCGCGTGCCAGCCCCCGGGCACGGGCTCCGGAGGGAGGCGGGGGCGCGGCGGGCCGTTGGGCGTTGAGGGTGGGGCTCGAGCTGTGGAGGCGTCGCAGCCAGTCACGGGGACTTCGCGTCCGGCGTGGCGTCCGGCGTGGCGCAGCTGCCGGTCAGGCGTGAAGTGCTGCTGGGGGAATGAGGGGATGTAAAGAGGGGGCTGCCGGCCCAGGGGCTGCGCCTCGGCCGTCGTGTGAGCGCGGCCGGGCGGCGGCTGACGTGGAGCCTGAGGTAATCCCCGCTGAGGGAAGCAGAGCTCTGGCCGCCTGAGTGTGCCGCTGCCGGCGCCTCAGGTTGAGTGACGGGTGGCCTGAAGGCGGCAGTAGCGCCCCCCGCCCCTCCTCCTCCCTCGCGCCTCAGGGAGCCGCCAGGTTCCCGCCGCTTTCCTCATCTCCCGGGGCGGGGCGGGGCGGGGCGGGCGCCGCTCCGGCTGGTCTCCTTGGTTCACTTCGGTAACCGCCTGTGTCCCCGCAGCTCTAGCCCGACACGCTCCCCTCTCGCCCACCGGTACTGCCGCCTCGTGTGGAGAATGGCAGTTTGTGACCCGTGTGGAATCCGAGCGCCAGATCTTTGCAGTTAACCCTTGGGTTGTTCTGGCTGTTTGCCGTCACTGTCCTCACTGTCGCTCCTGCGGTCCTGTTCCCTCCACGTGTATGCCGTGTACCAAACAGAAATTCACTTACTACCCCCAAGTTAGTATTTTCTCACATGTGTCTGCTTCAGAATTAGCTTAATTTGAATGGGTTTCCATTGAATGTTAATATTCTGGAGTTTCTGTTTACATTTATTGGATGGGAAGATGCACTGCCACATCTTCAGGTCTTTTCACCTTAATGTTAAGAAGATCCTTTCTGTTTTAATTCCTCAATTACATAGTGACTTTGTCCCCATGATACTGTTGTAGCAGTCCCCTGGCAACTCTGCTTTAAAGCCCTCTCCACAAGTTTGGCAAGTCTCTGACTGAACATGCTCTTTCCCTTCACTGACAGATGGATCCCATCAGCCTCTAGAACACCTCGTTTCTCAAAATGAGTCCCATGGTCTAAGTCACCGAACCCAGGCTGTGGCACCAGTCCTGTAACCATTTGTTGATTGGCCAGACTCAAGTGGCCCTTTCAAACCCCCTTCACTTTGACTGGGAGGATTGATGGAAAAACTACCTGCTCACCAGAGTCTCTTACTGCCGCTCCCAGGGCTCTGTAATCCTTCTTGATACTCCTCAGACTGCTCCTGGCAGTAACGTGCCCTAGATCTTCAGTTCTTCTCAATAATTGGTTTGAATCTGAAATTTCTTTTAACTTTAGTGATCTAAACTGCATTTCTTTGCATCTACTTATCTGTAGTGGTTTATTTGGCTTTTTTTCTTCTAATAACAATTTTTTATTCTCATTTTTATTGTTTTTGTCAATACCACTGTTAAACATTTTGGATTTGAGTAAGTCTATCCACCCACCAGTCTAGCTCTGTGTTCCCTCAAGGAAATTTTTGGTTTTCGAAGGCTAGAGGGAAGGATGGACAAGATAGGCCATGCTTGCTAGTATCAGGTGTAGTCATCTGCATGACAAGACGACCACACTCTGCCAGGAGTAATTAGGGGCAAATATGACACTGAAAACATAGCACATAGGTGCCATAACACATAGATCTACACACAGTGTTAAGATACTGATGGACAGCACATCTCATAAAGCAAGGGTGTTCAGTTCCTTGCGAGTAATTTCTCTTTATGCTGAAGCAGCTTGGAGTGAGTGATGGTGGTGGGTCTGGTTCCATTAATTTGCTTTTAGCTGAGGTGAGCTGACTGCTGGTCAGAGCTGGGTCCAGCTTTCAAACAGTTTGGGGGAAATCCTGCAGTGTCTGCCTTCCGTTTTCTGAATGTAATTTTCCTGTGCTCTCCCTGTAGTGAAGGAAAAGTTCCTATAAAGCTTCTGAAGTCAGGCTTCTGCTCTGAACTGCCTTTGAGAGGAATCTTTGTGCTGGGGGGATGAACTGCTCCTAGCTAAGTTTGTCTTTATGAATTTCCTCCTTACAGACCTAAAGATGTATCATGATAATGTTTTTTGTGAGTATGGAAATTAAGCTATTCAGTCACTTTGATAATTTTTAACATTTTCCCTGAACTTTGTTGTTCAGATGTCACCCGTTGTTCTTTTGTAGGACTGAAATACAATGAAAGAAGAGTTGTTAAGAAAATATTCTGGAAGATGGAGCGCAAAAGTTCAGCAGATTTAATAACGTAGAGTTGTGCTGCTATAGCCTTTCCACTCCTGGGTAGGTAGGATTCAGAGTTTAAGATGTATGTAGAATATTATTTTTTAAAATCTTTATTTATACAGAACAGCACTAGGATAGTGATGTTTAAATTCATGTTCACATATATTGCACTGCTTGAGTGTGCAAAATCAAATAGAAAGGCACAGCTGTTACACCTGCTTTCTACAACTTCTGCAGTTATAGTTTGATAATGATAAAGAGCAGAAGGGAGTGTTAATACGAGAGAATGTTATATTTACAGCTTTAACCTCATTTTAATGTATTTAAATGTATAGAATATTATATAATGACTGTAATAGTGGATTAATTTAAATTTCAGTATTAAAAAAAGTTATTTCTAATAAAAGGGGAGTAAAAATACAAAAATTTAAAAAATAACATCACTTTATAAATTAAAAACCTCTTTTTTTGGAGTAGAAACTAGCAACATTTTTACTCTGTTAGTTTAATTGGAATTGTGGTAGTCTAATACCAGTGAAACTGCATCTTTGCCTTTCTTTTAAGTTAAGCTTTTATAGTTTCTGTACTATTATACCTAAAGACCCATTCTTTAAAAACAAGTGTAAAATTTTTGCTTCATGGCTATGGTTCCCTTATGGGACAAACTGAGAAGGTTTGCCTTTGGAAAAAAAAAAAGTGCAAGAAAATAAGACTGTTAACCTCTAAATCAGCTATTATAATTGGGTTTTAGTTGTGGCTTACTGTTAAATTCAAGTCTTTTTTCAGGACAGCTGAAATGTACTAATGTTCATATGGCTGACTAATGGTTTGGTGATTTTGGTTTTGTTTACATTTTGAATAATGATGTGCTAATGATATTTTAGTGAGAGGCTTTTGCAAAAATTTTTTTTCATTAGTTGATTGCTCACTTGGGGTAAAAATGCTCTGTTTTGCAGAAAAGATGTACTTTAATAAACAAATACATCCCTAGCATTAAATGTAATCCATGTCACACTTACGGTGTAACTTAGAAATGGAGTAATCAGATTGCTAACAAAAATGTGGATTCTCTCCATAGCAGACTGGTTATGTGAAGGTTTCACTTATCTTTATGGAGATATTACAGATAATTCTGAGGATGTGCGACTCATGAGGTTTGTATAATTCCAGTAACACTAGTAAATGATAAAAAAGGAGTTCTGAAAAGCCTTCAATGCTAGGATTCAATGTTATATTTGCTGTATTCTTTAGAATAAATGCGAAATATAATTATTCATGGGAGAACAAGACAGATTTGGTTTCTAAAAAGAAACCTGTCTTCTCCAGTCTGTCAGACTGTTTTAGAATATCAACAAAACAATAGCTAAGGATCCTGGGCAATATTTGTGTGAGTTTTCCACTTTTCTTTGACCTAGTCCCTCTGAAGAGACTATCCTGAAATTAACATTCCATTACAGGAGGTGAGATGTTTTCACAAAGCAGAAACTAGCTACGATGCAGAAATCCGACCTCAACTAAATGACTGTCTATCAGTATAGCTAAAGCACAATAGGGAGGAACATTGAGGTTTCTTGTTGGAAATGAACAGATAGACAATAAGGTGAGAGTGAGATAAGGTGAAATGACAAATAAGGTAACAAAATTATTCACTGTCATGTATGATTATATTCTGTCTTAGACTTTTCTATATATCTCTGCTTCTGTTGTGAGCTCCAGTCTGTGGATGGGAAACATCTTTGGGGATTGAGGGTAGGTGAACACCTGCTTTATGATAGGAAATATCAGAAACTCTACCTTAATGAAGATTTTCTACCCCAGTCCAATTCAAAGTTTTGAACCTTAGCAATATGTATTATAAAAACTTTCAGGCAGACAACATCTTAGGAAAGCTAGATATGGGAAAGCTGAGGCTTAACTAGATCTTGCAGAAGCAGTTTCATATTTGAAGAGCCTGATGTAGAATCTTGGATATTTTTTTTTTTTTTTGAGCTCTCTGTGTAGAGGTAGGGTAGATTAAAGTAGAACTAGGTCTGACAGCCAGAAGAATTTTTTCATTGTGTACTGTGTCTTTGCCGTGCAGTGACCAACTAAGCTGCAATAATGAAACTATTGCACAGTGACCAAGATATTGGACAGCCCTGGCTTGGAAGCCAGGGATTCAGAATCGAATCTTCCTTGGCTCCCCCCAGGACTAAGTGGCCTTTGGCAAATTATCTTACCTTTCTGCTTTATCTGTGAAATTAGGGTAATATCTACATGACAACATTAAGAATTAATTAAGGGTTGCACAGTGTGTGTTCAAAGCAGTGTATAAGTGCTAAATATTAGCTATAGTGTAATTGAACTACTGTAATTTATAATATGCTAACTGACATTGGCATATAAAATAGCATCAATCTCTTCTCAAGTGCTGTAGAATTTTTAACTGATACTAATGAACTTCTGATACTCAAAGTAGCTATTACCATGAGACAGGGAATGCTGCCAGTATCTGTCTGTAGGAAAGCTTAACAGGGAAAGTACTGATTTTTTTTAAGCTTGAAATAATAAAAAAAAAGTATCTATGTACACATACACCTACTTTAAGTGCAAAGTTTAAATTAAATTTATTTTAGGCAGAAAGCTTTATTTCTTCTTAAATGGAAACAGGACATTAACCTAGCATTTCAAAACTGTTTCGTCTCTTTCAGCATATTTTACGCTGAAAATGCTTCCTGTTTTCTGACCAACTTTGCTTAGTAGTTGTCACTGCAATATATAGAGGTTGCCACAGAGAAGAGTGGAAAATATTCTATGTATCACTGGAAGCGCGGAAAGAAATTTTTTTATTGAAATCTGAATTATGCAACATACTTATTCAGTGTGTTATAGTAGCCCGATGTCTGCCAAAAGTTCAGTTCCAAGCTCTTGCTAAGTTTTGTTTTAAGGGCTTGGGAAGAAGGAGAGACAAGCTAAGAGCAAACAAAGAGATGTCAACAGAAGGATTGCTGAGAAGGGAGCATCAGATGAGGAAAGGCAGTCATAGCTGTTAACATTTAAAAAGCCCTTTCAAGGACTAACAAAATAAAGGATAGAGATGTCCTCATCCTGAAATGGCTTTTATATTTCTGAACCTGTTATAAAAGCTTTTCTTAGAACACTTCCCTTCTAAAAACAAAATAGTTTCTATCGTAAACAAGACAGGCAAGCACATCAATACAAAGACTATCTTCACTTACTTTTATTTCTGGGCTAGCAGAACAGGCCATTATTCAATACCACAGAAAAAAAAAATGTTGCCCTGGTTTAACAAATGAAGAAAACAAAGAATGGAGAAATGATGTCCTTGAACCTAGCACTGTGCAGGCTTCCAGTACCATTGCATGTATTAGGCTTTGTCCTCAATACAAAGATTTAAAAAATCCCCACTTTTTAACATCATAAAAGGTACGTTAGGACACCTTTCTCTAGGCACAGTTCTAGTGGAGACAGGACTCGGGTAGTTTTTATATCAGTGTAGCCAGTCAAGGCCAACCATATATCTCTTACTTGGAGTTGATGTGAACCAGCTACATCAAAATAAGGAAATATAGCACTTTGCTTCCTCTAAGATTTTACATCATATTAGACTGACTAGGCCTCTTCATTTACCACTATACTTGGTACAGTGCTAGAATGTTGTACCTGAGTAAAAATCATTTTTATTGCAATAAAGATATAGCTTTATATATCTCACTTCTTTTCCTTCTTTTTCTTTTGTGCTTGTTAACACATAAAAGCACCAATAAAGACAAGACATTTCACAGAAAGTATCTGCCAAATTCAATTATTCTGCTGTGAGTCTGAATGATGAGACAAAATCTTCAGTATTATCAAAATGAATTGTGTTTGTTTAGAGTGAAATCTCAGTAGTTGCTTCCTTTGGTATATCTCCTGTTTCATCCATCTGTAGTAAAGCACAATACTTTAAGGAAAAGGGAATTTAGCATTTCCACCTGTTTCTCTTAGGGAATTTATCAGGTAATTTGAAAATGGTGTGGACAAACCACTCCTCAACATACTTCAGTGACTAACACTGCTGAAAAATGTTGAACAAAATTAACATTGTCCTTTTTTGAGTTGTGTGGTGCTGTAAAAACTAAAGTCTCTGAAGTCAGCTGAAAGTTGTCTGTATACAGATTTTTTCTTTTCATATAATTATTCCTGTTCTTAGCACCTTTGAGTCTTTTACTGTATGGGCAAAGAGGAATTAGAAGGAAATGTAGTTGGTATGGGAAAAACGGTAGCTCTAGGTGTTCTCTTCCTAACGCTGTACGATTGTAGTAGTTCCTCCTCCCTAGGGACTTCACTAACATTTGTGGAAGTGGTCAGCAGAAAGGAATAAGAAATAACACCAAGTATCTTTATATCACTGGTTTTCACTTGATCCAAAATGTTTTGAGAAAGGTGTTGAAAAGGTGTTGAAAAAATGGATGTGTTAAAACTGTTATATCTGCATAGCTCCCAAGTTAGAGCTTGGGAGCTAAAGAAAAGAAATGTTGGTTTATTTTTTGGAAAAGAAATGTTTCTGCTTAACTTTCCTCGTCAGTGGAGCACATAGACTTTTCATATGCATCCAATGTCTAAATAAACTTTGAAGACTACTGAAGATTTTTCTTTACTGACAATATCTGCATCTCCATGATAGAGCTGTATCACAATACTGTTTGCTGCCCCCCCCATCAGAAAGATTTTCTCTTCTGCAAAAACATTCTCATTAATTTGTGGCCTGACTGTATATATTCCAAAGATGTGATCATTCATTACCCCTCTTATTTACATGAGTCTATAGGAAGATGAATCAGATCCATTGCAACCAGTTTGTACGTGTTCTGGTGACTTGAGTTACTTAAAACGTAGGCAGCATGTCTTCTTGGCAATGCTGATTTTTTCCTCAGCTACTGGAAGATCTTTACTATACAAAAGGACATACAAATACATATTTGCTTTGTCCATGTACTGGGCTCATGGATTATTAAATGTGTGTCAGTCACAGCCTATTGCCTTAGTGACTGCAATAAACACAAAAATAAAAGGGAAATTCATTACCTTCTTTTCCTTTTTAACACCAACATCTGATTTCTTACATTAGGTCTTTAACATTAATGTAGTGATCTTTTCAAGCTATACACTGTATTAACAAACTATAAACTATCTGGCAACTTTGCCAAGAACCTACTGTGCACTCTGTCTATACTAAAGTTGACTTTACCATTTTGGTATTGATTCTCTTATAATAAATGACATTAAGTTTCGGGTGCAGTACTGCACCGATTTGTATACATTTTGACTTTGAGCACAGAGATTTGTAGCCCAAGCATTATGATACTTTTAATAGTGTGAAATTATAAATTTTAAATAAAATAACCTTGGCATGAGAGATCATGTCCTCTTAATATCATGATATTTATGTTAGGTCTGAGACTGTCATGGAATTGTGGTATCCTGCCTAGAGGCAGGATAGGGTTCTTTAAATTAGGACAGTGGTTGTGACATACAAACACAGTGTGCTAGGAAGAAAAATATGCTGTTCTGCTGACTTTATGCCACCTTTCTTTTTTTTTTTTTTTCTGAGGGCATAACAAGTGCCTTTTTCTATTTTAAGTAATACATTAATTGTAATGCATTTGGGATCTGAAGTGGGAAGGCTTAGTATAAATGCCGTGTATAATGCTGTTAATTTACTAGAGGTAAGTTCTGTACAAAAGACTGAAGCCTTTGTTTAAATGAAAAGCTGAGAAAAGCAAATGTAAAGCTGTGTGCTGTCCCTAAATAGTTTAGAGAGTGCCTAGAGTGCAATATTCATAAATGTTCCTGTATATGGCATTTTTTAAACTTGTATGTGTATCATACAAAATCATATCATGTATATCATAGAAACATAGAATTATGTAGATTGGAAAGGACCACCAGGGGTCATCTAGTCCTACCTCTTGCTCAATGCAGGTCCAATTAGAGCAGGTTGCACAGGGCCATCTCCAGTCAAGTTGGAATATCTCCAAGGATGGTGATGCCACAGTGTTTCTTGGCAACCTGGCCCAGTGTTAGACCACCATCAAGGTAAGGATTTTTCTGTATGTTGAATTGGAATTTCCCATATTTCAGCTTGTGTCCATCGCCTCCTGTCATGTCACTACACACCTCTGGAAGGAGCCTTGTTCCATCTTCCCTACAACCTCTTATTAGGCAGTTGTAGGCAGCAATAAGCTCTCACCTTCACCTGCTGTTCCCCAGGCTGTGCAAACCCAGCTCTCTCAACTTCTCCTTATATATCGTGCTGCAGTCTCCTAGTTGTCATAGCGTCTCTGATGGACTTGCTCCACCTTTTCAATATCTGTCTTGTACTGGGAAGACCAGAGCTGGAGACATTGCTCCTGCTGCACCTCACAAGTGCCAGAATGAGGGAAATTATCAGGTCCCTCAATCTGCCGGCAATGCTCCTGTTAAAACAGCCCAGGATGCTGTTGGCCGCCTTTGCTGCCAGGGCATGCTGCTGGCTTGTGATCAGCTTGTTGTCCACAGGGACCTCTAGTTTTTTTCTTGCAAATAGGCTTTCTAGCCAGTTGGCCCCCAGCCTGTGCTGTTGCATGGGGTTATTCCATCTCAAATGCAGGACTCTGCATCTTAATGTATTGAATTATAATTATAGAATCCAACATATTGAGTTATAATTTTGTGCTAGTAAGAATTAATAGCTTTGAGTTTGTCATTTGGGAATAGCAGTGGCATGCCTTCTGAATAGCCTAAATAATGCAGAATTATGCATAATATGACTCTCATTTTTGGATAGTCAGTTTAACAAAATCACCTAAAGCTGATGATATATCAGGTGCATCCTGGGATAAATAAATTATAGAAATCATAGTAAATTACCAAAGAAGGGATAGTGAATTCTTTCCTGAAAGCAGATAACTTTTAGACTAACGATGCTTCATTTTTGTTTTGTACATTTATAAATAAAGTAGGCTGTGCTAATTTGGAAACAAACCCAACACTACTTTGTGATTACTCTGTTTATTGATCAACTAAGTGTTTAACTATTTTTGTTAGATTAATTCAGTGTGGAATATTTTCATTAATGAAAGAGTTCAAAATATACTTTATTCTGAGGATATTGAAACACTATTTAATATTATGCAATGTCATTGTATGTTGAATGGTTTTCATATAATGGTTGCTCATGACTAGTGTGCTTTCACATGTACATAAATTCTCAAACTAAAAGCTAACTTAACTTTTTAGATCATACGTCAATTTTTAGAATAATTTTTTTATTATAATTTAAGGATTTTAGAATTATATGAGCAATTTGGTGGTAGATAACAAGTGGGTTTGGTTTGAGTTATTTCACAATCAAAATAAAGGTAGTTTTCTTTGTGTTTTTGTCAAGCCCTCTAAGAGGTAACACAAATCTTATGACTTTTCTCCACTGTTAATTCATTTGCCCTGTTTAAGAGTCTTGGAACTTGTCAGAAATGAGTCTGGGAGGATGAATTCAACAGATCTCTGTCCATGGTCTGTTGCAGCTTTCTCAAAAGGGCTGTATGTCCGCAATGTTAGGAAAATTTGGCATATTGTAAGCTAAACCTCAGTGCTGAAGACTCTCAGAATTTCTGGTGCTGCTTGTGATTTTCAGCTGATGACCCCCTTTGCTAATGAAGCATGCAATCCTAATTTGGCATTGGTCAGAGGTAGGATGATCTTCTTGCAGGTGAATTGTCATTTGCCACATTTTGCAGAGTATTAGTCCGAACCTATATTTGGTTGGCACCTGTGCTCAAAAACTGGGATCCCACCTTGTGAGAAGGCAGAATGCCACTCTGACAGATGGGGAGGAATGCAAGCATGCCAGCAAACCAGTGTATGCATCAAGGGGTCACATTTCTCTCCAGGAATGTTGAAATACTGGTACATGCAGAGCTTCTGTATCTGAGGCACACGTGTTTCTTGGCAACGACCAAAGTTCCTGCTGAATATCTTGGCACAGTACGTAAGGAAGCTTAGTGAATTTTCATGGCTTTCATAGGCTTTCTACACCATGGGAGCCTACATATAATTTCTGCTAAGAATGGCCCTATGAATATAAACAGAAGAGGGAATATATTTTGCAAATTATTCTTTCTTATTAATAGATTAAGAACTGTTAAAATGCCATCATAGCTTTCATGGGTGATGGTTCTTTTGATTAGTTAATGGTTGGTTTATCCTGGTCTGAGAGCAATAGAACGTGTGGTTTGGCAATCAACCCAAAATGTGAATATCACAGCTTAAACTTCTACTATTTCTTTTTAGTACTTTATTTTATTATAACTTGAAAGTAAATTCTGGAATCCCATCACACTTTTGTACTTGATCAAGAAATTAGCTTTTTTTCTGTATTCCCCAAAATGAAATAATGTATTAAAATTAACTCTGGGACATTCCTATCTTTTGCTGAAGGTAATTCTGAATGGTTTATTTCAGTGTTTTTACTTTTTTACCTCCAGAATTACTGTAAAGCTTTTCTATTTCATCCATTACAGCACAGTGTTTTTCACATTTGAATAGCTGCATCAACATGAATCCTTTATAAGGACCTTAAAAACAAACTTTGCCAAGTCCCAGAATACAGAAGCTAATTCACATCCCAATACTCAGCTGCCTCATGAATAAAGGAGAGTCTGTGCCTGACACTTTGAAGCTGTAGCTGTTAAACCATACAGACTATTTACCTCAATAAATCATTATAAGAAACTAAGGTACAATTATACCCACAGAGAAATAGAATTCAAAACACTGATTTATGTGGTTCAGTGCCTGTTCCCTTTTCCATCATGTTTTGAATTTTATGCATGTTTGTCATCTTTGGCTGCTTCCATGTATCTTTAAACTAATGGGTCTTGCTTTTTTAACATTCCTCATTAGGTTTGTTATTTTACTTTGACATACAGACATGATTTGCACACTGTGCAAAGTTTTGCATTTAAAATTAACTATCTAATTTCTTATGCTATAGACCAAAAATGGAAAATGTGAGTAATTTGTTTAAACTAACATACACCCTTCTCTGCTTAATTTGTGACCATCTAAGCTGAAATTCCATATTAGTTAAGAATATTTTTGGTGCTTATTTGTGGGATCCGAGGAGAGATTACTGTACAAAGGAATCTATCATTGTGCTTTTCAGAATGTGGCTGCTAATCTCGAGGGTTGTCATAAAGAGATGGAAGCCATATGAAGTTACATTTGGAGTTAGTTCCTCAATTTCTTTATCCCTTGAAGAGACAAAATGAATCTAAAAGATAAAAATGAAATAAAGTGAAAGTGCTGGCTCAGAGGAAGGAATGGCACTGAAACCAACAAATAATTCCATATGAAATGGTAGAAATAAGGTAAATATATCTAGCAAGTGAAGTCCAAGAGCAGCCACAGACTCTGTTAGGCCACCCAAGCCTTTAAGAGCATGCAGTGTTGTCCTGTAGAGCAACAGGGTAGGGAGTGATTTAATAACCAAGAAATGTTCCTAATAAAACTTCAGAAAGTTATAAAATATTTAAAAGGAGATTTTAAGTATGAACAATAGTAAATACACTACAGTTCCAAATACTTTATGCCTTGGTCATAACTTTCAGTGCTGATGCTTAGGTGGATCTAAACAGTCCTGAGTGAGGGTGTATCATGCAACCTGCCTGGTCCTGGTGGTTTGGATTAGAGTAGCACTTGTCTGCGCTATTGAGAGGGAGTTATAAATCCATCGTCGTGGTTTATAACATGATATTTTTTAGACCATGTATAACATTCATATATTTAGTTAAAAAAGATATATCTGTTGAAGGCAGATTTGGCCATTTCAGACTATTTTTGCTTTATAGTGGATAACAGAAATTAGAGTGAGAAGCCTAAATGCTCATCTGTAAGTCTATCTGTATTTTCATTATCTTACACTGAATTTCATGAGACATTCAATTCATACATGAATATGCATATATACGCTATATATAATACATGAGTAACAGCACACAATCTTTTGCATGCACTCTGTCATTTGCATATATACCTAAATTTTATACTTTGGTTTGTTTTTGCCTCTCTGTATCTACAGCCATTTTGTGAGGAAATAATATACCTAAAAATTTCCATATGCAAACAATATTATTTATCCAAAACTGAAAACTCATATAAGATATTCCATAACCTGTTGCCCAGTATTCCACAAGTCCGTAACATACTGCTTTTACGGTCTGATAGCATTAAAAATGTTTCTGTCATTATATCCATGTAGTTAATAATGATTTTAGGCCAATGAAGTAGAGGATTGCTTAGAAATATTGATGATGGTGGAATTTAACAAATCTGTGGATATAGCATTCATTCTACTGTCAGCTACTGTGATTATGTGATGTGAAACCTCTTGTATTATCCAGACATAGAGAGACAAAGTTTAGGAATCTGGAAGCAGAAAAGCACGACAACCACTTATCTCCAGGAAAAAATACCCCAACCATATATTTTTGTTCATTACAAAGTGTATTTCGATCTCATTTCTGATAGAAACACATGTGCAGTGTCTGTGCCAGTCTGTATCTTAGAAAATGTTTGATGATTTCAATAGAATTTGACAGTGAGGCAGTGCCTGAAAAATTTCAAGTTTTCACGAGCTTCAGAAAAACTGGTGACTAGATAAGGAAAGAGAGTGATCCAAAATGTTCCTCTGTGCAGTTAAGACTGCAGAGGGAATGCAGCGGTGTCTATAGCCAACCAGGCCAGCTTCTCTTCATTTCTGTGTGACCCACGTGTTGCGTCTTGCCCAGCTCCTGGCTGAGTACCCAGCTGTGTTCCCTGGTGATGCACTAAAGGGAACAAGAGCTCGTGGTGTTACCCTTGGTCAGGGGAAAGAGGAGGGAGAGGCCACAGGACATATATGCAGCAAATGGCAATTAGTGTGGATGGACCCACATGAGTGTGATACAGCACAAATCAGCTTGTGAACTTTATGAACATTTCTGTTGTTTACAGAGCCATTTGTTCAGCCATTTGTTCATCAAAACCTTTATAACTGCTGAAATTCCATTAATGAAACTATATATTCTAGGGCTTTGTAATACCTAAATTTTATTTTTCTTCTTTTCTTAGTGCCCTAGAATGGAGATTCTAGCTCAGTTATAAAAATACCCATGTGATCAGTGATTAAAGTTTCTTATTAGATATTTCCATTAAGAAAATTTCAAATCATTAATGTTTCAGTTTGTTTTTATAATTCAGGGCCAGTGCTACCACATAGCAAAGAGCCATTATATTTTACAAAATACTGAAAAATCTCATTCTAAGTTGAACGAAATTCTGGGACATTTTCAACACTTTCTGAACTTTCAAATATTTACTAGAATTTTTTTGGTGCAGGCGACCTTGCATCTTCAGTCTTTCAATTTTCTAAGCAGCAAATAGAAAACATTCTGAATGCTATTTGAAAGCATCCAAAGTTAGGGATTGTTTGCTGTGAAAATTGAAACACCTTCTCAGCTATTGGGGTGCCACAGGACCTCAGGAAGCTGGGTCTGCCAGTACGCATGCCATTTTCTCTTCTGGTAGAGACTGACTATTACATTTGGAACTTTCAATCAGCTCTAAAACAGTACACATCAAAAATAAGAGTATTTTAATTCCTGATGAAATCTCTTACCAAAATTTCTAAGGACCATCTACTCTTTCAGATTTGTATTCTGATCTAAATGTGGGTACTAAAGCAGTGTGTAAGTACTTTGGCTATTTGTTATGTTTTATTGAAATAATTGTGCAGGTGTAACCTAGATGTGGATGCAACTGTGATAGTATAAAAGGGCCGTGTCTGTCTTCCCTGACGAGGAACTTCACGTGTAGAAAGCAACCTTATGATCTCATCACAGTACAGGGCTTGAGCTGATTAAATTAAATCAGTTTAATTAAGCATAGCTTTTGTATGTAGACAAATCTTAAGTATTGCGTGAACACAGACCAAGAATAAACTCGCTTAGTTTACAAAACAGACTGGTAGTTGCAGCCTATCACGCAAATAGGGAGAACAATTTTTAAATAAACTTAATGAGTTAATGATGCAACTCTGTATGTGTTAAGGAGGGCAAGATCCGTCCCAGGAAAGCACTGTGAATGTTAATCTTAGGCACCTGAACCGATTTTTGAGCTTACCTAGTGTAATAGTATTTGTGACTAGTTTGCAAAAGCATTAACAGTAAGGAAGTACAGTTTTCTGCAGTTTTTCCTAAGCTTTTCTTCGATTAGCAGATGCCTTTCACTCACTGAAACTTTAAGTTCAAACAAAGGTTCTTTAATTTTAGCAATGATTCTTCAGAACACCCAGGGATTACATATAATAGATTGTGCGTATAGCATGAGCAAACAAGGCATCAATAATAACCTTCTAGCATGGTTTTATCTGGATGTACTGAATTACAAGGAAAACAGTTTTGGATTTTTTCCTAAGTCTCATGGATCACAGAGTGCGTGTTTGAAAGCGAAAAGGGAGTAGCCAGACAAAGGAAAGGAAACAACATAAAAAGCCTTAAGTTTGCATGAGTTACACTATGCTGAAATCCTGACCTCAAATCAATAAGAAATCCTTTATCTGACACATATTGAGGGATTATAGACTCAACATTTTAGAGGATGTGTTTGAACAGCATTGGTATCAAAACCTTCTGAAAACTCCAGGTGGATTATGAACTGTGTACTGTTTATATCTGTAAGTATAAGCAGCTGAAGATTTGTTTCAGTCTATCTATGCTACAGTTTTGCAAGTATGCTACGTTTATTTCTTAGGAAACAATTATTAAGGAGCAGGAGGGTGTTTATGTTGGTTGAGTGGTTAAGGCATAAGGACTCAAGAGGTCAGAGTTTTCCTTGCAGTTATGCTACAGACATTCTTTGTGGATGGGGTAAATCAAGTCCTCATTCTGTATCTGTTCCTCTGTAGGTACAAGGGAGATGGTATCCTGTCAGCAGTTGAAGGAATATTACAAGATTTGTTTTATTATTTTTGAAAGGTGCATGCAATTACTTTTAAAGATACAATATGGCTGCTTTAGGTGTTGGGATTTGAAAAATGTTTCATAATGGGCAACGCTGCTCTTCCAAACAGGTGGTATCTACGCTTAGTGAGTCTAAAAACCACACTGATGGCATGCTGCTTAAGTAATTGTATTTCAGATGTACCAATATAGGCTGATCTCTGTGTTTTAAACTGTTTAAAGAAATTTGTTTTGCTGTGAAGAGTGTTAAAGATACTGAATGCTTCAACAAAATAGCCATTTATTTGTGTGTGTTGTGAGCTACGTAACATATTTTAGGACATTTGTAGAAGTGTTTATTGGATAAGCTCTTACCATATATTCACTGAATTTCACTGAATTTTTTAGAGTTGGAAGGGAC